>ONZH01009301.1:0-200384 GCA_900303285.1 Rhinella marina | reverse complement strand
TTTTACCACAATTTTTTCAGGAGGGCCCCTACAGGCCCTCTCTTCAAACAATTTTTTCGGAGGTCCACCTACAGGCCCTCTGTCCAAACAATTTTTTCGGAGGTCCACCTATAGGCCCTCTGTCCAAACAATTTTTCCGGAGGTCCACCTACAGGCCCTCTCTCCAAACAATTTTTCTGGAGGTCCACCTACAGGCCCTCTCTCCAAACAATTTTTCCGGAGGTCCACCTACAGGCCCCTCTCTCCAAACAATTTTTCCAGAGGTCCACCTACAGGCCCTCTCTCCAAACAATTTTTCCGGAGGTCCACCTACAGGCCCTCTCTCCAAACAATTTTTCCTGGAGGTCCACCTACAGGCCCTCTCTTCAAACAATTTTTCCGCAGGTCCACCTACAGGCCCTCTCTCCAAACAATTTTTCCGGAGGTCCACCTACAGGCCCTCTCTCCAGTTCCAGTTTCCAGTTTTATTTGCGCAAACTGCGTAAATTTTATTTTTGGGATAGGTGTGAAAAATAATATTACCTGCGTATCTATATTGCCCAACATTGGATACGCAAATTCCTGGTCAACAATGTCAAGGAGCTTCGAGGTTCTGTTTGATGAGCAACAAGTCCTTCTGTTCAGAAATCGCCCACAATGTCTCCATCTAAGAACCTAAAGACCATTGTAGAGAGAGAACGGCACAGCTCGTCATCAAAGTGACGAACCCCAACGCCAGACTGCGCAGCGACGATAACGAATAAATATCTCTGTGGTTATTTGTGCTAAATAAAAGTTAAATAAACACAAAAAAAAAAAAAAAATTGATCTGTTCCTGTGCCTGATCCACCCAAGTTGAATCTGTCCCATCATGAGAAAGTCCCCCCCAAGGAGTCCCCACTGTAACTTGCTTCCCATACAACTACCTCACCCCCCGACACCTGTGTCTCGCCATTGTCCACCACCTCCTCAGACAACACTGGTAAATCCCCACTGTCAGCACACGGAGACTGCAAAAGGTCTTGCGAATTGGGGCAGAGAATGTTCTGGGCTAGCACATCAGAGAAGGGGTGACTATGGGGTTCCAGGGAGTATGTGACCACATGCAATCTCCATCTAAAAAGTCATGCCACACTTGATCGAGCTCATAATTGACAATTGTACCGGTTGATGCTAAATTTTTAAGTTGGGGTCCTGCGTCGTCATTCTAACTACATCCGGCTGTTGTCACCACCACACACGCTAGCCCAGGGGGCACTCCTCTGGCTCTTCCAGCTCAACCTCCTTCCCCCCAGCCTGCCACCCCCACCTACAGGCCCTCTCTCCAAACAATTTACGTCTTTGTCCTATCTTTCTCTCTCTCCAAACTATTTTTCCGGATAGCTGCCATATACGGTATTAAACTGAGTAGTATACATAGAAGACATACCACACTTGATCAATCTCATAATTTACGACTGTACCGGTTGATGCTAAATTTTTAAGTTGGGGTCCTGCGTCGTCATTCTAACTACATCCGGCTGTTATCACCACCAGACACCCTAGCCCAGGGGGCACTCCTCTGGCTCTTCCAGCGAAACCTCCTTCCCCCCAGCATGCCCCCCACCTACAGGCCCTCTCTCCAAACAATTTACCCAGATAGGGGACGTATTAGATATTGTACTGATGTTTTTTGTTTTTCTTCTTTTAATTGCCTCCTGACCTGTGATAGGCAGAGCATGGACACGTCCCCTTTGCTGCAGTGGAAAGACACTCCCCTGGCCAGAGCAAGCTCTTTTTCCGTTTTCCGTGGTCGAAAAATCCATGAAATATAGGGTCCCAAGATAGGGGATGTATACGGTATTAAACTGAGAAGAATCGATACCATACCGGTTGATGCTACAGTTTTTCCAAATCCATTCCGGATGTTGTCACCACCACACACGCTAGCCCAAGGGGCACTCCTCTGGCTCTTCCAGCGAAACCTCCTTCCCCCCAGCCTGCCCCAACCTACAGGCCCTCTCTCCAAACAATTTACCCGGATAGGGGACGTATTAGATATTGTACAGATTTTTTTTTTGTTCTTCTTTTAATTGCCTCCTGCGATAGACAGGAATCGAACCCGGGTCAACTGCTTGGGAAGCAGCTATGCTCACCACTTTACCACCAACAGCCACAGCAACTGATAAGAACAGATACTAAACTTGATGTCAGCTGCAGTGCCAGCATGAGCAGTGGTGTCACCTGCAGGCGGTGATGGACCTTCGTTGCACCTAGTTGGGTGCTTCCCTAACATGTGATGGGTATTTGCCTCGCCTTTCTTGGTCTGGGTGAGCACAATTGCCATGAGGGTAACCACCAGGCTGTTGCCTGAGAATTTGGGGTAATGGTGGGATTAGGCAGCCTCAGAGGCATCCATGCATGCTGCCCCTGCTGTTTCCTGTCCATTTCCGTGGTGTTTCCATCATTTTCTGAGGTTTCCAGGTTTTCACCCAGCCTTCCCTAGGCAGAGCCTTGGTCCCCTGCAAAAATGCTCGAGTCTCCCATTGACTTCAATGGGGTTCGTTATTCGAAACGAGCACCCGAGCATCGGGAAAATTTCGACTCGAATAACGAGCACCCGAGCATTTTAGTGCTCGCTCATCTCTATTTAGGACCTTTAAGTAATTTAGAGAGAAGGTTTATTACATGATTGGCACAAAGTGAAAATAAAAAATAAGGATACACATAGGTAGACAAACAGTTAACCCTTTGTTACAGAATGGCTCAATATTTTTTAAATAAAGACCAATTGAAAAAAAACTTTTAGTCCAAATAAGTAAAATGAAATGATAAAAAAATGTATATAGCCTTTAAAAGTGACATGAAAATGATACTGATCTCAAATGATAAATATCCTCCTCCTTTATTTATTCATTCTTGGGAATTTTTAGCTGCAAAGCGAATCCGAATATTAGGTGATTCGCTTCGGCTTTGTACGCATTCGCTACGTAGTTTGTCCTATCAATTATACGCTATTGCTACGTATAAGTTACTCTATACGCTGTTGCGTAGGAATTCAATTCATTTGCTATGCAGACTCCTCCCTGGTAGCTCCACCCCTTCTCCAGTGCGCAAGGAAGACGAGGCAACTCAGGAAATTAAGATGGCGACACAGCGAGGTCCTGACTGGGGAGGCATGTGTGGGGCACCAACCCCTATGAGGAGAAGGAACCGGAGGAGATCTACGTCTCTCAACATGTTCGGCAGCCTAAGAAGTCGGGCACGGCGGAGGCGGCAGGAGTTCCCGCTCCGCCGCGGAAGTACTACTCCCTTCGGCAAAATTCAATGGTCCCCGAGGCTTTCACCCGGAATTCCCTGACCCTCTGGGAATACAAAAAGCTGGTAGAGGAGTGGGTTGTGCAGGTTTTGGAGCACCCACGGTCCGGTGACCTCAAGCTGGAGCGCCGAAGGGGTACCGTTATGTGGTTCAGCGTGGAACGGGGAGTAGTTTTTATCGACGATGAGACGGCGGAAGAATTATACGTAAACCGCCATTCTGTAAAGCAGCCGTATCTTCCGCCCATCCGCCACAATCTCCACTCAGGGGATTACGTGGAGTATACCCCCATGAAGAGCCTCCAAGGCCCATTTGCTACTGGGGTGAAACTCCTTAAGCGATCAGCTACTCCTGCAGCGCCCTCGGAAGACTGGACTGAGGAGGCCCAGGCCACAGAAGAGGCTCGGTGTTCCCATGAGACCAATGATGGGACTCTGCGATCTAAGGAGAAATCCCAAGCTCAGCTGAAACCCCTGATACCAGATTTGCCACCGCCACCAATCCTTCATGTGGGACAGATAACCACCAACAGTTTTGTGTACCAGCCATCGGTGGTACAATACCAACTGCCATGGCAGGTGCAGGCCGCACAGTCCGCCGCTCGCGGAAGACCGTTACCAGAGCCCTTACAGCTGGAGATTCTGTCACCTTGTATGCCAGCGGGAGGATCTGGCCACTACAAGGTAATGGGAAAGGCCCAAGTTGCCACGGCCCTTGCCGGTGTGACCGCCCAGTCACTACCAAGACCATCCCTGAGAGGTCGGTGGGGGTCTGCTGCCACAGCCAGTGTCGCTTTCATGAGCCAGGAGCGCCCTCTCATGTCTTTTAGCTCCAGCAGCAGTGAAGATCCTTAAGTAAGGATCCTGCAGCTTTTATGGGAGCCACAACGTGGACTTAACTTGAAGGGTGAGCACTAGTTGGTATGTTTTTTTTTTTTTTTTTTGTTGCCCTGCATTTGTCCTCACCTAGATGGACATGGATTGTCAGGACTCCCCCCCATCAAAAAAAAAGTTTTAACCAAGTTGCGCATACGTGCGCCTCATCCCTTTTTCCCCCCTTTTCAGGTTATTGAGGAGCCCCTTGAAAGAGGGTTTTTTAAGGAACCTTTGCTGCTATTTTTTTTACCCATTTGGATTACAATTTTACCTATGTGGATTACAAATTGCAACTGAGTTTGGGACTCAGCTCCAGTTCTATGACAAGCGTCAGAAGAAAAGAGACTTAAACGTGTCCGTGAGCATACTAGGTAGATGATATTTAAAATGTTTACATTATACATATAATGTATTTGCACTATATTGTTTGCACTAATGTTTTTACCTTTCAGCAATGTTTTGTATGTTGCCCATTGTGTGTATTTCTTTATAGGTACCGCAATGGGTCCTCATATTCACTTTATAGTATTGTGGATGATTGTACTATGCCCATAGCCGGATAGACAGCACCTTACTTGTTCTACCTCAAATATACATACTGCCTCTGAGGGCGATTTCAGATCTGACCATTTATGCTGGATCTGGCCCGGGGTCCGCAAGGTGTCAAAACGATGGTGCAAGCCTCGGATCACCCGCTGGATCATCTCCTTTTTATGCTGGTTCGGGTGGCGGTGTGTGCCATCGTAAATCGTAATCCTGGCGGTCCATCAGCATCATGTATTTCAGCTGTGCAGCAGATTTAAATAATGAGGATCGTCTGGATGCCATTTTCGAATATTCGTTCTGCCTCTGAGGAGTGCACGCAGCGGCCTCTCGTTGTACGTGCCTGCGTATTACGTAATCGCGTAGACAATAGTATGCTGAGGATTCGTAAGATATTTGTAAGCTCATGCGTACGTCTTCTAAGAAGTTGCGTACATTTTTTAAATGTACGCTTCGTTATTAGTGCGCGAATGCTCGCCAATAGCACATAATAACGTATATTTTGCACGCAAATACAACGAATCTATTCATCGAATACACGAATCTAAGGAAAACTATAATTCAAATAATTTTTTGAATGATTCGCTCATCTCTAATATATATATATATATACCAGTTACATTGTGATGCTTTTTGTTTTGCACATGAACCCTCTGAATTTGTAAAGCGCTGCATAATATGGTGGTGCTATATAAATATTATTATTATTTATAAAAAAAAATTAAATGTAACAAAACTTTTTTAATTGCTAATTTCAAAAATTTGATTTCTCTGCTTTTAAAATGTCATATGTCACAAAATATTTAACAGTTAAAGGGTTTCTGTCACCTCCTTTTTCCCTATTAAACAGGATAACATTCTCAATATGCCAGTGTCACCTGAGTTTAAGCCTGCTATTTATTTTCTTAACAGTGTCCCCGTTCTTGTTTAATTTAACCTTTATTCATATTCTAATTAGCCTCCTCGGAGCAGAGGGCGTTGCCCCTGCTTCTAGAGGCTCCGTTTGCCCACCTTAGTCCACGCCCTTTCCTTGCTGAGTGATAGGGCCAGGCCAGCATTCGTGTCCTCTCGCGCCTGCACCGTCCTGTGCAGGCACTGTGAGGGAGCCGGTGAGCTACCCTCATTCACTGCGCCTGTGCCGAATAGTGAGTGGGACGCCTCAGGCGCAAGACGGCAGACAGGGCCAGCCTGAGGACACGAACGCTGACTTGGCCCTGTCACTCAGCAAGGAAAGGGCGTGGACCAAGGTGGGCAAACGGAGCCTCTAGGAGCAGGGGCAACTCCCCTCCTGCTCCTTGGAGGCTAATTAGCATATGAATAAAGGTTAAATTAAACAAAAACGGGGACACTGTTAAGAAAATAAATAGCAGGCTTAAACTCAGGTGACATTGGCATATTGAGAATGTCATCTTGTTTAATAGGGAAAAAGGAGGTGACAGAAACCCTTTAAAAATTACCACGTGCCCACTTGAGCTGCCATCATTTCAAACATATTTTTATTTGCGAGTATGTTGGTGGGCTTAAAGTTAGTGTTGAGTGAATCAAAGTCAAACAAATTTACTTTCATCTGAATTTCAGAAAAAATGAAATTTGCCAAGAAGCAGAATTTCCTCGTGCTCAATCAAGATGCAAGCAAATGGATAAGGTGAATATGTTTTTTTTTTAAATACTGATTAAATTTTCTAAGAGCCATAAATTTTCATTAGTTTGGCATATGACTTTGTGATTACGTTTTATTCCATATTAGATAACACAAGGTGGACAAAATTATAGCAATTGTCCGTGTTTTTTATTTTTTATGTGGATTTTTTTTATATTTATTTTTAATAATTTTCTGTTACCATATTTTAAGACTCACTGCATATTACATGTTATTACATGATATGATATTACATGTTCCGTTGGTGGGGGCTTGTTTTCTACGCTACAAACTTACATTTCCATTGGTATCATTTTGGGTTACATATGACTTTTTCATCACTTTAGATTCTATTTTTGCAGATAGAGCAAAAATAACATCAATTGTATCAGTGTTTTTCTTTTATTCTTTTGGTTGATATTATTACAACAATACCAATTTTATACAGTTTTTTGTGTTTGATTATTTTTCACCATAAATCACTTTTAAAAAAATGTATATTGTGATGCCGTTTTCTAGGAGGCATAACATTTTATTTTTCTGTTTATGGAAGTGTATGAAGGCTTTATGTTTACCTTTTTAGGGTACATATGACATTTAAATCACCTTTTATTCCATTTTTTGTGAGGCAAGGTGGTCAAATAATAGCAATTCTGTCAGTGTGTTTCATTTACGGACATACATACTGACATTTTCGGTTTATCGTTCCGGTTGATACAATTACGATGATATCAAATGTATATAGCTTTTGTTTGCATCATAAAATCACTGTTTTATTAAAAATATTTTTGTGTTGCCAAATTTTAATGCACTTTTTATCTATCTGTGTGTTTTCATTGCACTTCTAGGACTGCAGATAAAAGCTAAATTCACACAAGAAAAATCTAATGTATATCCTACAGCCTCATTTGTACTGAAAAGCAAAGTCTACTGCTCTTTGTATTACTACTGTATATAATTTAAAAAAAACCAGTATACTGGGCATTCTATGCTTTTGGCAGTTTATGGTAGACTTATGCAACTGTTTTGGAAAACGTTTACAAAAGTCTGGCTATAGGTTTGTTGGAATAGTTTCAAATGGTGTTGATGAATGTAAACATGAATGAGGTGTGATCTGAGCTTTACGCTGTTAAATTATTCTAGCATGCACCAGTGCACTCCTGGGATCTACAGTGCCTTGCGAAAGTATTTGGCCCCCTGGAACTTTTCAACCTTTTGCCACATTTCAGGCTTCAAACAAAAAGATATAATATTTTACATTTTTGGTGAAGAATCAACAATAAGTGGGTCACAATTGTGAAGTGGAATGAAATTTATTGGATCATTTAAACTTTTTTGTAATAATAAAACTGAAAAGTGGGGTGTGCAAAATTATTCGGCCCATTTACTTTCAGTTCAGAAAACTCACTCCAGAAGTTCATTGAGGATCTCTGAATGATCCAATGTTGTCCTAAATGACTGATGAGGATAAATAGAATCCACCTGTGTGTAATCAAGTCTCCGTATAAATGCACCTGCTCTGTGATAGTCTCAGGGTTCTGTTTAACCCCTTTCCCGACCGCCGCCGACATGTACGGGCGCGCGGGCGGTGCGGGGAACATGACGGCAAGTCTCGCTGTTCTAACGCCAGGACTTGCCGCCATCTTACACTCCGTCTGCGGAGACTTCCTGGGGCCTTACTTGATGCGTGATCACACGTGGATCACGCATCAGGATGCTTCTGAACCCGAAGCCCCGCTTCCGGGTGGTTGTAACAGACGCCCAATTGGCCAATCGGGGTTGTCTGTACACCATATGAAAACTGTAATCCTCGCTGGTGAGGATTACAGTTTCAAACTGCAATTTCTTAATTCTGGCCACTAGATGCAGGCCAGATAAGAACATGAGCCCAATCATGGTTTTAACTGCATCTAGTAAATCCATGATTGCTCATAAAGAAAAAAAACAAAACACAATAGATCAGATGATATTCGAGCTTTAAAATAACACAGAAAAATTTTAAAAAAATTATGTTAAAAAATAATAAAAATTAAAAAAGATATAAAAGTTCAAATCACCCCCTTTCCGTATAAGTAAAAATACAAATACCTAATAAAACAATAAATATAGACATCATGGGTATCACCGTGACGAAAACGGCCCGTACTTTTAAAATATAAAAAAAATTCAATTACGGCGAATTGTTGTGGCGAAAAAAAGCGTCAAATGGCCCGATTCGCAGTTTTTTGGTCCCTTTTTTTTCTAAAAAAATTAAATAAAAAAGTGATCAAAAGTCCCATACACACCCCAGAATGGTATCAATAAAAACTTCAGACCGCCGCCAAAAATGAGGTCCCCAACAGCTCTGTACACAATAAATACCAAAAAAGTTAAGCGGGTCAAGATATTGACAAGGGAAAAAAAAAAAAAAAAAAAGGCAACTTTCTAATTATTTTATCACCATCTAAACGCAGGAAAAAACTATTACATATTAGGTATTGCCGGATTCGTACTGACCAGTAGAATGAAAGTACCGGTCAGTATTTAATGCACATCGAACCGCTGCTAAATAAGAAACCGTAGAAACTGTAGCCGGAATAGCGGTTTTCTTGCAATTTTCCACCCATTTGCGAATTTCCGCTTCCCACTTACACCCATATGTAATATTAAATGGTTTGGCGTTTGGAAAGTAACAACTGTCCCGCAAAAAACAAGACCTCATACAGCTATGTGAAACAGAAAAATAAAAAGTTATGGCGCTTTGAAGGCAGGGAGCGCAAAACGAAAATGCAGAACCGAAAAAACCTCCGGTCGTGAAAGGGTTAAAGCACAGAGAGGCATCATGAAAAACCAAGGAACACACCAGGCAGGTCCGTTGATACTGTTGCTGAAGTTTTTAAAGCGGATTGGAACCAAAGATTTTGCAAGCTTTAAACATCCCAAGAGCCATGTGCCAAGCATCATTTATTGAAATGGAAGGGTATCAGACCACTGCAAATCTACCAGACCCCGGCCGTCCCTTTAAATTTTCATCTCAAACAAGGAGAAGACTGATCAGAGATGCAGCCAGAGCGCCCATAATCACTCTGGTATGAACTGCAGAGAACACTTCACAAATCTGGCCTTTATGGAAGAGTGCCAAGAAGAAAGCCATTTCTCAAAGATATCCATAAAAAGTCTCGTTTACAGTTTGCCACAAGCCACCTGGGAGACACACCAAACATGTGGGAGAAGGTGCTCTGGTCAGATGAAACTAAAATCCAACTTTTTGGAAACAATGCAAAACAATGGCCCTGATTTATCACACCTTCACTCCAGAATTCTGTCTTCAAAAAGTCGCACGATAGGGCTTTTGCAACTTTTTTGCGCATTTTTTTGCGACTTTTTGCATTTGTACACAACTCACTCCAGTTTAGAATATGGGTGGAAAAGTGGGTGTGGTTAGCCATGTTAATGAGTTTCACTCCAGATTTATCATTGCGACTTTTTAAAAAAAGTCGCAAAATAGTCGCAATCTCACTCCAGGAGGAAGGTGGAGTAGGAAAAGTGGAGTAGCTTCTCTAGACAGAAGTGTTAGGTTTAAGGAAAAGCCACATTTATCAAACAACCTGTGACGTTTGATAAATGTGACAGAAAGACTGAAGCAAAACTGACTTCAGATATTTTCCTAATGATAAATTCCCCCCAATATGTTTGGCGTAAAAGCAACACAGCTCATCACCCTGAACACACCATTCACACTGACAAACATGGTGGTGGCAGCATCATGGTTTGGGCCTGCTTTTCATCAGCAGGGACAGGGAAGATGGTTAAAATTAATGGGAAGATGGATGGAGCCAAATACAGGACTATTCTGGATGAAAACCTGTTGGAGTCTGCAAAAGACCAGAGACTAGGATGGAGATTTATCTTCCAACAAGACAATGATCCCAAACATAAAGCAAAATCTACAATGGAATGGTTCAAAAATAAACATATCCAGGTCTTAGAATGGCCAAGTCAAAGCCCAGACCTGAATCCAATTGAGAATATGTGGAAAGAGCTGAAAACTGCTGTTCACAAACGCTTTTCCAACCTCAAAGAGCTCGAGCTGTTTTGCAAGGAAGAATGGGCAAGAATTTCAGTCTCTAGATGTGCAAAACTGATAGAGACATACCCCAAGCGACTTGCAGCTGTAATCGCAGCAAAAGGTGGCGCAACAAAGTATTAATGCAAGGGGGCCGAATAATTTTGCACGTCCCACTTTTCAGTTTTATTATTACAAAAAAAGTTTAAATGATCCAATAAATTTTGTTCCACTTCACAATTGTGACCCACTTGTTGTTGATTCTTCACCAAAAATTTAAAATGTTATATCTTTTTGTTTGAAGCCTGAAATGTGGCAAAAGGTTGAAAAGTTCCAGGGGGCCGAATACTTTCGCAAGGCACTGTATATTTCTGCTGTATTACAATTAATTAGGTACATAGGCACATAAGCTGGGATAAAATCTGGGGGTGCTTATAATATATTAGAAATAAAATTGTAAAAAATATTTTTTAAACAAATAAAATGTATTCTGTCTGTTATTTTATTTTGTCTACCATATACAAGAGGAAGCATACTGATTCTTTTATCATTGAGTTCAATTATCAAGCAGTAGCTGCAGACATCTAAATTGTTACTATTCAGCTATATCTGGTTTTAATGTTGTCCTAGCCTTTTTACAGGCTAGGGCAGTGCTAAGACCCACTCATTAGTGCCAGTGATATCACCGGCATAACTGCTAGGTGAAAGCCTCCACCTACCTTTCTCCATGATGAGCCCAGTACGTCACTGGAACTCCTGAAAAAGCCTTTGACCTGCGCAGGGTAAAGGAGAGCATTGCAGCATGAAATGATCAGTATTAGGCCACTGTTAAATATTTCACTCTGTTCAATTGTGCAGTGGAGCGAACTGTATCATAACAAATTGCTTGTGTTAGTTGTTTCATTACATATCATCAGTATTAGGCCACGGTTAAATATTTTGCCCGATTTAATTGTGCAGTGGAGCGAAAATTATCATAGTGAATGGCCTCTGTTAGCTGTTGCGTTACATAGCGTCAGTATTAGGCCTTGGTCAAGATTGGTTCACCAACTGAACCCAAATTCATCATTCCTAGTTGGCATGCTCTGTGTGCAAAAATGTTATTCTGCAGAACTCTGTCAACCACAACAAATTTTAAACAATTTCTATGTAAAATGTTAACCCATGTGGATCCCTCCATAAGGACTTGCATCTGTCCATACTATGAACCTAATGGTATTTTGCTTTCAAAATGTATTAGAGTGAAAACTAGATGGGCTGGACATGGTGGATGGATTAAACATAGCTGCTGGATTATTACCATAAGGGCAGGAGCCTGAAAACTATCTGTCATATAATATGGTCACCAAACAGGGGCTGTTGCTGGAATGGGGTAATGGCATCTGAAGGGTTAAAAGTCTGTGACCACCATTACCACCGGTCGCAGAAATTAGTGCCAGGTGTCTGCTCTTTAAAACAGTAGACATCCATCGAGGGTATGGAAAGGGTTAACTTTCAAGCCCTCACACTGGGAGGCCTGGGTATACCTTTTATAGCAATTTGTGACAAATTCATTCATAACAAATCAAATTTCTTGTCGAAGACTGGCTAATTGGCCGAATCAAATTTTTTAAAACTTCGCTCATCTCTAGTTCTAAACAATCATCCCAAAACTTTCCCTCTTTTTTGGGAGCATAAATAGCCACTTTCAGCAATGGCACATCTATTTATTGGCCTCAGCCCAAGGTGGTGTCTGAAGCTCCTCATAAATCCACGCCTCATTCATGTTCAGAGTTATATTTTCTACACATGCAGAAGATAATTTTGTCCAGCTCGGCGTGACGATTCCACCTGCCACGCTGGATACCCTCTCTGACAGCAATTTTTCAATTGCTAGCCTGTTTGACAATCCCTTTAATATTTTTCACAAACATTTTGAACATCCTGCCCTTTATTAGTCAATCCCTTGAATTATTAACAACCATTTGTACTGTGAGACCATTTCTTATACTATTTTTTATTTCTTTACTGTTCTTTAATGTCTCTCCATATTCTTATTTATTAATCTTATTAATAATTTTCAGTTCAAGATCTTATTCCTTAGCAACCCTTCCTATGTAAAAAAATGTTTCCTTCCTGCTATTTATTTAATTTTTAGAATACTTAAAAGTTTATATCACTTTTCATATTATCCCCTATGTCATTGTGCATTTCATGTGGAGTAAATGTTTAGGAGCCTTTTAAACATTTTTATTTATATACCAGAACTTTTATTGGAGGAGAGAAGGTTAAGTTGATTAAGTGGATTTTTGCCTATACAAGAGGACGCCACATACATAGAACTTCTTCTTCCTCTCCGGTGCCACCAATGCTGGTAGGTGCCTGATCGACTTGTTTATGTGGGAAATATCTTGTGTGTATTATGAAGAACTGTACATATATGTGTGGTTACTACACACAGTAGTATAGGGAGCAGCGGTCGGGCATGCTGGTTGTATTCTGGACATTGATAGTTAGGACAGGCACAATACATACCTTATCTTTGTCAGCATCTGATGCCCCTGTGCAGCACAACATACAGTATCTCCCTAACAGCATCCAAGATCACCGTACAGTACAAAATACGTACCTCCCAAATACCTCTGATACCACCATGCAGCACAACAGCATTGTCCACTGACCACCCCTCTCCTACTTGCAGCAGTCTTGTCGCTTGACCAACTCTCTCACACTGGTAGCGGTATTTTTCCCTAACCACTCCTCCAACACAGGTCCCCTAACCATCCATTCAACACTGGCAGCAACACTGTCCTGTTTAATGACCACCCTCCCTCACTGACAGTAAAACTAACCTTCTTACTAGAGATTGAATTGACTCACTGTACGTCCAATGTGTGGTATCTAGGAAAACAAGGATCACGTTTTTTGGAATTTCAAATATCTGATACTTTGTGGCTTTAGCAAATATGTAGATATATGTACAGTAGATATACTGCAGCCACTTACAGTATCTCCATACCCCTATGTAGGGATGAGCGAACTTTTGAAAAGTTTGGTTCGGTTCGATTCGGCGAACTTTCGTGAAGTTCGGATTCGTACGAACCGAACCTAAAACGAACCTTGCTATAACGGCTGAATAATTGCAGCTACAATAGTGGGAGTCTGATAGGGTATAGTTTCGTTTAGTTGCAGTTGCTATTACAATGAAAAAAGTGGAAAAAATCA
This sequence comes from Rhinella marina, assembly GCA_900303285.1. Lineage (NCBI taxonomy): Eukaryota > Metazoa > Chordata > Amphibia > Anura > Bufonidae > Rhinella > Rhinella marina. The sequence goes on along the minus strand of ONZH01009301.1, from coordinate 186,801 downwards.
AAGTGCAAAAATAGTGAAACCTCAGCCAGGTCGACAACATTTGACAGCATTGAAGATGTCCGCTGGAGCAGTCCATGTCATGCCAGAGCACCAAAAACACACGGTAGATCGTGGCACCAGCCCAAGAATAGGCTGCGTTGAAGTTGATGCGGTCTCAGTGACATCACAGGTCAGAAGACAGACAGGCGTACCATTAAATTAGACCTTGTGCACCCCAGAACAGGTACACATTAGCCAAGGTGTAAGTGATTACACGGGACATAGGACACAAAGTGCAAGTTGGCAACACCGGCAGCATTGCCTTGGACCCAGTAGGGTGGAAAACAGACATTTCACAGTGGAACCAGCAGCAGTAATAGTACTGTATTGGACCCAGTATGGTTGAGAACAGACAATTGACAGAGAAGGAGGAGGCAGCAGCACTTGATTGCACCCAGGCCAGTATGGTTGAGAACAGACAATTGACGGAGGAGGAGGAGGCAGCACTTGATTGCACCCAGACCAGTATGGTTGAGAAGAGACAAGTTGAGGAGGAGGAGGCAGCACTTGATTGCACCCAGGCCAGTATTGTTGAGAAGAGACAAGTTGAGGAGGCAGCTTCAGCAGCTCTTGATTGCACCCAGGCCTGTATGGTTGAGAACAGACAATTGACGGAGGAGGAGGAGGCAGCACTTGGCTGCACCCAGGCCAGTATTGTTGAGAAGAGACAAGTTAAGGAGGAGGAGGAGGCAGCACTTGATTGCACCCAGGCCAGTATTGTTGAGAAGAGACAAGTTGAGGAGGAGGAGGAGGCAGCACTTGATTGCACCCAGGCCAGTATTGTTGAGAAGAGACAAGTTGAGGAGGCAGCTTCAGCAGCTCTTGATTGCACCCAGGCCAGTATGGTTGAGAACAGACAATTGACGGAGGAGGAGGCAGCAGCACTTGATTGCACCCAGGCCAGTATGGTTGAGAACAGACAATTGACGGAGGAGGAGGAGACAGCACTTGATTGCACCCAGGCCAGTATTGTTGAGAAAAGACAAGTTGAGGAGGCAGCTTCAGCAGCTCTTGATTGCACCCAGGCCAGTATGGTTGAGAACAGACAATTGACAGAGGAGGAGGCAGCAGCACTTGATTGCACCCAGGCCATTATGGTTGAGAACAGACAATTGACGGAGGAGGAGGAGGCAGCACTTGACTGCACCCAGGCCAGTATTGTTGAGACGAGACAAGTTGAGGAGGCAGCTTCAGCAGCTCTTGATTGCACCCAGTATGTTTCCAAATAGACAATTGACGGTGGGGGCATTAGTAGGAGCAGTATTCTTTTGGACCCAGAAGGGCCTAGTACAGAGAACTGAAGTTGTAAGCTAAGAATATGCACGCTTGTAAAAATCAGTTTTTAGACATGAAAAAATGTTGATGTAGAGTTCAGCACAGGACAGTCAACGTTAAAAAAACCCTCTAACATTACAGCTAGTCTAGTAGAATACGGATACGATTAAATAGACAGACAACCTCACCCACAGAATACATGAGGTGAAGAAAGGACATTTAAAAAGGCACAGATTCAAGAAGGCTTTACACCAGTTCCATTATCCAAAAATACGTGTCCAATTTTCATGAAATGGACACCTCACTGGCACTCGCTTTACAAATTGACGCAACTACTCTGGTGTCAAACCTGTTGAATCTGGGCCTATGGCTGTTGGCGAGACATATATATCTTTGTTACACCAGTTTGATGTCCTAACCGAGTGCAGCGCCCAACCCAATGGATGTATGCTTTTGTGTTTTTTTAGTGCTGTCACCAGCTGGCTTAAAGGATAAGTCCGGGCAATTTATAAGTTTCTGGGTCAAGTAAGGGCACAGAAAATTATTAATTGCCTGGACTTATCTTTTAAAGTGGGTAGGGGAAAAACCCCTGATAGGGTATGGGAGTGACCTTCCCGCCCTCTCTTTGGTCACTCCCAAAAAACCTCACCCTATGGGTACCTTCACATGTGGCTGCGGGTCTGCTGAGTAAAATCCACAGGGCATGTTTATACCGTTCACCAAACGGAGTTCAGTACTATGGTGCCGTCCGGACATACGCAGTTCTGCGCTGAACTGGGTATTTGCGTCCAGCCCCATAGTACTGAAGGTGGCATAAAATCAGCCAACGATGCGCTGTGGATTTTAGGCAGCAGAGAACCCCAAAAAAGCATCCCATTGTAAAGGCACCAGTAAATAAGGCAAGTTAACCTGCCTTTCAGCAACTGTTTGTTGCTGTAACTAACTGTGGAGGTTTTTTATATCACAGTTGAAGGACAGCAGCCTCCGTGATATATACCCCATAGACAGATGGGGATTGGGTTCTGTTTATTCAAATGTATCCGAATTAAGTAGGGAATTTTTAAGGTGATTTTGTTTAATTTGGGGTCTAAGGGGGGAACATTACTTAATAAGTTAAATTACGGATTTTTACGTTGGGCACATATTTAGGATATTAAGGACAGTTTCTTGGACACACGGATTGCCATGCAAGACGGATGACTGATGACTTACTCATTCACATCAGGCAGGGGGGTGGTATAATCCGATGTAATCCAGGCACAATTCATCTTTACAAAAGTCAGCATCTCAACACTGTAGCAAGAGAGCCCGTTCTTTGCGGTGTTACGATGTTACCCGCCACACTGAACACCCTCTCTGACGCAACACTACTAGCTGGGCAGGACAGCAGAGCCAAAGAAAACTCTGCCAGTTGAGGCCAAATGTCCAGTTTCTCTGCCCAGTACTGCACGGGGTCGGTGACACTTTGGGGCAGGGTACAATCCAGGTAGGCAGTGACCTGGTGGGTGAGCTCATGCTGGTTCACGCCATGAGTCCGGTGTTGTGTCCCCTCTTCAGCAGCTTGCTGCATGAAATCGCTCATCAGAGATTGGCGGCTGTAGCGACTTCTCACGCCTCCACTAGTGGTGGTTGTAGTGGAGCGCGCTGGTTTCCCCCGAGAGGATGTTGTCGGGGAACCTGGCTGGTCTCGCTGGTAAGTTGAGACCAACTGACTGGTGAGTAGGTCCCGGTAGTACACCAGTTTTGCCTCCCTCTCTGATGGCGGAAAAAATTCAGCCATTTTGCGGCGGAAGCGAGGGTCCACCAGGGTGGCCAGCCAGTATTGGTCCCTCTGGCGGATGTCCACAATCCGGCTGTCATTCCTGAGACACTCCCGCAGGCACCTTGCCATATGCACCAAGGGCAATGAGCGCCTCTCCTCTCCACTGTCCTAGGTATAGTTCCAGGATCTGCTGGGGTCTTCCTCCTCTTCCTCTACCACCTCATCCTCCATCTCCTCCTGTGATTGAGAGGCAGAGAAGCCAGGTGGCGGTGTGTGGAATGGCTGGGTGTAGACATCTTCCTCCTCCTCACCCTCCATCTGCACTTCATCCATCTCTGGGCTCAAGGCGATGTTCAGCCTTGGAGTGGTGGCCTGGGAATCCTCGCTGATGATGATGTTCAGCGCACTTTCCAGAACATGGACGAGTGGGATGATGTCGTTGATCCCATAGTCATGCCTGCTCACAAACAGTGAGCCGCATCCTCAAAAGGGATCAACAATTGGCAGACTTCACGCATCATCTGCCAGTGTGTGACTTGGAAGTCGCAGTGTGGCGTGAAGCTGCCTGATTGCCCCATGAGGTAGTCTGTAACAGCTGACCTTTGCTCGTACAGGTGGTCCAGCATATGGAGGGAAGAATTCCAGCGTGTTGGCACGTTGCAGATTAGCCAATGTTGGGGCAGACTGCGCTGTCTCTGGATCCTGAGCAGGGTGTTCCTTGCAGTGTAGGAGTGGCTGAAGTGTTTGCACACTCTGCGTGACATCCTCTTAAGGTCTTGTAGTGCAGGAAATGATCAAGAAACCTGTGCACTATGAGGTTTATCACATGTGCCATACAAGGTGTATGACTCAGCCCTCCCTGCTGCACTGCAGAGACAATGTTCCTCCCATTGTCTGCTACAACACTTCCCACCGTTAGTTGATGTGGGGTCAGCCATTCATCTATCTCCGCCCTGATGGTCCGGAGGAGCTCCTGCCCACTGTGGCTCCGTTCACCCAGGCTCACCAAATGGAGGACAGCCTGAGAGCGCCGGGCCTAACATCGGTGGTAAGACACCGGGACAGGTTGGACTGCAGTCAAAGCGGCAGATGGTTGCAAGGTGGTGGAGGCAGAACTTGTGCTTCCCGCTGCTGGCCCCCTAAAGCACCGTGGAGGTGACAGTGGCAATAATGGGCCAACTTCCTGATGGTCTTCTGGGAGGATGTTGACCCAATGGGCAGTAACAGACATGTACTGCCCTTGCCCATAATTAGAGGACCAGACATCAGCACTCAGGTGCATGGTCTTGGACACCGAGAGTCCCAATGAGTCGCCAACCTTTTTCTGCACATAACTGTGCAGTGATGGGACAGCTTTGCCAGAGATGTAGCGGCGGCTGGGGACTCGCCATCTGGGGTGCGCACACGCCATGAAATCCCTGAAAGGCTGGGAGTCCACAAGGTTGAAGGGCAGGGACTGAAGCACCAGCAGCTTAACCATCTGCCGATGGACTCAGTCATGGATTGCTGCCTCATTAGCGGTGTAGATGGCAGTGACACTGTGCTGCTGCTGGCACCTGAGGCTGACGAGCCCTGAGTTCCACTGAGAGGATGCTGCATGATGGGATCTGCAGTGTATGGTGCATCCTGACAAGAGGTGGTATTGGGGTCACGGTTCTTCCAGGCCTGTTGGTGTTGCCTTTCCATATGCTTTCTCATGGATGTTGTCCCAAGATTATCACCCCTACCACGACTGACCCTCTCATTGCACAGCTGGCACAAAGCGATGTGCTTATCTGTCCCCAGGCGGAAGAACTGCCAGACGACAGAGAACCGTGGTTTGCTGACAGCCACGGGGGGTCTTGCTGGCTGTTGACTGCCACTGCTGCCTAAGGGTGCCCTCTCAGGACCAAGGCTTTGAGGTAATGATCTCTGCCTGGTAGCTTGTCTTCTACCCCTCCCTCTTGTGCCTCGGTTCCTTGCAACAGTGGGATGTTGCTGCGTCAGTGGCACCTCTATTTCCTCCCCTGATGATGCTGAGGATAATGCTGCTTGAGGGCGCCACGTCCGATCAGCGACATCATCATCAAAGTCAGCACCACTGCTACTTTCCTCCGGTGGCTGGGACAGGATATCAGGTGTGGCACTGGATGCCCCTCCCTGGCTCTGTTGACTGCTTACAGCCAACACCTCCTCTGGAGTCTCAGTACGTTCCACCCGCTGACTTTGGTGGACTTCCTCCTCCTCCTCATCACTAAAAAGTGGTAGAGACTCCAAGGGCAGATCAAGGTTTGCCAAGAGTTCCCTGGCAGAAGGTGCCCCAAAGGTGAGTGGCATTCTAATAACAGGGGACGGGGCAGAGGACTCTCGCTGACAGTCCCATGTAAGGGTGGTGTCAGATGATCCAGCCAATGCTTGACTCCTCGTTTTGGAGCTTTGGGCGGTGGAACTGGAGGATTGGGTAAGCCAATCTAGAACCGCTGGCTGTGTGGTTCTTACATGACCAGTGGGCGTCAGGGGTAGCTGCACCCTGCTGCCACGCCTGTTACCCCGGCTGCCACCGGGCCTGGTGCTGCCACTTCTCCTACCCTCACCGCCTGCTGTTGCACTCCTTGCCTGGGAAGTGCTGGAACTAGGACGCTTGGACATATTTATTTGGGTGGGGGAAAATGAAATGAGAATTTAAAAAAAAAGGCTTCTATAGGTTACTTCACCTTAGAGTTGGTGATAAGTGAGTTATTGCCCGGAAGGCACAAAGTTTAAATGAGTGATGCTTTGTGGGTTGACGGCACCCAGCAAAGCAGAAATAGACAGGTTTTGTGGGGCGCTGACTTAGCATCACACTCTATGGAGGGCTTGAACAAGTTTTGCTGCTATAGGTTACTTCACCTATAACAGCTTATGAGAAAGAAACTTTTTTAATTTACTTTTTTGAAATATTTTGTATTTTTTTAACTTTTTTAAACTTTATTTATTTTTTATAACTTTTTTTAACTTTTTTTTTTAAAACTTTTTTTATAACTTTTTTAAACTTTTTTTTAAAACTTTTTAAAACTTTTTTTGTTGCGGCTAAACGGGGTTGACGGCACCCAGCAGAGCAGCAACGTGTAGCGTGTACTCTCGGTCACGGGACAGAAGCTGGTTCAATGCTACCTGTCCTGACTCTTTTCTCACTTTTCTCTCCCTATTTCTTTTTTTATCTCCCTATCTCTCCCTAGATTTCACTATTTTTTATTTAGATGCCTATCTCTCCCTATATCTACCTATCTCTTGATTTCTCAGCCTCATTCCCTATCTATCACCTTATCTTCTATATCTAGCTTTCCCTGGATCTTGCTATTTGGTTCTTTCTCTTCCTCTCTCCTGTTTCTCTTACTAACCCTTTCTATTCCTTCATAATCCCTTGTATCCTGGTCTATTCTGTGAAAAAAGTACAGTTTTGCGTCGCCGTTGTTATTTTAACCAGATTCGTTACGAACTTTCTCAAAGTTCGGTTCGGTGACGAACCGAACTTTTGGCAAAGTTCGTAACGAATCTGGTTCGTTGCGGTTCGGTTCGCTCATCCCTACCCCTATGTCAATAAATAGAGGTTGATACGATATTTATTAGGGAAGCTGAGGAGGTAGCTGTCAGCTAAATATGGTAAGTGTTCTGTTACGTGTATGGCGTTTTATGGGCTCAATATTCTTGTACTATATGACAGCTGTTGAATCAGGCTGACATTAGAGATGTGCTAATGTCACCTGATTCCAAATATATATCTGTTTTATTTACTGGTGCCCCCATTTTTATATAAAATGAACTTTTATTTTATGCTAATAAAGCCTCTAGGTGCAAGGTGCGTTACCCCTGCTCCTAGAGGCTCTGTTGATTGACAGGACCAGGCAGGGAAGAAACACTCCATTCACCATAGCTTGCAAGGACCTTCAATGATGTCATGACCATGTGATCAGTCACATGGTTTAGGAGGAGACAGGCTGTTTGTGTGATCCTAACCATGTGACTGATCACATGGTCATGACATCATTAAAGGTGCTTGCAAGCTATGGTGAATGGAGTGTTTCTTCTCTGCCTGGGCCTGTCAATCAACAGAGCCTCTAGGAGCAGGGGGGTAACGCCCCTTGCACCTAGAGGCCTTATTAGCATAAAATAAAAGTTCATTTTATATAAAAATGGGGGCACCAGTAAATAAAACAGATATATATTTGGAATCAGGTGACATTAGCACATCTTTAATGTCAGCCTGATTCATACCGAAAAAACTGGTGACAGAAACCCTTTAATGGAATGGCTATACACAGGGCACATGGTGGTGGAACAATCATAACAAACCAATATATTAAGGTTATGTCCACGCCGAATGTAAAATACAGCAGAAAAGTCCGCTGCACAACCTGTGGCAAAACCGTAAGCATTTACATGCATTTGTTTGCTATGAAAATTGCTGTGGACTTGACTGTCTCCATTGCAGAGGGTGATATTCACAGTTGAGATTCCCTGGATGAATTGACATGCTGCAGATTTCAAATCTGCATTACAGATTAATTTATGCTGTAGATTTTATACGCAGCATGTGGGTGAAATTTCTTAAAATCTTTTCCACTTTGCTGGTACTGTGAGGATTTCTACCATGAATATCCACAAAGCCAAATCCACAGTGTATCTGTCACCTTTGACCCACCGCTAATACCTTTATCATTCTAATCCATTTATTTTATGTACTTAACATACTTAAGAGATCAGGACTGCAGTTGAGAAATAACTGGGTATTATAAGGAAATAAAAGACAAGTGGAAGGAATTTTGTGTACATCTATGTCTGATAAAGCATGCACTTGGGAGTATTAGCAGGACTTAGGTTGGATTGTCACTCATGCCATGTATTTCGAAGGACCCAAGCAGTAGTAAATGCAAAGCACAGGTAAGACTTCAATAGAGCAGGTTTGATAAAGTACAGTGAGGGTATGAAACAGCCATTTGCACGATCACTATCAGCTAGACCACTGATTCTTCATAATATCTAGGGGGATTTTAATACCATTTGAATGTATAAAATAATCATTTATCCAGCAAGCGGTGTGCTTTCATTTCTATGGTTCCCTGACTTCAATACCTTGTTCTGCTGACAGCTGTCTTTCCTGACTCCTCCATACACAGAGCTCTGGTCAGTCAAGCATGTATGTTCAATGGTAAGAGAAATGAAAGCTGCTACTGCTGTCTGGCGGCAACTTATCCCCTGCCAGAACAAAGAATCGGGTGTTTAAATTCAATGCGCTTGATCCTTCTCTACCTAGTGATAATCTGTTGGAGTTGAATCAGGTGACCCCCAAACACATTCTCGGCTGAAGAAAGTCTAACGTGTATGGAGGCCTTTATTTTCTACATCATAGTTTTCATCCAGGACACAAGCATTTCATAATATATAGAGTGCCCAGCTACTTTTGACTATGTCCATCATTCAACATTGAAAAAAGTATGATAGTATGTCTTAAAAAGGTCTCTGTTTATTCTGACGCTACACCATATAATTTCTAACTGTAAGTGGTACAATCATTTTACTAGTGGTTCTGATACCAGTGGTGGAAATACAGCCATAGCATGTAGCAAGGATGCTCAAGCTTTGCCTGAAAGTAAACACACAGTAATGATTACTGTGTGTTTACGTGCAGGTGACACCCAGGCCGTAATGGCCCATGCCACATTCCCCTGACATGCATTCCTCATCAGCCGTGATGCAGTGATAGTCTTAATTTCGGATGAGCACACCCAATATCTGGTTGAAAGAAAATGTGGAGATGTGTATATAATCAGTTTCTGTTAGGTGGATGGATCAAAGTAATATAGTATATAAGATTATAAAAATATAATTTTATTTTTATCGTAAAAATAGATGAGGTTTAAAATAGTACAGTATAAAAATCCAAAAATATAAAAATGAAAATAGAAATAAAAATAAAAAGTAAAAAAAGAGAGGATCAAATGTATATATGTAAATCCTATAAAAGAGGTACACACACATATAATTATATAATGCCAGTGCTGGTCAATTCTATATACCAAATGATCAGTGTACATAATACAATATATTAGGGATGGAATCAGAATAAAATTCGTTAAATGTCCCGTTCTGCTAGGTACCGTTTCAGTAAGACATATAGCTGAGGTAAAGAAAGTCAATATTTGTTGATTAATCTGTGAAAAAAATAGTCTCTATAAATAAAACAGTCCTTATAAATGGTTTCTATTTGTAATAGAGTATGAGGATGAGCGCTGAATTATGCACTTTGTAGCGCTGAATTTCTCTATGCACTGTGTCAGTGCTATATAACAATATATCAGTGCTATGTTACTGTTCAAAAGTTAATAACAGTTCTTTATAGTTGGTACATTACCCCCTCCTTGTTCGTTGGTGGGTTCAGTGGAGAGCAGTGTTCCTCAGTTCCGTCAGTGTACCGCCGTTTGGCTGGCAACACGAGGACGCTGACTTGTGTTGTGAGCGCGTCTCGCTCGCTCAGCTACTGTGCATACCTCTCAGCTGTTGTGCGTGTCTCCTATAATTTATGTCCTCAGATTGTTCAAGCCGTTCAGATGCGCAACACTAACAGTGGCGTCCCACGTGTGTCGCTCCTTTATTCCATGGGTTTGTGCAATAATTGACCTCCTGGTGTTATTCTTTTGGTTCTCCTTTACTTTTCCTTTGCTATTTTGCGTTAGATTATGGAGTAACCAGAGAAGTTGAATCAAATATATATATATATATATATATATATATATATATATATAAAGCAATATGAAGGCAAATATATATAATTGCTAATAGAGGAGACAAATCCTTGTAAGGGATTCACTTTGAATGACAAATAAAATAGAATAAAGTGAAAAATGCCAGAATACAACTGTCCTAATGTCGCCAGACGCGTTTCGGGGCGTGTTACTCTGCCCCTTCCTCAGTGGCAAAATGTGTAGTGCAGTGATATGATTGCACCTGATGGGCAGAATAGAAAAGCGCACGGACCGAGGATCACTCTCCTGGTCTGTGCACTCTCCTACTAGCCCAGCAGGTCACTGCTGGGGAAAGTGAGGTGTGCTCTGTGAGTATTACTGTTTTTTATTTTATTTTTTTAGCCCTACAGCGGCAGCACTATTGTGTGGGGGAATAAGGGGTAATGCAGGGCCTGGGTGACATATTTAAACTACTCCTCCTGTTCAGCATGGGACTAGCCACGGTAGGGGAAGTTCCTCAGGGGGGAACTTGTCAAAAATGTGCTATGGGGCCCATTCTTTGCTAGCAAAGATCTCTGCTAAAAATGTAGTAAAGATTGCGTAATCTATATTATTCTCAAGATTCTATACATGAGAAAACTCTCAGACAAATGATTTCCCAAATATTTAATTGTTGGTCAGAAATATGATTGAGCTTCGCAAACCATTTTGGACCGTTTTCAGTAGAATCCTGTTGGTCCTATCACTATGGATGAGGCAATCCAAAAAATGGAGACACAGCAGTTTATCACGTCCAAAAAGGACAAGACACTGAAGTCAACAAGCAAGGTATTAACATCTGTTTTCTGGGACAAAGATGAAGTTTTACTTGTACTGTAGATTACATGGAAAATGTAGTAACCACTATGGGAAAGTACTGCTTTACACTTCTTGAGAATCTAAAATAGGATCTGGTTTACAAACACTGAAGGGAAGCTTTTGAAAGCAATTTGCCTCTTCAAGACAAGGCCACTTCTCATAAAGTGGCCATTAAATACCAAAATTGGCAGAACTTCACTTTAAAGTCCTGAAATACCTGACCAACTCGTCTGATGGCCCCTTCAGACTACTACCTCTTTCCTAAGCTCAAGAAACACCTCAAGGAAAGAAACTTTTCGAGTTTTGAGGAGGTCACATTAACCCATCCATTTTCCTTAACCCATCCAAGGAAAAATCACAACCAAAAGATTTTTTCTTGGATGGGTTAAAAAAGCTACCGTAGTGCAGCAAAGTCACCAGTGTGTGGAGGAGAACATGTAGAATAAATAGTGTTTTAATCCTACAGATTGTTTTATTTACCAAGCACCACTAATATGCAAGTACCATATTTTTTGCTTTATAAGACGCACCCGATGATAAGACACACCCCAGATTTTAGAGTAGGAAAATAAGAAAAAAATATTTTTCATCAGACCTCATATCAGAACTCCCATAAATTTCAGGACATCACATCAGACCCGCATCAGCCCCCATATCAGACCACTCAGCCCCCATATCAGCCCACTCATCCCCCAGATCAGCCCATCAGCCCCCATATTAGCCCACTCTGCCCCATCAGACCTCAGATCAGCCCACTGTGCCCCCATCAGACCTCATATCAACCCACTGTGCCCCCATCAGACCTCAGATCAGCCCACTGTGCCCCCATATCAGCTCACTGTGCCCCCATCATACCTCAGATCAGCCCACTGTGCTCCCATCATACCTCAGATCAGCCCACTGTGCCCCCATCGTACCTCAGATCAGCCCACAGTGCCCCATCAAACCTCAGATCAGCCCACTGTGCCCCCATCATACCTCAGGTCAGCCTACTGTGACGCCATCAGACCTCAGATCAGCCCACTGTGGCCCCATCAGACCTCAGATCAGCCCACTGTGGCCCCATCAGACCTCAGATCAGCCCACTGTGGCCCCATCAGACCTCAGATCAGACCACTGTGCCCCCATCAGACCTCAGATCAGCCCACTGTGCCCACATCATACCCCATATCAACCCACAGTGCCCCTATCAGACCTCAGATCAGCCCACTGTGCCCCCATCAGACCTCAGATCAGCTCACCAGCCCCATAATAATAAAATAAAAAAACATCTTACCTCTCCTGCACCGCGGCTCCGCTCCGGGTCCAGCGCTCTTATAAAGTGAAAAATACAGTATTTGCTTGTGCTGTTTGGACTTACTGTAACACTGTACAGAATGAAGGAATGAGAACCCTTTTCCTTGCTTGGCTCCACTGCTCCACTAGTCAAAAATTTCAGCAATGCTCTGGTGCTAGTGGGCCGCATTAGAGAAGATTTGTGATTAAAAATTGATGAGTGGTTGTTAAAGGAGCTATTAATTAGTAATATTTTAATAGATTATTAATAATCAATATTCATAAATAGGCGTAACCTGCTCTCGCTAGCTCCGCCTATTTATTTCCTTTATTCAATCCGTTCCCTGCACTGTGTGTACTGAACTGTACTATGGCGGCTACACAAAAAGACAATGTAAACGGTACTTTAAATAATAAAAGGATTTATTACAAAATACTAAAAGTCTACAGTCTAATTATCTAGACTATATCTATATATATTTATATTGGTGTATATAAATATATATACATTTAGCCGCACAACAATACAATAACACAACCTCAGTATAAAAACTCAACTACACTGCACAATCCCACTTAATTCCACCCACAATACTAACTAAACATACATACACACACACACACAGAATTACAGCAATTACAGCAGTACCCTCCCAAGCCTACTACTAGCTGTCCCTAAAAGTGGTTACTTATAATACAGGGGTTATAGGGGAATGCAAGGGGTTATCTGCAGTGATAAGGCACTGCAGGGGTCAGGAGTTTGGGGATTATTAGGGGTAACAGGGAGTTCCAGGGGTACTTAGCCAGTCTCTGTTTCTGGAGGGGCTGCTTGGCTTCCTTCCTCTGTGGTGAAAGCTCCCTCTCCTTGTGGTGGTCAAAAGCTCCTCTTCTTGTGGTGGTCTTATTTATCCCTCATGAGTAGTGGGGGGAAGGTGGCTTTCCATATGGCAGAGGTGTGGATGGCCCATGCTATAAAAACAGGTTTAGCAAGTCACCAACTGCTTGATTGGGGTCTCCACACAAAGAGTCTAGATACCGATCAGGTGTGATAAACCTTCACAATGCAAGCAATGGAGGCCAACACCCCTGTTCATAGCAAGCCTTGCTGTGAACAGCTGATACCAGAGGTGTGTGACAAAGGGTAGATGATCTTATCAATCCTCTGTCCTTTGATGTGCCCGAGACTGTCATCAGGGCGGCACCTCCTGCAAGTGCACTGGTATGTGCCTCCAGGGGGATGCAGGGTGGAGGGTCAGTTTATATGTATATAGATAAATGCATATAAAACTGGGGCATATATACATGTATCTATATACATTAGGAGCAACTGGGGGCACAATATAATATATATAGGGGGCATCATATGCATCAGAGGGCACCACATATTAGGGCATATCTGGAGACCCACAGATACATATATAGAAGGCCCATATATAGATATACATGTATATGCATGCCTCATAAAGGGGGCATGCATGCATATACATATACACACATACATACCAGCACTTCCTTCTACAGTGGTATTTTTGTATTACCAAAAAGGTGACCTCATTTTCTATGTCACGTTTTAGGATGTGAACACCATGCCAAAATCCAGACAGTATTTTTTTCTTTTTATCTATTTGCTTGAGTTAAATAGGAGCCGGACATGTGGGTATATTCCAAGGAAACTAGTTTAAATCACAGAAATGGTTCTCTGCCATATTTCATTAATATTTAATCAGGGTGAGTTTGTCTGCCACCATTATGAGAATAAAGAGAGAAATCTGTGCTTGGTGAACTATAGTACTTTCTTTGGGTTTTACCAGACTGAGCAAAGATTTTGTCCATGCAATATGTTGCAAAAGGAGGGAATGGTACCACCCATCATTACAAGTACAGAAAGTCTTAATGTGATATTTCATATCTTGCAAAATTTACTTTCATTTGGAGTCATGAAGTTAATATTAAAAACAAATTCAGTTAAGACTTTTGTTAATTTCATTTTTAACCTCAGATATAAACCCGGTTGTCCCTAAGTGACAGTGTCTGCCACAATGAATTAAACATGTTAATGGACAGTAGCCAAAGATCACTTTAATGAGCATGAATGTCTGTTTCCGAGATGCAAATAAGTGTCAATTCAATGCAGAATAAGATTAACAAAGAATATGAGCATTCAAGTCATGACCTGGAGCAAAAACATGGTACATTTTACTCCTATAATAAGGGACATCACAAAACCAATTAATGATGCAAGCCACTGACTGAATAGCTTTGTGATGTCACTTACCAAAAGTGTCCACTATGGTACCTGGTACAGAATGTTACATTTTTGGCTACAGATATGGTCTGCCTATGTCTTTGCTTACATCTGATGTATTACAAGGTATGCTTATTTTGAAAATTTTATCTATGCTATGAGCCTCATTTGTCAAAATAAGAAGAAAAATTGGACTCGCTCACCATAGCAAGCAATCATTTCCTTTTTTAGCTAAATAAATAGAAACCGAGCTCTCATTGGTTGCTACAGTATATTTTGTCAATATTAGTATTATATGAAATAGAGTAAAACAATTTAAGGTATTTAAAAAGAGATTGTTCACATCTGCATTGGAGGCTCCATTTGGGTCCTGTATCGTAGATTGCATCAGGTAAAAAAAACAAAAACAAGATTCCAAAAGGAAGCTACATGACTATGGCCATTTGTTAAAGGGCTGCACCCTGCAGTTGGGCATTACAGAATTGTTGAGAAAGAGAGAATTTGCACCCCTTTGGTCTGATTAGAAAGATTGCATTGTTTATCTGGAAATATACTCAGAGTTGGAACCTAATACTGCTTTTTCCACCTACCATATACATAGCCTTTTGGGAGAACTACTTGATGCAGTGTGAGAAGATTGTGTTTATTCTTTAAAATGCATGTATTAATGAACTGCTAAGTTTCCAGTAAAAACTGGAGTAGAGGATGGCAGTGGTTTGGATGCTAATAGTCTATCACAGTGGCTTTCCTCACACTGTTGCTCCTTAGGGCCAGTGCAATCCCATTCTCCCCTTGGGACACCCCATGTTTCTGGGGATCCTGCCTGGTAGTTGGGGTGCCTATTGCAGTTCATCCAGTTATTGCAAAACACAATCCCAACTATTCCAGTGCAATTCTTCCCAGAGAGCAATGTATACATTTAGGCAAGGATGGAAGTTATGTCCCTCTTCCTCATCTTTCTCAAGAGTTTTCCTGCAGAATCTATGGCGGGCAATTGTACACTTGTAATGGTGACTGTAATGTCCACTAAGGGATACAGAGTTTTAGAGATAGCTGACCAGGTTGTGTCCAAGTGTGAAGGGTGTCTTAACAGTTTCCCTAACTGCAGTAAAGTCTTAACAGCTTTTAGTAGCAGGTTACGTTACTGATGCTAATGATCGGTCAGGAATATTCTAGGCTGTCTAGTTCTCTCATTTGTTTTACTCCTTCTCTCCTGCTGTAAATCATGCTGAGATCAGTGAGTCTCTGTAGCTTTTTAGCCTGAGAAGAATAAGCTCAAGTCACAGCTTCCTTTCCCTTCCAAACTGTCCCTAACACTGGGACGGTCCACACTTAACCTCATAAAAGGCCTAAGCCAGGATTGTTAACCCAGGCTGCGCCATCCATACATTGTTATACTGGGTGCACTACATAGCATGACATAACATTACATTACATAAAGAAGTGAACAATTTGCAGATACCCCCTTACTCTGGGGTACTGCCTCCGCATTATAACATACTGCATCACAAGTGATCCCTGCTTTGCACCCAAAAATCAATTGACATTAAAGACGTCTGAACCGTGACCAAGCAGGAGAGAAAAAAAACAGAATTTTCCATAGGGAGAGGAAAAAGTGCACCGCTCCATCCACTGCATGGGCCAGGGAGCACAAAAGTGAGGATTACAACCCTGAGCACTACCACCACCATCCACACCACCACTCTTGTCCCCACCCTCTCAAGTCCTTGGCCCACTGCACTGTTAAAAACTATAGTAATTCCAGAGAACCCGTGTAACTGTCATATTTTTGTTGCTAATGTGTAAGGACAGAAATAGGGAACATTTTTCAAATATACTTTATTTAGGGAAAACATTTATTTGTAGTTAAAACTTGGGCTGAAATGTCATTTTGCAGTGATCTTTTCAGAGAGTGTTGCTAAGGGACATCCGTCTTCCTAACACAGGGCTGCCCTGACGAGAAAAATGGGCAGGGATGGGAACTGATGGCATCTGCCCTCACTGTTTCCTCATATAGTAGTGGTGACAGTACACTAATAACTATAAATTAAATATATATTTATTAGAGATGAGCGAGCATACTCGTCCGAGCTTGGTGCTCGTTCGAGTATTATGGTACTCGTAAGTGCTCGCTGCTCGGACGAGTATCTCGCCATGCTCGAGGAAATGGCAACTTCCGCATCGTGCTTTTTTGGCGCCTATAAACTCAGCCAATCACAAGCCAGGAGACTCTGCGGTACACCCAGCATCACGTGGGGCCCTTACATGTCGATAGCAGGGGTTGGCTGGCCAGATCAGGTGACCCTGGAATATACTAGTGACTGCCCGCAGTGCTCGGCTCAGTCGCTGCCTGGATGTCGTTAGGGACAGATTTGCTGAGTTTCAGGGAGAGTGTTAGGGCCTGGATTTAGTTCTCTGTTAGGCAGGAGTGATCTCCCAAGAACCCAACAGCCCTTCTAAGGGCTACAAGACATTTTTTTTTTGTCTCCTGGCTGGGCTGGCTGGCACTAGTAGTGCAGCTATCGCCATATATAACCCTTTTTTATTGTTTTATCTCAGTGATACAAATCCATTTCACACAGCAGTGTGGAACCATTCTGTGTGTCACAGTTCAGCTGTCCACTCACGCCAATCCGTATTTTCTGTCCAGGTGACACTTTCTGTACGTCACTTAATACAACCAAGTCTTTTGCTGCCTGTCACGTATATAGCTTGATCACAAAAATCTCTGTGCAAAATTTGTCTGGGTCGCAGTCTAAATAGCCACTGTCAGTAGGGTGTCAGTTAGCTCTACGATAGTTTCTGCACGTCACGTTCCAAAAAAAACAAAACTCCAAAAAAAAAAAAATTAAAAAAAAATAGTTTTTTAGTTGTTTTAGCTCAGTGATACAAATCCATGTCACACAGCAGTGTGGAACCATTCTGTGTGTCACAGTTCAGCTGTCTACTCACTCCAATTCGTATTTTCTGTCCAGGTGACACTTTCTGTACGTCACTTAATCCAACCAGGTCTTTTGCTGTAACGTATATAGCTTGATCAAAAAAATCTCTGTGCGACATTTGTCTGGGTCGCAGTCAAAATAGCCACCTTTAACAGGGTGTGAGTTAGGTCTACGATAGTTTCTGAACGTCACGTTCCAAAAAAGACAAAACTACAAAAAAAAATATTAAAAAAAATATATAAAAAAAATATTTTTTTAGTTGTTTTAGCTCAGTGATACAAATCCATTTCACACAGCTGCGTGGAACCATTCTGTGTGTCACAGTTCAGCTGTCCACTCACGCCAATCCGTATTTTCTGTCCAGGTGACACTTTCTGTACGTCACTTAATCCAACCAGGTCTTTTGCTGTAACATATATAGCTTGATCAAAAAAATCTCTGTGCGACATTTGTCTGGGTCGCAGTCAAAATAGCCACCTTTAACAGGGTGTGAGTTAGGTCTACGACAGTTTCTGCACGTCACGTTCCAAAAAAAACAAAACTACAAAAAAAATATATTAAAAAAATATATAAAAAAATAGTTTTTTATTTGTTTTAGCTCAGTGATACAAATCCATTTCACACAGCTGCGTGGAACCATTCTGTCTGTCACAGTTCAGTACACTCACTACAATCCGTATTTTCTGTCCAGGTGACACTTTCTTTACGTCACTTAATTAAACCAAACTGAACACGTTTGTGGGTTTCAGTACAGCAGGCCCATTTATTTTTTATTTTTTATATAATACACTTATATACAGAAAATGTTGAACCCCAGGGCTAAGGGTCGAGGACGAGGGCGTGGGCGTGGGCATTCAATTACTGCAGGGGGCAGAGGCCGTGGTCCTGGGCAGGGTGAGACAGTACCTGCTGATGAGGGAGCAGGGGAACGCCGCAGAGCTACACTCCCTAGCTTCATGTCTCAACTTACAGGGACACGTGGTAGAGGACTGTTGAAACCACAACAGTGCGAACAGCTGATGTCGTGGATTGCGGACAATGCTTCAAGTAATTTGTCCACCAGTCAGTCTTCCACGCAGTCCACCCACGTTACCCAAGGGAGCACTCCTCTGGCTCCTCCACCTCAACCTCCTTCCGCCCAGTCTGCCCCCTCCCAGGAAAATTTGGAATGCGATCCGGCATACTCTGAGGAACTGTTTTCTGGACCCTTCCCAGAGTCACAAACCACTTCTCAGGTTGCTGCTGACCTCGTTCCCGATGCCCAAGTTTTCCAACTGTCGCAGTCTGTGGGTGATGATGATGATGATGACAATGTTGAGTTAGTGGAAGAAGTTTGTAAAGAGGTGTCGGACGATGAGGAGACACAGTTGTCAGACAGTGGTGAAGTTGTTGTCAGGGCAGGAAGTCCGAGGGGGGAGCAGACTGAGGAATCGGAGGATGACGAGGTGACTGACCCAAGCTGGGTTGATATGCCGAGTGAAGACAGTGCTTCTGAGGCGGAGGCGAGTGCTGCACCAGAACAGGTTGTAAGAGGCAGTGGTGTGGCCAGAGGGAGAAGCAGGGCCAGAGCTGGTGCATCAGCAGCAACTGTTTCACGTAGTGAAGCTCCCGTGGCGAGGCCTAGATGTTCGCAAGTCTGGAGGTTCTTTAAAGAAAGTGAGGATGACCGACGGACTGTGGTGTGCAACCTGTGCCACACCAGGATTAGCAGGGGTGCCACCACTACTAGCCTAACCACCACCAGCATGCGCAGGCATATGAGTGCTAAACACCCCACTCAATGGAACCAAGGCCGTTCACCACCTCCTGCGGGTCACACCACTGCTCCTTCCCCTGTGTCACTCGCTGCCTCTGCTAGTCAACCCCCTGCGTCACTCGCTGCCTCTGCTAGTCAAACCCCTGCCCAGGACCCCGGCACGAGCGCCTCCCGCCGGAAAACCACACCTTCGCCTCCACGATCCTCCACAGTGTCCACCAATTTGTCCCAGCGCAGCGTTCAGTTGTCTTTACAGCAGACGCTGGAGCGCAAGAGGAAATACAGTTCCACCCACCCACATGCCCAAGCCCTCAACGTCCACATCTCCAAATTGCTTAGCCTGGAGATGCTGCCCTATAGGCTGGTAGAGACCGAGGCCTTTCGCAATCTCATGGCGGTGGCTGCCCCTCGGTATTCCGTCCCCAGCCGCCACTATTTTTCCCGATGTGCCGTCCCATCCCTACACCAGCACGTGTCACAGAACATCATCCGTGCCCTGACCAACGCTGTTTCTGAGAAGGTCCACCTAACCACGGACACGTGGACAAGTGCTGCCGGGCAGGGACACCATATCTCACTGACGGCACATTGGGTTAACTTGGTGGAGGCTGGGACCGAGAATGACCCTGGGGCCGCTCATGTACTGCCTACACCGAGGATTGCGGGGTCTACCTCGGTCACGGTCTCTCAGACGTACTATGCCTCCTCCTCCGACCTCTCCTCCTCCTCCACCGAATTACCATCCGTGGGCACGGCGCCTTCAGTCGGTAGTTCTAGGCGTAGCAGCAGAGCCGTGGGTACGCGCCAGCAGGCGGTGCTCAAACTGCTGAGCTTAGGTGACAAAAGGCACACCGCCCAAGAGCTGTTACAGGGCATCACGGCGCAGACCGATCTGTGGCTGTCACCGCTGAACCTGAAGCCAGGCATGGTTGTGTGTGACAACGGGCGTAACCTGGTGGCAGCTCTGCAACTCGGCAGACTGACACATGTGCCATGCCTGGCCCACGTGTTCAATCTCATAGTATAGCACTGACAGGCTGACGCTTATTAAAATGAACAAAGCCTGGATTTCACCGGAATTCAAATCTCCTCCGGGGGAAAGCAGCTGAAGATTAACATTACTTATGTATCCGATTCCTCTTCTCTACTCCTCCTACTCCTCCTCCATGTCGTCTTGCGAATTAGGGCAGAGAATGTTCTGGGGTAGCACATCAGAGAAGGGGTGACTATGGGGTTCCAGGGAGTATGTGACCACATGCAATCTCCATCCAAAAAGTCATGCCACACTTGATCGAGCTCATAATTGACAATTGTACCGGTTGATGCTAAATTTTTAAGTTGGGGTCCTGCGTCGTCATTCTAACTACATCCGGCTGTTGTCACCACCTCACATGCTAGCCCAGGGGGCACTCCTCTGGCTCTTCCAGCTCAACCTCCTTCCCCCCAGTCTGCCCCCCCACCTACAGGCCCTCTCTCCAAACAATTTACGTCTTTTTCCTATTTTTCTCTCTCTCAAACTATTTTTCCGGATAGCTGCCATATACGGTATTAAACTGAGTAGTATACATAGAACACATACCACACTTGATCTATACTGAACGTCACTTTTAAAAATACGTCATTTTCCTCTCTTTCTCTCATTTGTCTGGGTTGCAATTAAGCAGACCAAGTCTGCCTAATCTAATAGTTTCCGTGTAATTGCTCCATACTGCACGTCTTTTTCCTCTCTTTCTCTCTCTCCAAACTATTTTTCCGGATAGGTGCCATATACGGTATTAAACTCAGAAGAATACATACCGTACCGGTTGATGCTACAGTTTTTCCAAATCCATCTGGCTGTTGTCACCACCACACACGCTAGCCCAGGGGGCACTCCTCTGGCTCTTCCAGCTCAACCTCCTTCCCCCCAGCCTACCCCCCACCTACAGGCCCTCTCTCCAAACAATTTACCCGGATAGGGGACGTATTAGATATTGTACAGATTTTTTTTTGTTCTTCTTTTACTTGCCTCCTGACCTGTGATAGGCAGAGCATGGACACGTGCCCTTAGCTGCAGTAGAAAAGACACTCCCCTGGCCAGAGCAAGCTCTTTTTCCCTTTCCGTGTTCGAAAAATCCATGAAATATATGGTCCCAAGATAGGGGACGTATACGATTTTAAACTGAGAAGAATCGATACCACACATGCCCCACTAGTTCAAGCTCAATGTTGACAGCTGTACCAGTTGATGCCAAATTTTTAAGTGGGGGTTCCACCACTACCAGCCTAACCACCACCAGCGTGCACAGGTATACGAGTGCTAAACACTATGAAACCAAGGCCGTCCGTTCCCCTCATGCAGGTCCCACCACTGCTCCTTCCCCTGTGTCAATCGCTGCCTCTGCGAGTCAACCCCCAGCCCAGGACCCCGGCACGAGCGCCTCCTGCCGGAAAACCACCCCTTTGCCTCCATGATTCTCCACACTGTCCACCAAAGTGTCCCTGCGCAACGTTCAGCTGTCATCACAGCAGACGTTGGAGCGCAAGCAGCAAAAAAGTTCAGCCCACCTATATGCACAAGCCCTCAACGTCCACATACAGGGCCACGCTAAATTTTTCCTGTGCTCTACCTGCTACAATTTACCTGGATAGGGGACGTATTAGATTTTGAACTGATAAGAAGAACAGATTTTTTTTTGGTTCTTATTTTAATTGCCTCCTGACCTGTGATAGGCAGAGCATGGACACGTCCCCTTAGCTGCAGTAGAAAAGACACTCCCCTGGCCAGAGCAAGCTCTTTTTCCTTTTCCGTGTTCGAAAAATCCATGAAATATATGGTCCCAAGATAGGGGACGTATACGATTTTAAACTGAGAAGAATCGATACCACACATGCCCCACTAGGAGAATTTGGGGTAATGGTGGGATTAGGCAGCCTCAGAGGCATCCATGCATGCTGCCCCTGCTGTTTCCTGTCCATTTCCGTGGTGTTTCCATCATTTTCTGAGGTTTCCAGGTTTTCACCCAGCCTTCCCTAGGCAGAGCCTTGGTCCCCTGCAAAAAGCTCGAGTCTCCCATTGACTTCAATGGGGTTCGTTATTCGAAACGAGCACCCGAGCATCGGGAAAAGTTTGACTCGAATAACGAGCACACGAGCATTTTAGTGCTCGCTCATCTCTAATATTTATACATTTAGTTCCTGCACACTGATCAATGTAGCCAGCGCTGTATTCACAGCTCGCTGTGTAATGAACCAACCGCCAGCAGAGATGCCTGAGTGAGCGGTAAGCGCTTGCTACTGGCAATGCAGGGAGGCAGGAGGAAGCTATTTTACTGTATATAGGGACACTTATAGTATATTAATGTCCCTATATACTGTATAAATCCTTCCCCCCTCCCCCGCCTCTCTTCATTGCCAGTAGCGAGCGCTTACCACTCACTCCCGTATCTCTCCCGGTGGCTGGTTAATCACACAGCATGCCAGGAGTACTGAAATAGAGCTTTGCTGGGATGGGAACATGTCCTAAGATGCGATATTTTGTGCCAAATTGCACCACAATTCTGACACAAAATTTTGTCTCAAAGTAAGCCAACTAATAGTTGGGTATAAAGTTACAGAAAAGTATCCATTGTGTAGCCTTGCACCACATTTATCATCCGGCTTGAGCCACTGTGATAAGTTTGGTGCAGGTCTAGACAAGCCCGTCGAAAAGGGTAATGTATTAACATAACTTTTTGATCTTACTTTATTAAAATCCTTGGTTGCAGTCCACTTTTCCAGTATAGTGCACTTGATATTTTGCCTCCTTAATGTGCAATCTACATTCAAGTATTATGAGGATTATGTATCACGTGCACTGCACCAGAAAAGTGGGGTGATGTTGCTTGTTTTGCAAATTTGTGATGTATTTGCACCATTTTTAGGGTGGTTTGCACCCAGCAATTTATATTTACTAAGTGGCGAGCAGATATTTTGTGGGTGAAGCTACTTTTTTTTAGCCAGATTTATCATTGTAGCTTTTTGCAAAATTTGCAAACTACTCTAGTCCCCAGTACAAACTGACAGAAATTTTGTAAAGAAATATGACTAAACTTAAAATTCAAATCTCAAAACTCCATAGGTATCTCGTACAAAAAAAAAAAAATGACATGAGCCACTTTATAAATTTGTAGTAAAAAAAAAACTAGCTTCAAAACAAACACTCCAAAAAAGTGGCAAAAATTTGCATCACCCCTTATGTACAGTACGTTGAGTACTTTTTTTAAGGTTTGATTCACTTACACTTAGTCTCTACTGTGGAGTTCCAAGTTTCCATCACTTTGATGGAAATAATAGAGCAACATGTAACACAATTCTGGTTGTAAAAATGATGGAAATCTTGATAGCACCCTGAGTTACCCCAATTTAAGTCAATGGAGTCCGTTCTTCATCATGTAGATCTATCAAATATGATGGATCCTGCTAAAGATCACGGCTTCCTTTATACCGTGAACAGAGCCTAAGCCTTTCAAACAATCTAATTCTCAGTACCCATTCCCATACTAATTGCACCTTTTGACTCTCTCAATTCCCTATTCAAACAGTAAGTAAGATCTGAGAAACCACCACATAACGTGTGTTTTCTTTTTATTTCAGAAAACTCCGTCTCTGCTTCAGCCAAGCATAAAACACACATCTTGATGCAATTAGAGATGGCTGCGCGGACTCTCATTGCGCTGTTGGAACATTAAATGGTTCTGTTCTGACAGAGCAATGTACTTTTCACTCTAAATAAGTGCAGACATTTCTGCTTTGTACATCCACGCTGCATGTCAAGCATTTATAATTTTCCTAGGCATCACCATTTTGGACTAGCCGTTTCATAACATCGGCCATTATTCATGTGATGCCAAATGACGGTAGACAATAAACTTATTTGACTCTGAACATGACTGCTGTATCATATGGAATTCATTTTTGGAGGGGAAGGCTGAGGTGCAGTACGCCAGCAGCTGTGATCTATTATCTTCCATGGATGTGTAACCCCATTCCTCTGGACTTATTGAATAGTTTAGGTAATTAACATACAAATGATTTAATACATCAGGAGAAAATATATTTGTAATCATTTTCTCCCATTTAAAGGCAAACCGTGCTTAAAATGCGCTCAATTTAAACCAGATGCACTGGTATTTTTTGACCATTAAAAAAAAAAACATGCATTTTTCTTTATCACTGGCGTTTCTTGCAACTTTTTTTTGCAAACAGTGTGTTTGCCTACTATTGTTTTCTTCATGGTGATGCGAAGATGTCTGAAAAAAAAGAGTGACAGCAAGCTGCATTTTTTAAAAGGAGAAAAGACAGAAAATCCCACCTAATAAATAAAAAAAAAACTGTGGCAAAAAACCACTTGACTGTCCTGGTTTTCTCACATCTCATAGAACTTTACTTAAAGGGGTTTTCCGAGTTATATATATTGATGACCTATCCTCAGGATAGGTCATCAATATCAGATCAGATCAGATCCGACACCCGGCACCCCCGCCGATCAGCTGTTTGAAGAGGAGGCGCGCGCCGTATCAGCGCTGCCTCCTCTTCACTGTTTACATGCTGGCCGTAATGGGGTAGTGGTGAGTAGGTGTAATTACACCTCACCGCCCCAGTCATTTCTATGGGAAGAATCACTACCCTGTTACAGCCAGCATGTAAACAGTGAAGAGGAGGCAGCGCTGATACGGCGCGCGCCTCCTCTTCAAACAGCTGATCGGCGGGGGTGCCGGGTGTCGGACCTCTGCGATCTGATATTGATGACCTATTCTGAGGATAGGTCATCAATATATATAACTCGGAAAACCCCTTTAACATCTAGAGCTGGCATTTTATCACAAAACATGAATAAAAAACACAGCCACAAAAATGCTTCAAAAACAGAAAAATTCCAGCAAAAGCCCATATGTGAAAGCAGCCTTAGGGCTCATGCACACAAACGTATTTTCTTTCCATGCCATTTTGCGGACCATATGTGGAACCGCTAAAAAACGGAAATTACTGTGCATTCCATTCCCGTATTTCCATGTGTCCGTTCCACAAAAAAATAGAACTTGTCCTATTATTGTCCGCATTACGAACAAGGATAGTACTGTTCTATCAGGGACCAGCTGTTCCGTTCCATTCCATTCCGCAGAATACGGAATGCACACGGACGTCATCCGTATTTTTTGCGGATCCATGTTTTGCAGACCGCAAAAAAAAAATACTGTTGTGTGCATGAGCCCTTACTGTTTTTGATATTGCATGATTTAAAACATTAACCCTTCTCCAGCCTGTCATACCGTCACCCAGCCACAATGACGGGGTACAGCGATCCTTGTGCCACAAAACACCTGTATTATAGAGAGTGCATGCTGGTCAAGTTATACCTCTGGCTGGGGAGGGGTTAGATCAAGAATTTGGCATAGGTGGATGCCGTTTCAGTTTTTGCCTCATGCAGCACGAAGGCTATGTACTTCACTGCCCCTAGCCACCCACAAAGCACTGAGGGCAGGGGGACCCAAGCTGAACTCTTCCATCAGGGCCTATTAGCCTTTAGCTACATCCCTGAGGATGTCATGTCAGTTTTAGGCCACAGTGAACGCTGTGATTTCAATTTTACCCCACAAAGATTTTTTTTTTCCCGTTTTCAAATACAAGACATATTAAATTAAGTGGTGGCATTAAAAAATGTATCTTGTCCTGCAAAAGTAAGTCCTTATATAGCTATGTGAATGCAAAAATAAAAAAGTTATGGCTATTGGAACAGGGGGAGGAAAAATAAAAAATGTAAAAATAGGTCCTGTCTTTAAGGGGTAAAAAAGATTGACCACTTTTGAGGAGTTAGTTTACTCTATTATACAGTGATGTGTAGTAGTTGTAGTGTTCTGAGTCCAACCATTTAAAGTGACAGTGCCTCATTATGTTATGTACTTGAATATGTATATGTGTTGTTGAATTATTTAAGTAACCTCAACTCATATTGCACTGCAAAGCGTGCTGCAGCTAATTTCTTCCGCACTAGGCTACGCCCCTAACTCCACCCAAAACATAATTATGCAACTAATCCCAGTCAGTCCCATAAATGCCCCCACATAGTAATTATTTCCATTTTATGCCACCACACAGTAGTTAGGCCCACAATGTGCTCCCCTGACAGTAGTTATGCCCAGATATGTGCCCTCACAGTAGTTATGGCCAGATATGTGCCCCCTTCACAGTAGTTATGGCCAGATATATGTCCCATTCACAGCAGTTATGCCTAGATATGTGCCCCCTCACTGTACTTATGCCTAGATATCGCCCCCTCACAGTAGCTATGCCCAGATATGTGCTCCTTCACAGAAGTTATGCAAAGATAAATATGCCCCCTTGCAATAGTAATGTGCCTGGTTATGTACCCCCTCACAGTAATATGCCCATTTATGTGCCCTTCACAGTATTACACCCAGTTTTATGTCCTTTCACAGTAATATGCCCAGTTATGTGCCTCCTCACATTAATATGCCCAGTTATGTGACCTCTCACAGTATTATGCCCAGGTATACGCCCCCTTCAGAGGAAGTAAAAAAAACAAACTCTACATATTCACCTGGTTGCTACGATGATCTGCGCTCCCCAGCAGCAGCAGTCAGGATACACATTGTGCTGCTGGTTTGTGTAGGAGGAGGAGGAGCACAGCTGACTTCCGGATGGTCCCATGCACAGACCAGCAGTGTGGAGCACCAACGGGGGGAGGAATGATGAAGCAGAGAGAGGACAGCTCTCTGCTTGATCATTACAGGCAGCTGTCTCTATGTGTCCTGTGGAAGCAGAGACAGCTGCCTGAGAGCAGGACATACCTCAACCATTCCAGGACTGTGGGACAGCCAATGAAATCCGGGACTGTTCCGCCAGATCCGGGATGGTTGGGAGCAGGGGTGCACCACCAATGAGGCCAAGTGAGGTGATCGCCTCAGGCCGCACCGGGTAGGGGCAAGAGAGGGGCAGCTGAAGGGCCATCAGCTGAAGGGAAGGGGTTAGGTTAAGAAATTGGCATTGAGGAGGCAGTTTTCGCCTCAGGCAGCAGAAAGGCTAGGTGCACCCCTAGTTGGGAGGCATGTACCTGTTGCCTTTTTATATGCTTCGAATAAATGCCTGAAAAACCCGAGTTCTGGACACCAGAAGCCTGTCTGTGTCTCTTGTTTGTGGTTACTGTGAAGCACAATGTGTATACGTACGCACTGCCTATTTTGTCACTGTATAAACTAGTTGAAAGCTGTGCAGCATCATTAAGATTAAGGGTCCTTACACTTATGATTTTGTTCTGGTGTTTTTGCTCATTAAAACAAGCCACAGAAGCCACTTCAGGACGAAGTTTTTACCATATCACATGGTTTTTATGGCTTTTTAGTGGTGTTTGTTTCTAAACAACTGTGCAACCAGTATTTTTTATCTAATTTATTTTTCTCTATAGCAGAGATGCCAAAACACCAGAAAAAACTGTGAAAGCTTCAACATGCTGTGTTTTTTTAATATCCAAAAACACTACATAATTAGCAAAAATGCCACTAGTCAAACAACATTTGCATATTCTGCATTTCATATTTCCCACAGACCTTTAACTAACATCTGGAACTAGAGTCTTTACTCTGAGATCAGAACAAACCCAACGGGATCTTCAAGCAAGATAGCCACACCAGCCTCTTCATACTCAACTGCCATTTCAGGGAAAATCCATTGGTTACCACGAAAGCACAAGGAAATTCAGCTTTGCGGTAAATCGCATTTTTCCTGAAATTGAGATCAAAGTCCACTTTGTTAACTTCGATTCGCTCAACACTACTTTTAGCCATTGAAAAAGACAGTTGCAATTTTCCTACTTGGAACACAGAAATACACCTGTAACTCAATTTCTGATGGTGTAACCCAGCCTGTGGTTACTGGTTGGGTCCTTTGTAGTGATGAAGGGAAAATTAGAAGCTGAACATTACAATAATGAGGCATATGTTAGCTTTATTGTTGGCATGTAATGGAGTATTAGGAACTAAACTATCGTCCAAAATAACAGATGCTAATGGTAATTTGAAGACTCATTTACAGTAGTCAGTGGGAACAGACATACATATGCCAGTTACTCACCCCATCCTTGGCTACTGTTTTGGCTAATAGAAATGGTTTATGAAAACAGAGTACCAAAAAATGAATGTGAAAGAACAAAAATGAATGAAATTGCATTCTCCTAAATAATACTGTTTGGTATCGCTTCACTCCATCAGTACATTTATAGTACCATACAGGATTTGATTCATTCTGTAGATTTTTGATGTTTTATGTATATGACACTTGATCATATATAAGAAAAAAAATGTTGTGCAAAGTGATACGATAACCATGGAGATTATGTTGTCAGATTAGATTTTGATGCTGATTGTAATAGGTAAAATAAGAATGCACGAGTCTATCAATTTTGACTACTGCTATTACTAGACTGTTAAAAGTACATCAAGTATAGAAATATTCAAAACATTTCTCAGCATGAAGTATGATGCATAGGGGCTATATACATTGTTCAAGATTAGGTACTTGAAATAATTGCTTTCACTCAGCTTCACCTTTGCGAGTCACAGTAATCTATTTTAGGGACTGTTAAAAAAAAGTACAATTAATCAAGCATACATTTGTACCAGAAGGAAACCTACCATATCGACTGTATCTATAGCTGGGTCCAAAAGTAATTGAACTGGAACAGAATTCTCATAGTTTAGCCTCTGAACACCATCACAAAGGTTTTCCTCAAAATGGTATTGAAGTATTGAATTGAGCTTTATTTTAAGTGGGTTTATAAAAAATAGAGCATTGTTTAGGAAGAGCTGTCCATTTTACATTATCTCTTCATTCTTGAAGGCTCAAAAATAATTGGAAAATTGATTAGACGTTCCATGATTTGGCTGGTTCCCTCCTTGCTGATTACCATTTATACTAATGGGGTTCCCACTGGTACTGTAGGGGCCACTATTACTATTAAGAGCAGTCCGTGAGCATAATACTTTGGGGGTGATTATCTTTATGGCATTATTATAGTGTTTGTGGGAATTGGAGAGAATGGTGGGCACAGTATTGGGGTAGCAGCAGTTTGGGGCACCAGAAGAGAGGATGATGGAAAAGAGAGGAACCTATGTAGGATGTCTGTGTGCCAAACTCTACTGAGACGAGATGCAGTTGAAAGATGTCAGCATGGAGATCCAGTCTTAATGGAGAAAATAAGGAAAGAGAATGTCTACGTCAGGTGAGACATCACTGGATATAAGAAATATGTGATCCTGTATTCTCCTGTATGTGTGATAGCAATGAAATGTTCATCACCATATGTTTTTAACAGTAGGGCTGTGGGGAAGGGTTTGGATTGCAAATTTAGGATGGAGAGGGAAGCGCCTTTTCAATTTTCACCTCAGACTGCAGAAAGGCTAGAGTCAGCCCTGTATATACTGTAACCTTGAAGGTTTTACCATGGCCCTCGCAATCTCCTGATCTGAACATCACTGAAAATCTGTGGATAAACCTAAAATGAGCAGTGCATGCAAAATA
This sequence comes from Rhinella marina, assembly GCA_900303285.1. Lineage (NCBI taxonomy): Eukaryota > Metazoa > Chordata > Amphibia > Anura > Bufonidae > Rhinella > Rhinella marina. The sequence continues at coordinate 157,394 of ONZH01009301.1, read as the reverse complement.
GCCCATGAGTCTCACAGAACTGGAAGACTTTTGCAAGGAAGAATGGATGAAATCTCTCAAACAGGAATTGGTTGGCAACAAAAAATGTTTACAAGCTGTGATACTTGCCAAAGGGGGTGCTACTAGGTACTAAGCATGCAGGGTGCCCAAACTTTGTGTTTCAGGCCCTTTTCCGTCTTTGTTACTTTGAAAATGTAAAGTAAAGGTGGAAAAAAATATTTTTGCTTAAAGTGTAACTGCTGTTTCACTACCAAAAATGAAATTCCTAACATATGTGATGCTGAAGGGCAGATATTCATGAAGCTGTATTTTTCAGTTAATTTTACCTTTCTGATGTCTGTATTCAGCCCTTAGCAACCCTATTTCTCTGTGCCTATATATTTTAGCATCTTCCTAAAATGGCCACTGCTGCACTTCCTGTGGTGATGTTTGCTCTTTCCTTGAGGCCATCCTGTATTTCCCTCACTTCACATAAGCCTTTGCTCTCCTCACATGAACTAGCAGGACCAATCAGAATGCAGATAACCTTCCCCACCACCCCAGAGCAGTGTGTATCCTCTCACATAAAGCTAACCAGAGACAAGCCCTGCATCACATGGAATCAGTAAGCATTTGTATTAACCTCTTAATAGTCCCTCATTATATTCCACACTGTCAGGGAGGGGAAGGGGTCTGCTTTAGCTGCTCATATCTCTTGTTTGGTACCAGCTAGAAATATGGGCTTTGTATTGTCTTAAAGCTGACAAGACAATACCAAAATGACATAAATCTGTTAACTACAAGGGGAGATATCACTCACAGAAATCGGGATGCTGTGAATAAAGCTAAAAATGAAAGTATACGCAGATTTTACTCACAATGATTCCTGACTCGATTTCTAACAGTGATTTCTCCTCTGTTGCTTGGACTAGAGCTCTCATTTTGGTCTTTAATGAAAGCCTGGACTGTCCTCTTTCAAACAAGCCAAGTTGCATGTTTCTACCATTCAGGAGATATCAGCCTATAAAGCAGCCCTCCCCCCTCCACTTTCTGCCTCAGCACCAGGCACTCAGGGCTGAGCTTCTCTCCCCCCCCCCCCCCCCGTGCTGATCCGTCTTTTGTTATGAGATAGAGAACATGACCTGCACAAGAGAGCAGCTGAATAGGAAAGTAGCATGCATCTGTGGAGGTTATTAGCAGGTAAAACTGAAAATGCTCAAATTTGAAAGCACAAAAGTGGGGAAAATTGGCTTCTACCTCACAGGGTTTTTTGCTTTCCTCTGGATCAACTTGTAGGAAAACAGGCCGAACTGGATGGACAGATGTCTTTTTTCGGCCTTATAAACTATGTTACTATGTAAAAGCATTTATACATTAGGGGATAAAAAATGAAACGGCAGTTACACTTTAAAACACAAAGAGAATGTGTAATCTTCAACTTTATGCCCTTTGGAGATCATTTCATCTTCACGTTGCTTAACTGTCCAGCAGTCATTTTGACCAGGGAAGCCCAAATTTTTGCATGCCACTGTATGTGTGTATCTACCTACAGTATCAATCTGTTGTGATCGACCGATCTGTCTGTCTCTATGTAACATGAGACTGGTGTTAATGCAGCCTACCACTTCTATTTGAGGGTATTCATGTGCAAAGGGGCTAGGCAGATCACACACTTGTCACATTAAATAATTTTCCATATGTATAAAGTATCCTTTTTGCCAGAAGAGAAGAATATGTTTCCTGGTGCTGCTGTCTGGACTGAAGAAAATAAACTTTAAAAAGTGTAAGGGTGGTGAGGTCAGGGAGTCTGGCTAACTTCCTCACAGTCTCAAAGAATGCTGGCAAACAAACCTAAACTAACATCCTAAATAAACACTCCACTGTAGTAACATACATTTTTCATACTGTTAAAGTCACTTCACAAAACTATAAGTGTAAGTATACGACCTTTTCCCAAAGTCCTTCAAATCAACATTTCAAAATATACCTGAAAGCAAAGTGCTTGACTGTACCTAGAAAATAGATATAGATAGATAATTATTATCACTGAGTGCCATCAATTTTACAGTATTGTTCTAATGAAACTGATTTACATAAAGAATACAAACACAAGTACAATTAAGGGCTTATTCACACGTCAGTTATTTGATCAATTATTTCCATCAGTTATTGTAAGCCAAAACCAGTAGTGAAGCCTCCACAGAGATTAGGTGTAATGAAAAGATCTGCACCTATTCTGTGCTTTTGACCAGCACCTGGTTTTGGCTCACAATAACTGAGCAAATAGACAGTAGAGGAGTCAGGGTTATTGTAGGTTGTAGGACGTTAGATTTGAAAACAGAAGGCAGCACCATACATATACAAAAGGAAGCAAAGTTGCAAGCCTCTAGACCAGGGGTGCACAAGCCTTTCTGGTTGGGGGCCGCATTGTCACACTGAACCAATCCCAAGGGCCGAAAATAAAACTTAAAGGGCTATTACCAAGTGAAATATTTAGGGATGAGCGAACTTTTGAAAAGTTCGGTTCGGTTCGCTTCGGCGAACTTTCTTGAAGTTCGGATTCGTACGAACCGAACCTAAAACGAACCTTATACGAACGAATATACGCATATTTGAGAATCTACACTAATACGTACGCTAATGCGAACATTCCCGCACAAATAACGAACATACAGTCTAGCGTTGTCAAAGGTACGCTACTTAACTGAATATGTACGCATTTGATGTGCCGTTTTTATTTTAACCAGATTCGTCTTAAAAGTTCTTAAACGAATCTGGTTCGTTACGGTTCTGTTCGCTCGTCCGAACGAACGTTCGGACGAACGAAAATAATAACCCATCTCGGCCATTCTCCTCCCAAAAGGGTGGTTTGACACGAGGGTCACACCAGGATACAAGGGATTGTAGAAGTAATAAATAATCCCTTGTATCCTGGTCTATTCTGTGAAAACGGTAACAGTTTTGATGTGCCGTTTTTATTTTAACCAGATTCGTCTTAAAAGTTCTTAAACGAATCTGGTTCGTTACGGTTCTGTTCGCTCGTCCGAACGAACGTTCGGATGAACGAAAATAATAACCCATCTCGGCCATTCTCCTCCCAAAAGGGTGGTTTGACACGAGGGTCACACCAGGATACAAGGATTGTAGGAGTAATAAATAATCCCTTGTATCCTGGTCTATTCTGTGGAAAAAGTAAACTTTATTTACGAACCTGATTCATACGAACTTGACGAAAGTTCGGTTCGGGGACGAACCGAACGTTCGGTAAAGTTCGTAACGAATCTGGTTCGTTACGGTTCGGTTCGCTCATCCCTAGAAATATTGTATTTATGACATATTGAACATACAGTATATATAATAAATGACTAGTTACACTTCCAGGATTCCCATCTAATGGGAGAATACATGAAAGATACATGTGAGCAGCCACAATACATAGACATACATGTCTGTCACCAGATGGTTGGGGGCTGCAAAGAATGGCCCCCAGGCCGCAGGTTGTGAACCCCTGCTCTAGACCCTTTCCAGACCATCTTACATGTACTAGTGAAGTCCAGTCTTGCAAGTGACATAGCAGTTTTAAGCAACAGACACCTTGGGATAATGTCCTCAATCAACAATGGAAAACCCAGGAATGCTATGCTGTCTTGAATGGCTCTCCCACACAGCAATCAGGGGAGCCATTGGTTCACTCTGAAGCCCTGGGCTCTTCCTATGGAACCCTAGCGGTGGCAGGACTCCATAAGTACATAGAAAATCTGCAATGAATTGCAAGAGTTAATACCGAGCTCTTGTCCCACAAAAACCAAGCCCTCACATGGCTATGTGAATGCAAAAATAAAGTTATGGCCCCAGGAAGGCAGGGAGTGAAAAACAAAAACGGAAAATCACAGGATGTTGGGTTGATCAACAAAAAAAAAGATGTACTCCAAAAATTCTTTGCTTCGCTCAACACTATCCAGGACTAATGTAAAAAAAATGACAATAGGACATTATATAGTACATGACTGTCTCTTTGTAACAAAGCTAGAACCAGCCCTGTACCTCACATTGATCCAGAGATCTCCCCATTCATTGCTCTGCTAGATTCATATCAAGATGACAGCTCAAGGGAGTATCTTTTCTGCTGCAGCTAAGGGGGCGTCTCTCAGCTCTCCCTATCACAGCTCAGGAGGCAGATGTAGGATGAAACTGGGCATGTGCGGCCTTCACAACAGATAGTGCTATACAGATACATTGTATTGAATAACTCAGTGGCTATTCTAAATATTTAATTACATGCAATTACAAAAGAATTCAGATCCAGGCGCTGGTTTGACCCCTTTTAAGTTTTCCCTATTTGGGGAGGTAGCTTACATTTGACCATTTAAATTTAGCTTAAAAAAATACGTATTTCTCCAAAAATGTGCCTAATATATTTTGTGTCACACCTTGTGGATACCTGACTTTAAGGACATTTATTTTTCATGAACTTTTACTTGTTGCTGAAGCAAGCCTGTATAATTTGCTGGTTGTGACCAATAAATCCTGGAGAAAGAAACTGTATCTCTGCCAGTGTGTGCCTGTATTGTCCGACTAAAAGACTGAAAGGGTCCAGTCTCACATTATATATATATATATATATATATATATATATATAATATATATATCCACCAGAACATGGACTACAGCTGATCGCTAATTTCAAGCAGCTATAGCATCAGATTTACAGTATGAGAGATGACTCGCATAATGAAGATTGGTTGTTTGGAGACTATTTCCAATGAGCTGTGCTGCACAAATAATTATGTACTGCTATGATCCCTTTCAATCTTTAAATTTGCAATTTAATCAGCTCATTGAAGTAATTAAAATCTTCCATAAGGTTCAACAATATAGGAAATTAATCGCTTATCTCAACATATGATAGGTGATTGTGGGCAGAAAGAGATAACGTGATAAAATCTAATGCTGTGTTTTTTATATATTCATCCAATAAATTATTCAGTTAACACCTAGCAAGAAAGTAGTAGATCTTCATCTATGAGTAGATAGGTCCTCAGTACATCTGAAGATGCTTCAGTATTGTAGTAAAGGTCATCAGAGTGATGTGGAGCATGAAGTATTAGGCCGCTTTCACACAGTCAGCACTTAGTGTTTGATCAGTGATTTCCATCAATAAGGGCTCATGCACACGACTGCACATATTTTACTGATGACATCTGTGTGACATCCGTATTGCATCTGTTTTTTTTTTGCAGATCCATTGTAACAATGACTATCCTTGTCTGCAAAATGAAATGGACAAGAATAGAACATGTTCTAACATTTTTGCAGAACGTCCATGCGGACGTACAAAAACGTAATGCACACAGATTGATTTCTATTTTTTGTGGACCCATTGAAGTGAATGGTTCCACATACAGGCGGCAAAAAAAAAAACTGAACGGACACTGACAAATACGTTCATGTGCTTGAGCCCTAATTGTGAGCCAAAATCAGTTTTAAACCACAGAACAGGTGCAGATCTTTATGTCTGTGGAGGCTTCACTATTGGTTTTGGCTGACAATTGCAGTGTCCCACTTGGCGTGTGAAAGGGACACTACAAACTGTATTTCATATAGCCATGTCATCCCATGTCATCTTATCATTATGTATGCTGATAAAATAGTGTTTGCAGTGTATAGAAAAAACCTTAATGGCTGAGTGTTGTAATAATCCTAACCACCACTAGATGGTGCTGTCATGCCTTTGTATATAAGGCCTAGTAACAGGAAACCAACAGGGGGTAGATAACAGATAAGAGATATGAGTGAAGAGTAAGCAGGAGGAGAGGAGAAGTAACTCAAGTTAAGAGCAGGAGGAGAGTAGGAGCAGTCATCCAGCTTGAGGCTGCCATTTTCCCTGGCTCTGGCCAAGTCAAGATTCCATGAAGGCATTTACGATTTCTAAGCCGCTAGTATCTGAGCAACTAACTGGATAAAGCGAGCCTGACTGAGGTGAACACCATTCAAATGGTTATTGGACTTTATCAGCACTGACGTGATCAGGAGAAGCTTAATGCACCTGGACGCGGACTTTACAACCAGGTACAAGTTGTATTTTTTCCCCACTGAGAACCCTCAGGGTAGTGAGGATATTCATAGAGAAAGCAACAGCATCCATGGGAGTAATGTATCTGAAATACTAATTCCTGCCATGGTGGATAGCTGCCTTGAAATACCATAAAGATATACTATAATCATCCAGAGCTAGAACTAGTGCAAGTGGATTTGACATGCTAAGAAGGAAAGGAGTGTAACAAGATTCAAAGCAAAGTAGTACTTTATTGAAATACCAACTTACAAGGAATTATTACAACACCAGCAATTGACTGATCGTATTGGAGAAGTGATTGATAGAACTGAAATAACTGTAAACTGCATTCATGAGGAGAATTGCCTCAGGGCAAAAGTAAAAGTTCCTTGTTCATCCCAAAACTGCCTCCTCATTATTGCAAAGGGCGTGTCTACCTTTAAAAAGACACTGGCGTCACGAAACACCAGGGCCCAGCCGTCCGACACGGTCAAACTCAACATCCAGGGCACCTCACCTGACCATCCTGGAGCCCTGCGTACGGAGCGTGCCCCGAGGGAAGTCGTGTCCACCCTCCTCACAACTGCACACTGCCCAGGGAAGATTCAACCAACCGTGAGTAGAACCACCGGCTACACCGTGTACACTGTGACAACCTACCTACCATATCACTCACATATCCCTGCGGCTGGTGGCTGCACAGTCACTGATGGAAATCACTGACCAAACGATGACTGTGTGAAAGCAGTCTCTGTTTTTTTGTCTCTGAATACTGACTGACATATACTCGACTGCTTATGTTCCAATGGATTAGTTAGGGCTCTTTCACATCACCGTTAGGGATTCCGTTCTAGCTAACGATGTTATAACGGAAAATAACGGAATCCATAGGACGGAAATCAAAACGGACACCTTTAAGAGGCATTCCGTTTTGATTCCGTTTTCCCATGATCCTATGGGAAAGCAGAACGGATCCGTCTGGTTTCCGTTATGCTGGACGGAAAACAAACTCTTGTCGACAGAGCTTTGTTTTCTGTCCAGCATAACGGAAACCAGACAGATCCGTTATGCTTTCCCATAGGCTTCTATTATGACGGATCAAAACGGAATGCCTCTTAAAGGTGTCCGTTTGGATTTCTGTCCTATAGATTCCGTTATTTTCTGTTGTTATAACGCAAAGCTAGAACGGAATCCCTAACGGTGATGTGAAAGAGCCCTTATTCTGTGAACAAACATAAATGGAGCCTAATATTTAATGCATTTATGAGATACCATTCACACATTCCAATATTTTGCAGGGATTTTACAGTATGGACTCATGGCTCCATGCATTATTCTTCCAGCCATTAAAGTCAGTAGGGAAAATCAGTGTTTAACCCCTTCCTGACTGTCTCACATAAATTTACATTGGCCCTCCGATGCCGTGGTCAAATGTTACCATGGTATCTGGTAGGTTAAAGACCAGGAGAGTCCGCTCCTTGCCATGCATTGGCTTCCCTAATCGAGGATCAGGGGAACCGGAGTTTGTGCGGCAGCCTCGGTCCTCCTGAGTGACAAGAGGGTGTCTCACATTAGTTCCTATGGAGATCCTGTCTGTGGTTTGTACACTACTTCGTATTTATGTTGCAGATTTTGTTGCAAATGTGTTTTGCGGCAAAATCTGCGAGTTTTCCTGCTACCTTTGCAAAATGCCGATAAAAGGGGCGTGGATTGTTTGGAGAAGAAAATTACCTTAACCCCTTCCCAACCAGGGGGACTTTAAAGATGGCGCCCGCTCCGTGCAGGATGGCCGTGGGTGATGGCTGCGGGTGGCCTGCTTTTCCTACTAGCAGACACCCGTGGCTAATGTCCACGACCGGCAGTAATGCCGATTGCGGACATTTAACCCCTCGGGTGCCGCGGTCAAGCCTGACTGTGGCACCCGAAGGCGGCAAACACCAGAAGCGCACGCTCCGGTGTTGCTCCGGCTCCCCCGTGTGGCGATCGGAGGAGCCGGAGTGTGCCTGCAGCAGCCCCTGTCATAGTAAATGACAGGAGGCTGCTGCATAGGCTTTCCTATGGAGCCCTTGCCTGTAATAGGGCTCCGTAGGAAAGCACTAAAATCATCATAGACTCCAATGCAAGTGCATTGGAGTCTATGATATAAGCAATCAAATGATTGCTAGTTATAGTTCCCTATGGGAACTATAAAAAAGTGTAAAAAAATAAATAAATAAAGTTTAAGAAAAACAAAAAACTTAAAAGTTCAAATCACCCTCTGTCGGCTACAGGCTCTACCGTAGGGATGGGCTGCACCTAAATGGGGGAAGGGGCAGCTGTTTTGGGGGAGAAGATGGCTAGAAGGCTGGAGGAGTGTTTAACCCCTTCGCGACCAGCGCCGTACATGTACGGCGCTGGGGCGATGCGGGCACATGGCGCCCGCTCGCGGGTGCGGCGGGCGTCATGGCCGGCAAGTCTCTGCTGTTTTTCTAACAGCAGAGACTTGCCGCTACCTACCACATCGGCGGCGTCTTCTGGGTTGACTAGATGCCGTGATCACACGTGATCACGGCATCTAGTTGCGTCTAAACCCGGAAGCGTTCGCTTCCGGGTGGTGTACAGACACCCGTGTGACCAATCGGGGTGTCTGTACACCATATGAAAACTGTAATCCTCGCTGGTGAGGATTACAGTTTTCAAACTGCAATTCTTATTCTGGCCACTAGATGGCAGGCCAGGATAAGAAATGAGCAATTGATGGTTTTCTGAGCCCTATAAAACCCAGAATTGCTCATAAAGAAAAAAAAAAAGCCACAATTTATAAGCCCATATTTGAGCTTTCTAATAGTAAAAAAAAAATTAAAAAAAAATGTTAAAAAATATATAAAAAATAAAAAAGATGTAAAAGTTCAAATCACCCCCCTTTCCGTATAAGTAAAAAATAAATACCTAAATAACAATAAATATAGACATCATGGGTATCACCGTGACCGAAAACGCCTGTACTTTTAAAATATATAAAAAAAATTCCAATACGGCGAATTGTGTGGCGGAAAAAAGCGTCCAAATGGCGATTTGCCGTTTTTTGTCACTTTTTTTTTCTAAAAAAAATTAAATAAAAAGTGATCAAAAAGTCATACACACCCCAGAATGGTATCAATAAAAACTTCAGATCGTCCCGCAAAAAATGAGCCCCCATACAGCTCTGTACACATAAATACCAAAAAGTTATAGGGGTCAAGATTTGACAAGGAAAAAAAAAAAAAAAAAAGGGCAACTTTCTAATTATGTTATCACTATGAAAACGCAGGAAAAACTATACATATTAGGTATTGCCGGATTCGTACTGACCAGTAGAATGAAAGTAACGGATCAGTTTTAATGCACATCGAACGCTGTAAATAAGAAACCCGTAGAACTGTAGCGGAATAGCGTTTTCTTTGCAATTTCACCCGGTTTGGAATTTTTTTCCCGCTTCCCACTACACTGTATGCAATATTAAATGGTGGCGTTGGAAAGTACAACTTGTCCCGCAAAAAACAAGCCCTCATACAGCTATGTGAACAGAAAAATAAAAGAGTTATGGCTGTTTGAAGGCAGGGAGCGCAAAACGAAAATGCAGAACCGAAAAAAGCTCCGGTCGTGAAAGGGTTAAACTAGGGACTGGGGGGGGAGGGTAACTACATTATAGGAGGGGAAGATAGTGCAGATAGAGACCTGGGCAAGGTAATGGAACTGGGGGAGGAATGGAAGGAGGAACTAGAACAGATCAGAAGGAAAGGTGTAGGGTAAGAAATATACATCAACCTCTTAATTGTATGTACACTAATGCCAGAAGCCTGACTAATAAAACTGGTGAACTGGAATTAGTGATGTATGAGGAGGACTGGAAACTATAGGCCGGTAAGTTTAACTTCTGTTGTGGGTAAACTGTTTGAAGGTTTTCTGAGAGATGCTATCTTGGAGTACCTCAATGAAAATAAGCAAATAACTCCATATCAGCATGGCTTCATGAGGGATCGGTCGTGTCAAACCAATTTAATCAGTTTCTATGAGGAGGTAAGTTCTAGACTTGACCGCGGCGACTCAATGGATGTCGTATATTTGGACTTCTCCAAAGCGTTTGACACGGTACCACATAAAAGGTTAGTATACAAAATGAGAATGCTTGGCCTGGGAGAAAATGTCTGTATGTGGGTAAGTAACTGGCTTAGTGATAGAAAACAGAGGGTGGTTATTAACGGTACATACTCAGATTGGGTCACTGTCACTAGTGGGGTACCACAGGGGTCTGTATTGGGTCCTATTCTCTTCAATATATTTATAAATGATCTTGTAGAAAGCTTGCACAGTAAAATATCAATTTTTGCAGATGACACTAAACTGTGTAAAGTAATTAACACAGAGGAGGACAGTGCACTGCTACAGCAGGATCTGGATAGACTGGAGGCTTGGGCAGAAAAGTGGCAGATGAGGTTTAACACTGACAAATGTAAGGTTATGCATATGGGAAGGAATAATGCAAGTCACCAGTACATAATAAATGGTAAAGCATTGGGTAACTCTGACATGGAAAAGGACCTAGGAATTTTAGTGAACAGCAAACTAAGCTACAGAAACCAGTGTCAGACAGCTGCTGCCAAGGCCAATAAGATAATGGGTTGCATCAAAAGAGACATAGATGCCCGTGATGAGAACATAGTCCTGCCACTTTACAAATCACTAGTCAGACCACATATGGAGTACTGTGTACAGTTCTGGGCTCCTGTGAACAAGGCAGACATAGCAGAGCTGGAGAGGGTTCAGAGGAGGGCAACTAAAGTAATAACTGGAATGGGTGGACTACAGTACCCAGAAAGATTATCAAAATTAGGGTTATTCACTTTAGAAAAAAGACGACTGAAGGGAGATCTAATAACAATGTATAAATATATCAGAGGTCAGTACAGAGATCTCTCCCATCATCTATTTATCCCGAGGAGTGTGACTGTGACGAGGGGACATCCTCTGCGTCTGCAGGAAAGAAGGTTTGTACATAAACATAGAAGAGGATTCTTTACGGTAAGAGCAGTGAGACTATGGAACTCTCTGCCTGAGGAGGTGGTGATGGTAAGTTCACTAAGAGAGTTCAAGAAGGGCCTGGATGTATTTCTGGAGGGTAATAATATTACAGGTTATAGTTACTAGAGATGGGTCGTTGATCCAGGGAGTTATTCTGATTGCCTGACTGGAGTCGGGAAGGAATTTTTCCCCCTAAAGTGAGGAAAATTGGCTTCTACCTCACAGGGTTTTTTTTGCCTTCCCCTGGATCAACTTGTAGGAAAACAGGCTGAACTGGATGGACAGATGTCTTTTTTCGGACTTACAAACTTACTATGTTACTATGTTACCCCCCTTTCACAAAAATAAAAGTATTAAAAAAATTTAAAAAATACACATTATGGGTATCACTGTGTGCGAAAACGCCCATATTATAAAAGTATCAAAAAGTCATACACACCCCAGAATGGTATCAATAAAAAGTTCAGATCGCCTCGCAAAAAATGAGCCCCCATACAGCTCCGTACACATAAATACCAAAAAGTAATAGGGGTCAAGAAATGAAAAACATAAATAAATAAATAAAATGTCCAACTTTATAATTTTTTTATCACTATCAAAACGCAAGAAAAACTATACATATTAGGTATTGCCGGATTCGTACTGACCAGTAGAATGAAAGTAACTGGTCAGTTTTAAAGCATATTGAACGCCGTAAATAAAAAATCCGTAAAACTGTGCCGGAATTGCGTTTTTCCCGATTTGGAATTTTTTTCCCGCTTCCCACTACACCATATGCAATATTAAATGGTGGCATTGGAAAGTGCAACTTGTCCCGCAAAAAACAAGCCATACAGCTGTGTGAACAGAAAAATAAAACAGTTATGGCTGTATCAAGGCAGGGAGCGCAAAACGAAAACGCAAAACCGAAAAAACCGAAAAAACTTTGACACATCCACCGGCAGTGCAGAGGGATTAAGACCGGCTTCTAAATCGCTGGTCTTAATAAACGTCTCCCATAGTGTAGTCCTAATGGACTCCAATGCTAATGCAGTGTAGTGATTAAAAACTATTAAAAAATGTAATATATATATATATATATATATATATATATATATATAATTTTATCACCCCCTTTTCCCAAAATAAAAATAAAAATACATAAAAAATTAAAGACAAACATCATTGACATTGCCACGTGTGAAAACGCAGTACTGATGCAGAGAATGAAGGGAACCGCTTTACTGCTTTACCATTTAATGCCATGAAAGCAAAACTCAGAAAACTGGAATTTTTTGGTAATTCCACTCCATTTGGATTTTTTCCTCACTTCCCACTATATTGTATGCAACCATAAATGGTGCCTTTAGAAAATAAAACAACATGTCCCACAAAAACCAAGCCCTAATACAGCCACGTGAATGAAAAAAATAAAAAAGTTATGGCTTTGGAAAGGCTGATAAAAAAAAAATCACCCGCTTGAAGGGGTTAAAAAATACATTGTTTTCTATAGAACATATGTCTTCATTCCCAAACTGCCTAACTACACTTTCTTCCAAATTCTAGAAGGGACAATGCATCAAGCTTAAACCTTTTAAATAGTATCCCCCCATTTGGGGGATCAATTTACTGCTTGCTGTGAACTTGTAAATCCTGCTGCAAAAGACAATCTTTCCTTCTTTTTTTCAGTAAGCATGGTAATTGTATGCATAATACAGTACTTTATAGAAAACTAAAATTAGATTTAATTTATAAAGCCCATTAAAGTGCTACAGATGAATAATTATTTAAAATGTACCTACTACCTATACTTTTAGATAACTTTTCAGAATAAACTGTGATTATATAACTGCCATTTCTTAGTTTTCTGATTTGCATTCTGTATCTCTAAATCTCAGTTGTCCCTGAGCTGGTGAGAGGAGACTCATCATGTTTCACCATAGACTACATATAGAGACAGTAGATTCTGCTCACCAAGCCTTTCTCACTCACCCAGGATCACCAAGAAGCACCATATAAGACATTATAGAGAAGTACTAAACAGTAGATTTGAATAAAGTCCTTAGGGGGAGATATAGCAATTTATAGTAGCTGCTGAATCATGTGTCTATCTCTCTCACTCTGCTTGTTAGGCCAGTTGCAAAGAAGTGTATTCAATGTGGGAAACTCACGCCGTGTGGCAGATATATTTCCAGGACTGAACACTGCTGTTCTGAAGTGAACTGATAGTATCATAAAGATTTATAATGCTGTGAATTCCCACCTCAGTGAGGGTCTACTGAACAGTTGCCATGGCATTATGTGGCTGGCCACTTAGAGGAACTTAAGGTACATTCCCCTGTGGGAATGTGGGCTGTTTTTACATTCATCTGCCCATATACTGATTTCTGCCTGTTTCCTGGATTGGAATCTTCGCTGTCTGACCTCTGCCTGACCTCTGTTCTGACCATGAGCTGCCTGTCTCAGACTGTTTATCAGATCAGATGAACTCTGCTTGTCCCTGACCACAGTTTTGCTTGATTCTTTGATGCTCTGCACTGGCATCTTTTGACGCCCTTGGGTCACACTTACATGAACAGTGACTACTCCAAAAGGTATCCGCCTGATGGTTCTCGGGCAGCAGAGTCCAGATCCATGTATAGGGCTTAAAGAATGAACTTATATAAAGTACTTAGGAGTAGTCCCAAGCCAAATCTGTTTCAGTGACACAGCAGATCTACATCTTCTTCGTAACACTGCTGGTCACTGCTCCTTCTCCTCTCCATAGACTTATGGGATGATATAATCTGATCCCTCAGTGAGCAGGTAGCCCATCTTTATCTAACAAGACAAAATTAGCAAAAGAATTTAGAGAGAATGTTTGGGAAAATAGTTGAAAAATAGAGAACAAGGCAATACTTGTGTCACTATATCTAAAGCTTCTAAACATGCATGTATGTGTGGAACACTACCGCTATCAGTTGAATGTTGTAGACTGTGTTTGGATAAACTAACTATCTACTGTTTATCTCACACTGAAGCACAACACATTTCCTGGTTACTATCACTTTAAGTTGCAGACAATGCTTATTGGTTAGACTTATACTTGATCGGAAACTTGCACTTGAACAGATGAAACAGTTGTAAGATAGGCACCAAGATAACAGTCTGCCACACCACTTCACCACCAGGAAGGTCAGGTTAATGACTTTTCTCAAACCAACTGTGTCATTGTGGCTATCTAACAACCACTTGTCATTTCCCTTGTTCCTAAAAAGTGGCGTTAAAAAGTTGCAAACTATGGGACAAATTTATCAAAACTGGTGTAAAGGAAAACTGGCTTGGTTTCAGATTCCACCTTTCATTTTTCAAAGCTCCTTTGGAAAATGAGAGGTGGAATCTGATTGGTTGCTATGGGCAACTAAGCCAGTTTTCCTTTACAGCAGTTTTAATAAATCTCCCTCTATGTGTTTGCAAATTTGCAAACTGCGCTTTTTTTTTTTTTTTTTTTTTTTTTAAAGGGCGTGACAATGGCAGAGACAGGGCGTGACCAGTCACCCCAACAAATTTATGTTCATTTTCACCAGTTTTCTGACTCAAATGAAGTCAGAAATCTATGGCAGCTCTGAGCTGTCATAGATTTCTGTTTAGGTGAACGGACTGCACAAATCGATCTGCCTCCTGTCTATCATCATATGACCTGCTCCCAGCTTATAGCCCATCAATCATCTATGAATATATGACTACCCTTCATCTGGGAAAAAAGGGAAAAGGAGTGTAGTCAAATAGCTATATATAACGTACAGGGGGTCACACGTCACTATATATAATGTACAGGGGGTCACACATCACTATATATAATGTACAGGGGGTCACACGGCACTATATATAATGTACAGGGGGTCACACATCACTATATACAGTGTACAGGGGGTCACACATCATTATATATAATGTACAGGGGGTCACTGTACAGGGGTTCACAGATCTCTGTATACAGTGGTGAGGGGTCACATAGTATATACAGTGTATGGTGGTGGTGGTGGGGTCAACTATTACTGTATACAGGGGGTCACACATCACTATATACAGTATAAAGTGGTGATCACATATCACTGTATTGGGGGCATCATATATCACTATATACAGTGTGCAGGAAGGAGAGGGCACATATTTACAGATGACATCAGTGACTGCTGCTGATATCACTGACCTCAGCCATACTGACAGCTCAGAAGGGGTTAAAGCTCCTAACCTGTTGGTCTGGCTGGAATAAACATGTCTGTGATAAGATCACATTGCAGAGTGGTCATAGACAGGACAGACACTAGGATTGCTCACACTTTGTTGTCCACAGCACCTTCCTGGCTCTGCTACATCACTGCAGTCAGTGAGGTCCATCACAGCTTCTCCTCAGTCTCTCTTCCTCTTGCAAAGTTTCTTTATTTCAGCTTCTAACAAGTTTCTCTGCTAAGCCCCTTCAGCCCTGTATAGTCAGGACTGCAGTCACAGCAGAAGGAAACTTCTCTGACACAAGCAGGGTGCCTTTAGGACCCAGGAGCAGCACACTCCTTCCATGGACTAGTGCACGTGCAGGCATGGATGAGACAAGCAGCTATGAGTGCAAGACAGGAGGAGGTGTGGCTTCCAATAGCAAGGGAACCAGGCAGATCTGCTGCAGAAGATGTATGAGGAAGTTTATTGTCCCCCTGCTTTCTTCAGAGTTTTAATAAGTGCTAACAAAGTGGCCAACCCCTTTAAGGTATATGCACAGAACATTTCTTTTGTATGTGGTTTACTTGTGGCTCACCCCCACTTCCCCCCTACAAGCTGATCTCCCATCAGAAGAACTTCATTCAGAAAGTGATATTGCAATTTTGTTGGTTTCATTGCACATGTCCTCTACTTATGATGCTATAATATATGCTCTTATATGCTATAAGAAAGTATAACTCATTGCATTTTCAATAAAAACATGGAATTCTGAAGCAGGAGACCAAGATGTCCTCCTGACTTGTCCCTTCTGTACTTTTGTTGTAATTTTTTTTTACACTAGTTGCATTTGCTCCACTTTTATTTCAGTGGATGTTTTATATATGGTAGGCCTCAAGTCTGCTTTGAAAAGATTAAAAGATGACATTGTGTTGTTGAAAAGAGAATCAAATAGAAATCTGTCTGATATGATAACTGCAGGGAGCCACTGATTTGCAATACAGAACATGCACGTGTGCAAAGGTTCAACCTTTGGGAGTACAGACATCTGGAATAAACTTTCAAAACATCCATAGGTTCAAATGTAGTCTGGCTTAATAGATCATGGAGATAATGATTACTTTCAGTGGATATTAATTGCGGTCAAAAAAGTAATAGAGATATTAACTCTTAAATTCTAGTAAGCAAATAACTACCTCATGGAAAATCATTAAATATGCTGTTTAAATTTACTTTGTAAATTGCATTCCAGTTTAGTATACTAGAGTCTGCTTTTCTCTGTTCCCTCCCCTGTTTTTATTCTTTTCTACTCTATTCTGCACACCATACTATAATAATAAAATGAAAGAAAGATGAGAGTTTATGTTCTTAGTATTTTATTGGTTATCTAACTAGATGTGTTAGAGGGATTTGAGGTAAATGCCTTTATGAAAAGTAGAGATGAGCGAATCATCCAAAATTCGCTTTGCCAAATATTCGTCAAACTTTTCATAAGATTCGTATATTCTATGAATCTATTCGGCAAATCTGCGTACAAATCATACGTTATTATGTGGTGTTTTGCGAACATTTGCCCACTAATAATGAACGTTCAGTTTTAAAAGGTACGCAACTTCTGTGAACACGTACGCATGAGCATACAAATTGCGTACGAACATGACGGGCTTTGCTGAATGGAGGAGCAGGAGGAACGCTCTGAGTCTGACCCCTGTCTATATATGATACTGTATCATCAGATGACAGCAGATCATCCAGCTGTGACTGAGATGAGCGTGCCATCCACTCCACTACCTCATCCACTTTCTCCTCCACTACAATTTTGTACCTTGGTGGGTTAGCCTAGTGGAACACTGGCCAAGTATTGCAAATTCTACAAGTAGAAGCTCTGGCTACAGGTCGTTTAGCACTGCTGCCCTGTGCCACCTTCTCCTTTTTTTAGAGCTCGAGGTCTGGCTGGAACTGGACCCCTTTTTCTTATCCATTCCAGACATTTTTCACTTAACTGTGGCCCTGCAGCTAGTCTTTGTCTCTCTCCCTGTCTCTCTCTCTGCCTGATTAATTACTAGCCCTGCACTGGCCCTGCACTTGCCCTTCATTATCCCTGATATGTGTAATATGGATTACCAGAACAATTACACCCCAATTTTAACAAAACAGGTCTCTCAGAACTACACACACAATGCTTCTGCTCGTTTCAGCAGTCGCAGCACAACTGAAACAGTTGTTCAGCAGCACACGGAAAGAAGAGATAAGCTTTGACCTATTGTGAATGGTGGATCCTGTCCTATGTGTCATTCGAATCCTGACTGTAATGATATCACCTATGTCTACAGATAAGCAGGTAACTGCAGTAAAGTTATCTGTACAGATCAAGGAGTGCCACCTATTATTATTCATAGTGGCCAGTGTGAAAACTGCAGTATTTTATGGTTTTTGTTCAAATATAGATATTGACTAGAGATGAGTGAATCTATTCGCTGCTTCGTGGTTTCGATATGAATCTACGCAATTTACTACTCCGAAGCGAATCCGGATTTTTTCGGATTCACTCCATTCAAATCTTAAATGTTCTTAAGCCTTTGTACACATACACTACGTTCCTGTACGATGAATTGTACGCAAATGCTACGTATCAGTTAATTTATACGCTGATGCGTATGAATTCAGTTAATTAGCAAACTTTTACTGTATGTTCGCTATTCGTTTGGAAATAGGTGGCAAAAATCCCGGGAAGAAAGTGGTCACCTGACCTAGTGGGAAGGGCTTGTTCTGATTGGCCCATAGGCTCGGTAAGCCTGTGATGCTTCAGTTGTGCTGCGACTGCTGAGATGAGCAGAAGCACTGCCTGTGAAGTTCTTAAAGAAAGAGAACTGTTGTGTTTAAATAGTGGTGTAATTGTGCATCTGGGCATCCATAATACAGATATCAGGGATACTGCAGGGCCAGTGCAGGGCTAGTAATTAATCAGGCAGGGAGAGACAAAGACCTGCAGGGCCACAGTCAAGTGAAAATGTCTGGCATGGAAAAGCAAAAGGGTTCCAGTTCCAGCCAGACCTCGAGCTCTAAAAAGGAGAAGGTGGCACAGGGCAGCAGTGGCAAAGGACATGTAGCCGGAGCTTCTACGGGTAGAATTTGTAATAGTTGGCCACTATTCCACCAGGCTAACCCACCAAGGCGCAAAATTTTAGTGGAGGAGAAAGTGGATGAGGTAGTGGAGTGGATGGTACACTCATCTCAATCGCAGCCGAATGACGTGCTTTCTTCTGCTGATTCATGTAGCCAGGGGTCAGACTCAGAGCGTTCTTCCTGCACCACCATTCCGCTCCAGCATAGTCTATCATTTTCTGCCACCTCTCAGCCTTAAGTCCCCCCTCCTAGTCGTGTCCCTTCTGCAAGGCCACCAAACCACTGCATAATCCAGCAGTTATAGAGGACAGCCTCCCTGAGGATTTTTTAGAGAGAAGTCAGACTTTGGACTGCCCGGAATTGGAGCTTGGTGGGGAACAGCCTATATTGCAGTCAGAAAAAAAGTGGTGGGGAGTCTGAGGATGATTTGTTAGACCGGAGGACCTGGGAGGAGGATTGGGCTGGTGAGGAGGATTTGATCTCCGAGGAGGAGGGCGATGGTAGTGGCAGCAACAGAGGGCAGAGGCGAGTTAGGCCCAGGGCCAGGCCTGCCTTGGGAACTAGTGAGACCCCAAGTATAGTGGGGCCGGCATTAGGGTTTAAGCGTGCAAGGGCTACAAGCTTGGCCAGCTGTGGAGGGCGTACGTCGGGTGTGTGGAAGTATTTCACCACTCTGCCAGGGGACACCAGCATGGCCACGTGCAATTTCTGTAAACAGAAATTGAGCCGTGGGAAAGCCTCAAATGTAGGGACCACTGCTCTATGGAACCATCTGAAGCAGCGTCATGCTGCAAATTTGTCTTACCAAGGTGGATTAGAGCAGCGCATTAATACTGAAGAGCTGGCTACTTCTCCCATGGTCCCTTACGTCAGGCAGGCCGCATCCAGGGGCGTAACTCAGCCCACATCCAAGGACGTAACTAGGATGTACACCTTGTCGTCAACCGTGTGCGTTTCTCCACCTCCTCTTATGCATCAGCGTTATGCGGACAGCTGCGGTGTGAACGACATAGTTTCACTAATATTTGTCCTTGAAAAGATACTGACGCTCAGGCAGCAGGGGCAATGGGGGAAGGTTTTCCTGGACATCTCTCTGCACGACATGCTGTCACTGTAGGGGAGCCCCAATGACAAAGTTCTTTGGAGGTACAGGAGGAGGATGAGGAGCTTCAGGTAGAGGAAGGGGAGGACGAGGATTTTGATGATGACCAGGAGGAGGAGGAGGAGACACAGCTGGAGGAGCTAGAGGATGACAATGACATTTTCAGAGACAATAGGAAAAAACAGGGTTGTTGGATCGTTTCTAGTCACGGCGCTGTCTTTTTCAGGAGTACAAAAACACTCTGTGCTCAATTATTAGAGTGTTATATTTATTTTAGTATATAAAAGAAACAAAGGTCTACGCGTTTCGGAGGATCAGTGCCTCCTTCTTCAGGACAATAATAATAACATATAGTGCAAACGATAGTGCCTTTAAAAGGCCGTTTTTGGCGCCAAGAGTAAAAAAGGGGGCGTGGTCATGGCCCTTTTTTTTTTTTTTTTTTTTTTTTATAAACTTTCTTACAAAAAATATATAAAATACAAAAAGAAACAGAGTCAGGCGCGTCAAAAGTGCCTAATTAAAATGTATGAAGAAAAGGATAAAAATACAGGCATGTTCACACTATTTGAAGATCGGCGTTTTGGCGCGTGAATGGGATCGGGGGGTGGGTTGGGGGTGTGTCAGGTTCTGTGATGCCCCAACGCATCACAGATTATCCCGATATGGATCCCGGGCCTTGATGCAGAACGTTGTAACCATCATGGAGGCTATGCGGCTTGGGTGAGAGACTGCAATCTTCCACTATTAAGTTTATTGGACCATGGATTTGAGGTCTTAATACTGTGGGGTTCTATAGGATGGTCTCATTTAGCTCGTTCAGGTCTTAATACTGTGGGGTTCTATAGGATGGTCCCATTTAGCTTGTTCAGACCGGTGCCAATGTATTCAATTGGTAGATCCAGTATACCTCCCGTTTTTGGAGTATACTGAACCTATTGTACGGATTATATGGGATATGATCAATCGGGGTGATTATAATTGGGTGGTCTTGTTTTTCTTTTGTTGTGGCACAATGCCTTGAGAGTCCATGTTTGTTATATAGGCGTTTTATATTATACCTATGTTGGTTTAGTCTACAGTGCAGACTTTGTGTGGTGCGACCCACATATTGGAGGCCACATTTGCATTCTATCAGATATATCACATAGGTAGATTGGCAGTTCATATTGTGTTTTATTGGAAATATGGTCCCATTTGTGTTCGATTTAAACTGATGTTGTGCATGTGTGATCACTTTGCAACATAAACATCTGGATTTATTACATCTATAGCTCCCTGTTTTGTGGGAGTGATCATTTATTTCTCCTTTCTCAGTTTTTTTCGTGAATATAGTCTGATGTTGTTTTAATATGCTGGGGGCTAGAAGATTTTTTATTGTTGGGGCCCTACGGTATGTAATAATGGGTTTTTTTGGGAGATGTTTTTGTAGAAAAGGATCCTGTAGTAGTATGTGCCAGTGCTTTGCCATAATTTTTCTAATTTGAGAATTCGATGTACTGTATTGAGTTATAAGGTTGATCAGTTCCATAGGGGTTTCTTTTTTATTGCTAGGTAGTAGGCAGCTTTCCTGAGAAATTTCTTTACATTTTTTATAAGCATCTTTAATTAATTTTTTTGGGTAGTCTTTTTCTTTGAACCTGTTATTAAGAATTTTCGCTTGATTTTTGTATTCTATTGTGTTGGTGCAATTTCGTCTGATCCGTTTGTATTGACTGTATGGAATGTTGTTTAACCATTTTTTGTGGTGAAAGCTGGAATAGTGGATATAACTATTAGTGTCAACTGGTTTGAAGTAGGTTTTTGTGGTTATTATGTTTTCTGTGGAGGAAATTACTATGTCTAGGAATTCGATGTTTGTTTTACTGTAATTCGGGGTAAAAGTGATACCCCACTCAGTGCTGTTTAGATATTCACAAAAACGGTTTGCTGACTCTTCATTACCGTTCCAGATAATGAACAGGTCATCGATATATCTTCGATAGTGGATTATATTGTCTTTGTATACAGTATTATTCCAAATATGGGTGGCCTCAAATTCCCCCATAAATATATTGGCGAAGGCCGGTGCTACCTTCGTCCCCATCGCGGTCCCCCTCTGCTGGTGATAGATTTCGTTGTTGTATAGGAAGTAGTTATTTTTAAGTATGAACTCAAGGCCCTCTATTAGGAAATTTATCTGGGGTTCTTGCAGTATTTTGTCCCTAGAAAGGCAATCAAATATACATTTTAGGCCTAGTTTGTGGGGGATATTTGAATAAAGGGCAGTGACATCCAGAGTGAACAGAGCATAGGAGGGTTGCCATGGTATGTCCTGTAGTTCTATTATAAGCTGTCTTGAATCATGGAGGTAGCTGGGTAATTTTTTCACGTATGGTTGAAGATGAAGGTCCAGAAAATGTGACAGGTTGCTGGTCGCACAGTTGGTATTCGATATTATTGGACGACCGGGGGTTTTTTTGTGTTTTTATGGATTTTGGGCAGGTAATAGAAGTAAGGTGTGCAGGGTGTTTTGGGAAGTAAGAATTTTTTCTCATTTTTATTTATGAATTGATTGTCAAGTGCAGATTTTATTAGTGTATTTAGTCCATTTAGAACAGTTGGGAAGGGGTTTTCTGTAATTTTTTTATAGTAAATCTCGTCACTTAGTATATTTAATGCTTCCTCTTCATACTGGGAGTAGTCTAAAATCACGATGCCCCCACCCTTATCTGCTGGTTTTATGACTATATTAGTATTTTTCTGAAGGTTTTTTAGGGCTTTTTGTTCTGAATTTTTTAAGTTTTTTGGAGGTTGTTTCTGTTTTATATTATCGGACAATGTTTTGAGCTCAGAGGAGACTAAATCAAAGAAAGTGGGTATTATGTATCCTTGATTGTGTACTGGAAAGAATTGGGATTTTGGTCTGATTTCTTGGTGTTTGTAGGTTGTGGTGGTTAAATTTGTAGCTGTTTCTAGTATGGTATCGGTTTGTGGATTTTCAGAGACAAGAACTGGCTCCTCGGGCATGCTGGCCAGGATGGCGAGCTGTATGCTCACATGCTTACGGAGTGAAAAACATATTCTAAAAATAAGGCAGACTGACGAATAATGGCTGGTGATGCTTCTGGACCCGTGGTATAAATCCAATATGGGGGATTGTTTTTCTCCCCAGGAAAGGGAGGAGAAATTAGCATCATTCCAGGAGAATCTACGTAGTAACCTGGCCACATCTTTCAGCTAGCCCCAGACTGCTGCCAGCGTCTCTGAAAAGGAGGTCTGGCAAAGTCATCCTCATGAGTATGATGCAACAATTTTTTTCAGACTCCCAACAGCTGCAGCCAAGTGAACAAGCCAAGACCACTCGCAAAAAACAGGTTCAGGCTTACTGCAGTCTGGCTCGCAAAGCCTCTTCTAAGACCCCCTGGACTTTTGGGCAGCCAGAATACAACAGTGGCCGGAACTTGCCCACTATGCACTAGGGCTTCTTTCCAGCCCAGCCTTAAGTGTCATGTCAGATAGGGTTTTTAGCGCCGCTCGGGGTTCGGACCAAACTGTCACCGGGCAGTGTCCAAAAAAACACCTTTATAAAAATGAATAAAGGCTAGATTACCTCCGATTTTCACACTCCTCTTGCTGAGTCAGATAATTAGATCAGGCCTTGCAGGCCGAAATAGTCCAAGTGTCTGTCAAACAGCTCATAAAGTTGCATGTCAAGCGTCTCTTGTGTCATGGGTTGTGCAAACCCGAACTCCCCAAACCAAAACCCCTAAATTGTATTAAAATCCAAAAACTGTTGTTTACCTCTGCCTCCGTTTTCAACATTAGCACTTAGCAGGCAAACAGCTGTTGTTAATAATATACACCGTTCTTTCGTTCTATTTAGTATTCTTAAATTTGTTTTGGAGCCTTTCCTCCCCCCCCCCCCAAAAAAAAAATATATATATATTTTTCAATAATTTTTAATATAAATTTTCAACAAATAATAAAATAATAAAGAAAAGGACGAAAAAAAGGTTACGCCGGCCTTTGCCGACGTCTGTCCATCATCGTCTGAATTTCTCTGAGCTCCAGCTGCAGGCCACGAATAAGCCGGGAGGCAGCATCGAGCCGGGTCTCAAATCGGTGTAAAGCTCCCTCCACTTTAAAGTCATTAGGGATATCTGTAGGGGTGGAAACAGTAATATAATTAGTATGATCGAGTTAAAGTGATTGTCCCACGAAAAAAATTCTAAACTTTCAAACCAGCACCTGGATCAGAGAATACTTTAGCAATTGTATGTCATTAAATATTTGGTATATCTACTGGAACGAGTTATTCAGTGACATGTATCTGTATTGAGCCTTTTTTTTCTTTGAAATGCTCACTGAGAAGGCCACACATAGTCAGTTTGGGGTTTGTACTTACTGGACACCCATACTGAGTGGTCTTCCCATGGTCCAGGGGAAAACTCTTCCCTGCCGGTTGGAGCTACAAAAGATAACATAAATTTAGCTTATATTTTGAAGAGAGAAGGTTACACTTTACACTTTTTATTTTACCTACCTTCTACCTCTGGAAATTGGGCTGGTGGTGTTGGAGGGGCAGGTGGGGTCCTCTCTCGCTGTTGAGAAGGGTGAAAGGGGCTCCTCTGTGGTGCAGCAGCTGTCAAAAAACATTAAATAATGGCATTACATTCAACTCTAATGAACAGTTGTAACTTCTGATGTTGATACATGTGAATTGTTTGGGGCTGGATCCCATTCCTAACCACTAGTGCTCTTATATCACTGCAGCTGCACTCCCACGTAGCCTGGATTAAAAATAAATTAAATAAATTTACACTTACTAGAAATTGCAGGTACTGTAGGGGCCGTCTGGGCATGACGCTGGCGGTGATCATGGTGACGCCGTCGTTGATGTTGCTCTGCAACATAAATCTGTACACAATTGTTATGATGACCGTTTTTAATACTAACACTGTATACTGTGAAGAAGATATTATGGGTCAGAGGAGGGCCAATCGGGCCATATCCATTTTTTTCTTCTAAATGGGTATTTAACGCGATATATATCGTTATCGCAATAAATTTCTTAATATCGTTAACACGGTGGGAATATTTTTGATATCGCCCACTCACATTAGCTGCAGCATGAGCACATCTGTGAGTCTGTGTTTAGGAGGAGAAAGCACTAACTATGAAGGGGCATATATCTAAGGGTACTTTCTTTCACACTAGCGCATTTGCCTGACACAAACGGGAGAACGGCCAGCACCATTAACAATAATGGGGGACGGCGCTGATCCGGCCACTATCTGGCAAGAACGCCGGGAATTGGCAGGACAAATACTACAGAACAGCCTGCAGGATCACCACCACATATGTGAAAGTAGCCTAAGGCAAATTACTGTGAAGGGGCACGTATCTGAGAATACCTTCACTTGTTTGGGTGGAGTTAGAGGCGTGGTCTAGTATGAAAGAAAATTGCTGCAGCGCACTATGCACACGCATGTTGTCCTTCTATACGGTCTTCATTATTGGCACTGGTATATAAACAATACAGTAGTAGACGAGTTTTTTTAACATGTTTTTCTTATCAAATATTTTGTTACTCACCCTGCCATATCTCTGGATCTCATTAAGCCGCTCTGGGCACTTAAACTTCAGATCGGACCATTTCCGATGGATCTGGCCTGGGATCCGTACAGTGTCGAAACAATGGTGCTAGCCTCGGATCACCTGCTGCACATCTTCTCATCTCCTTTTTATTCTGGTTCGGGTGGCTGTGTGTGCCATCGTAATCTTGCCGGTCCATCAGCCGGATCATGTATTTAAGCTCTCTAGAGCTAAATGCTGAGGATCGCCTGGATGTGATTTTGAAAAATGTGCTCTGCCTCTGAGGAGTGCACGCCGCGGCCTAGCGTCGTGCGTGCCTGCGTATTACGCAATCGCTAGACAATAGTACGCTAAGGATTCGTACACAATTTGTACGCTCATGCGTACGTGTTCACATAAGTAGCGTACCTTTAACAACTTATGTACGTTATTACTGCGAGAATGTTCGCAGAACACAACAGAATAACAAGTGATTTGTACGCAGCTTGGACCGAATAGCTTCGTATTAGGTACAAATCTTTTTAAAAAATTCGACAAACATACAGCGAAGAGAATTTTGGATGATTCGCTCATCTCTAATATTGACATCGGAAATTTAAAGTATCATCACCAACAATTCTTTAAAAATATGTTAAACATAAAAACATGATTTAAATATTTGGAAATAGTAATAATTTTCTAATGACACATTTCCTTTAATTGCCTGCTGCTAAACATTCTATTAAGGAATCAGAATGGCCATGGGTATTCTATTTACCGAAAGTTATTTCTAAGACAATACTGATGTACTGAGTCAAAAGGTAAAACCCTAACCCAACGGTTTGTACCATTCAACAGGTACCTGATAACTTTTCATTCTCCCCGTCAGCTCCTGAAATGATCTGGTTCAAGTATACACTATCATTGTGGCACCACATGTTTCATGAGAAAAGAAACCAGTTCTTCATGCTACAGTACCTATTATCCCTGAAGCACATCTTTGTGAGTGCACATTAATGAGACTCTGCGTAGTCATTGCTTCAGACATTTCTCAGAGACTCTGTTAGGCAGGAGCTGAACAAACTATGCATGCTTAACCAGAGCAATACAAGAACTTACAGGTCATAATGAAAATGGAAGAGAAACATTTGGCTGGAAGGCATACAAAGGAATTTTTTGTTGTTGAGAGAACAGTACAAAACTTTTAATAACATTATTGTTACGCTGTGGGCCAATTCATCAGGCGGGTACAGGTTCTATTTTACTCACCTTGTCACTGCTGCTGGTCCAGCGTCCTTGCCCAGCCTCTTCTGTCTTCCCCTAGGTTGTGCTACTGTTCCCTGCTCCTTAAAAAGCAAGTACATGTACACCCTAATCTTTACCAACTTATGCTTGGCCACCTCAAGGTATTTAAGGGTAGGGGGACAGAGCTTTAGTTTATCTAGCTTGCTAGCTCCCAGTGAAGGTGTGTTGTTCTGTTTGCCAGTGAACTGACCTCTGCCTGTTTACTGATTCTGACACAACCGGAACTTAGCCCATTTACTGTATTGACTCTTTGCTGCCTGCCCTGACTTTGGATTTCAAACATTCCCATGAACTTGCTTGCCCTGACCTCTGCCCGTTTTTAACTACAAGTGTTGCCTGACCCCTAGGTGCTTCACATTAGTATCTCTAAACCCTGTTGCTACCGGGACTACTCCAAGAGTTAGGGGCCTGGTGGCTCCCCTGCAGTGAGGTCTGTATCCCAGTATATGGCCTAAAGAGAACCTGCACAGACTGACTCTATCAAATCAGTGCTGCCATTGTCAGACTGTGCAGGTACACACCCCAACTGGTTACCATCCCTCAGTACCCTTACTGAAGGCTATTAACAATTTATTCATAACTTTTAGTAGAAATAATAAAGGAATAGCACGACATAGAGACATAAAGATAGATGCTCCAGAATTGTTATTCTATGGGGAATGCAAGTAGCTAGTAAAAAGGCATGTCAATAATGAATATCAGGGGACTGACAGGATAACTGGTTGTAATCTGTGAAAAAACCTGGCACTAAATGTTTAATTTCCCTGCAGTGCCACCACAGGTGAAATGAATCATTATACTATACCAAATCAACAACTTGTCTGTCTATTGCAGTACAGGGCTTGTCTTGCATTGCCAGGGGCACTGTAGGCAACCACTCTCTTTTCTTGGCAACTCAGAATTCTTTAATGGGGTATATGAAAATGACTCCAAATAAGCTGTATGTTGGATACATGACTTTGAAAATGTACTTTTGTTTAAAACCATAGTGAACATCTCTTTAGTTCTTTGTGTCTATATAGTCTGTGGTCCTCAGTGTTCATGGTTGACATTTCATATTTCATTTCACATTCAGATAAAGGGCAAGAAAAGAGAACATTCCTTTCAATTTGACAATGTGGAGGACGTTCTGCACACAGATGTTAGGTCAGCAAAATATCTTTCCTGTTCGTGTCGTAGACTCTCCCTACCCACGCACACCTTGCGTAATCCTAAATGTGAAGTTACAGTATGAACAAGGGAGCAAATGTAGACGGCAAGAACAAAATTATTGATCAATGATTATTTCATGATAAAAAAAAAAACAGGGAATGTCAATGTGTTTAAATGGCAACCATCTGTTGCATCGCAGAGTCCAGAAAGCTCTTTGTTCTGCTTAGTGTGGAATAAAAAGACTACTTAAGCAGAGCTTTTAGTCAGCAGCATCTGAGCTGTTTTATATCAGTATAGACAGCCACCTGCTGATTTCCACATTGTTCACTGAAGTTACACAGACTTCTCTTGTCATTACCAGCAGATGTACCATCATAAAATAGGTTGAGTTATACATATAAAAGCTTAATTATAGTTCAGTCTTTTAGTGTCTTCATCTTTAGCGGGGCAATGAGCATTTAACCTGCATGTCCAGTATTTGCCCCCAATTTTAAAAAGACTCTCTACAAAATTATTTTATTACAATTTAGCTACTTCTATATTCAAGAGTCTGTGCCACTAGGATAGAAAGTGATTTTCTGTATATATGATATAAATAATTAGATAAGTTAATCTTCTTAATTGCTGTAATTGCTTTTAGGACTTTCTGTATTCTTAATATGTTAGCTAAACGTGGACTTCACCGAGGAACAGATTTGTGACATGTACTGTGTGAAGTCCACATTGAAGCCCAGGCTGGGAAGATTGCTACTGGCCTGGTCTGTCAGGGGGCCCCCCTGACATGAATTGGCAGGGCTTGATATGAACTGAATGATTCTCCCATAGACTACATTGTCTCTTTTGACCCTATAACAGAGGAAGAAGTCTCCAGGCTTCTCTCATCTTCTCAGCCCATGACCCGCAGCAGCGATCTTATTCCATCAGCCCTCCTCCAGTCCCTCTCCCTGGCTGTCATCACTCATCTAACTACAATTTTTAACCTCTCCCTCTCTTCTGGTATCTTTCCCTCCTCTTTCAAACACTCTGTTATAACCCCACTATTAAAAAAAACATCTCTTGACCCCACCTGTGCTGCTAACTACCGACCTGATTCTAACCTCCCCTTCATCTCTAATCTCCTTGAACGTCTTGTCTACTGTCGCTTAATAAGCTACCTCTCTGCAAACTCTCTTCTTGACCCCTTACAATCTGCCTTTCGCCCTCTTCACTCTACAGAAACTGCCCTTACTAAAGTGTCTAACGATCTCCTGACAGCAAAAAGAAATGGTGATTATTCTCTACTTATTCTTCTGGATCTCTTTGCAGCGTTTGATACAGTAGACCATAAACTCCTCCTCACCATGCTCCACTCAATTGGCTCTCTTCCTATCTCTCTGGCCGCTCCTTTAGTGTATCATTCGCTGGCTCTTCTTCTTCTCCTGTCCCTCTTGATGTTGGCGTTCCTCAGGGCTCAGTACTAGGTCCTCTACTCTTCTGCTTCTATATAGCCCCCATCGGACAGACTATCAGTAGATTTGGCTTCTGGTACCATCTCTGTGCTGACGACACGCAACTATACACTTCATCCCCTGACATCAGCCCTGCTTTACTCCAAAACACCAGTAATTATCTGGCAGCTGTCTCTAACATCATGTCCTCTCTGTATCTAAAACTAAACCTCTCTAAAACTGAACTTCTTGTCTTTCCCCCATCTACTAACCCACCTAAACTTGATACTTCAATTTCGGTCTGTGGCACTATCATAACTCCTGTGCAACGTGCCCACTGTCTTGGGGACACATTTGATTCTGATCTTCCCTTTGTTCCCTATATTTAATCACTTACACGTTCTTGTCATCTACACCTCAAGAATATCCCCAGAATCCACCCTTTTCTTACTGTGGAAACGGCAAAAACTCTTGTTGTTGCCTTGATTCATTCTCATCTTGACTGCTGCAATGCACTACTAATCGGTCTCCCTCTCTCTAAACTCTCCCCCCTTCAGTCTGTTCTAAATGCTGCAGCCAGGCTCATCTATCCATCAACCCGCTACACTGATGCTACTAGTCTATGCCAGTCACTTCACTGGTTGCCCATCCACCAGTTCAAACTTCTCACCCTCACCCACAAAGCTCTCCACAGTGCTGCACCTCCATACATCTCCGTCTACCACCCTACTCGTGCTCTCCATTCTGTTAGAGACCTTAGATTAATATCCTCCATAATTCGTACCTCTCACTCCCATCTTCAAGAAAAGGAAAAAACAAAAAAGGCTGATTCGATGGTGACTTTACCTCTCAAAATATTTTTTTATAAAATTGATCAAAAAGACATACACATCCCAAAATAGTATTATTGAGCCCTCACACAACTTTGTAGATGTAAATATGAAAAGTTGTGGCTATCAGAATATGACTAGTCAAAGAAAAAAATGCATGTTTTTAAAGTAGTATAAAAATACTGTACAAGAAAAACTATAACATTTGGTATCTCTGTAATAGTACTGACCACATAAGGAACACTGTTAAAACAAAACCCATAAAACTTATGGCGGAATTGTATTTATTTCCAATTCCACTGACTTAGAAGTTTTGCAAGTATTGCAAGTACAGATACAAATACCATGCCAATTCAAAAATATATCTCACAGATTGCACAGAATTTAAAACTTTATGCTTACTCAAATTCCTCTAAAATATATATGTGATCCACAACAAATAATAATGCGGGGGTCCACAAGTATAACCATCATTTAGGCAGTGATATGAATATGATAGCATAGCACCATGTAACACAAGAGTGCAGAGCGGGATAAGCTGTCAGATACAACAAATAGGGGATAGAGTGATGTGATGTAAAAATGAGGGGGAAAAGGAATTACTCCAAATACTGATAACAGGGCTCCCTGTACCCTACATCTATGGATATCTAAGGCATGTACCCCGAGAGCAGTGTTCCTCAACTCCTAAGGGCTCCTAAGGGCCTAAAGGCCCACCTTCCGGTCATGATTTGAGAATATCCCACAGAGTGAATACCTGTGGTAAGCCCTGATGCATTGACACTAACTATATTACCTGCTCAATACTAAGGAAATTCTGAAAACATCATGGGCAGGTGGGCCCTGAGGACCAGAATTGAGAAACACTGCCCTAGAGGAAGATGCCTAAGTTTTAGGCTCCTGGTTGTCTACTTAACCAGAGAAGATGAGTCTGTTTCTGCCTGGCCTGCCCTGACCTTAGCCTGCTTACCCTACTGACCCTTTGCTGCCTGTCTTGACCTTGGACTTGGTGCTCAAAGTTGTATGAATTCTGCCTGCCCTGACCTCTGCTTATTTATCAACTATGAGTATTGCCTTACCCTTTTCTGCCTCACACCAGTGTCTCTGACCCCCCCCCCCAGGACTATTACAAGAGGTAAAGACCTGCTGGGTACCCTACCCAAAGGCCATATCCCTGTATAGAGGTTAAAGGTTGAAAAGTAAGCGATTGCCAGGATAACACCTTAGGACTAGCCCTAGGTCCACACCCATTAGAGCTGATCATGCCAATATAGGTTCGAGAGAACTATGTTTTCATGAGGCAAAACCTTCAATGATAAGCTTCAGCTGTTTGTAGAGGCTGCAGCACTCTGAGTACTGCAGCCTCCTTGCAGCTTATGAAGCACAGTGCCATCTACTGGATAGCGACTGTGCTTGGTATTGCAGCTCTAATGAATATCACTTCACTGGCTTAGGAGGAAGCCGGGGTGCAACTGCAGCTAACTCCAATATTCATAGCGGTTGAGATATGATGCGTTGTTTGCTGCAGTTTTCGCATGTTAGAGCTGATTAAGTGTTTCAATGCAGATTTCTCGTTTGGATTAAGGTTATCTGCACAGTGTGGTTAATATTCCTATAATGAGATTCATTGCCTTTGGTCTCAGATTTGTTTCATTATCATTTGTACATTATCCGCATAAATGTGACAATTGATATAATGTAATATGGTGTTTTCCAGAAGTTTCTCTTCATTATTCATAACGGCAGTAAATAAATAATCTTCAGGATATTACTTCATTATTTCATGTTGATTACTATTTGGAAATAATGGATGTCAGCTCATCACAACTACACATATCATATCCACAGAATAAATATGATTGGAACTGCAGAACATGCAGTTTCCAAAAAGGTGACTGAAAATCCCAAAGTATGGTTTGATATAAAGATGAGCAAACTTCTTGAAATTTGTTATGATAAATTTTTCAAAAAATTTGATTTGTGTACGAATCGATTGTACGTTAATGAAATATGTGCCAATTGGCTTGAAAATTGGTTTGACACTTGTCTCTGTTTTTTTGTTTTTGTTTTTTTTTTTACACATGTTTTGCTCTCTCTTTCCTCCTCCCCCCTTTAAGCTCTTTAAGACAATAACACCAATAGCAAATAATGCGACACTGACATATATAGCTATGGATCCGCAATCCAGAAGGTCGGTGTGGAATGGAGGCATGGAACCATTTCGTGCCTGCACTACTTTTTTTGCAGTGTGGACCGTCAGAT
Source organism: Rhinella marina (assembly GCA_900303285.1). Lineage (NCBI taxonomy): Eukaryota > Metazoa > Chordata > Amphibia > Anura > Bufonidae > Rhinella > Rhinella marina. Next base: position 125,393 of record ONZH01009301.1, on the reverse strand, counting down.
GCGGATCATGGACCCCATTCAAGTAAATAGGTCAGCGATCCTCATGCTGCTACCCTATGGTTGGTAATGTGTGAGGAATGGAAAAAAATACATTTTAAATTTTGCTGCATTCACTGCGAAGCATAAAAAACATGATAACTTTGTTCTCTGGGTCAGTACAGTTATGATGCCAAATACATATAGGTTTTTTTGGGGGAAGTTTTACTACTTTTACAATTAATTTTTTTTTAAACTGTGTGAGGGCTTGATATTGCAGGATGGCTTGTAGTCTTCGTGAGTACTATTTTGGGATACATAAGAATCACTTTTTGCTCCATTTTTTCGGGGTGAGCGGGGTGTGGCAGATAAGCCAGAAACAGCAATTCAGATTTTTTTGTGCTGTCCACATCCATATTTCCGTTCCGTAACCCTTAAAAAAATATTGAGTATGTGCTATTCTTATCCATTGTATGGACAAGCATAGGCATTGTTACAATGGATCCGCAAAAAAAAATGGATGCAATAAGGATGCCAAAAGGAAGTCATACGTATTTTTTGCGGATCAATGTTTTGCGGACCGCCAAACACATACATTCATGTGAATGTAGCCTAAGGGTTCATGCACACAACCATATGTATATGTACGGATCTGCAAAAAATACGGATGACGTCGGTGTATTTTGCGGAATGGTACAGCTGGCCTCTAATAGAACAGTACTATCCTTGTTCGCAGTGTGGACAATAATAGGGAATGCTCTATTTTTTTGAGGAATGGAAATATGGACATACGGAAACAGAACAGATTTTTTTTGCGGATCCATTGAAATGAATGATTCCGCATACAGTCAGCAAAAAAAAAACGGAACAGACACGGAAAGAGAATATGTTCATATGCATGAGCCCTAATAGACATGAATAGAAGGCAGATCAGGGTTCATTTAATGGACCCCAGCTACCATCTAAATACATTGGCAACCTGCAGTCGCATTCTCCCTCTGAAAGCACTTAAATGTTCCGATCACTATTGACCATGTCATCTAAGGGGCTTAATGTTCAGAATTGGTAGTTCTGGTAATCTGGGTTGTTAGAGCAGGAGTCTGGCTGCATTAAAAGCACTGAGCTCCTCCTTTTTCCTGCTCAGAAAGCAGCATGTAAGGCGCGTGCATCGACGTCGTGCACGCGGTCGCTTGCCCTCTCGGGCTGCGGGTGTTGGTGAAGGGGCACGGGCAAATCTCAGTGCAATATCCTTGCGCCCACAGTCCTACTGCAGTGAACAAGGTCCGGCACAGGAAGTGGTCATGCGCCAGCTCTGTGAGACCTCTGGTGATGTCACTTCCGCCAGGCGTTCACAGGAAGTGTGTCAGTAACCACGCCTCCGCCAATTAGCTCACTACTATTTAAACCCTGAGCTTCTGCTGGGCAGGGCCGGTGCCTTGTTGTTCATGTGCGACTGCTATACGGTCCGGTCCATTTGACACTGAATGTTCTGAGTGTTTGTGTGCTGCCTTGCACTGTGCATGGTTCCACGTGCCTGCTTTTCTGTCGGTCTTTGTGTGTGTGTATCACTCAGACTGTTTGAAAGCCACGCTTGCGGCTGTGCCGTAGCCCCCTCCTGGAGCACGGGTACATGTTGGGCGTCGCTTGTCTGGAGGTCTGTGAAGCCAAAGCTCTGGCTCCAGTCTCAAGCGTTTTTGCGCAGTACGTGTTGTGTAAGTGTTTACCTTACTATCTATTCACTCAGACTGTTTGAAAGCCACGCTTGCGGCCGTGCTGTAGCCCCCTCCTGGAGCACGGGTACACGGTGGGCGTCGCTTGTCTGGAGGTCTGTGAAGCCAAAGCTCTGGCTCCAGTCTCAAGCGCTTTTGCGCAGTACGTGTGGTGTAAGTGTTTACCTCACTATTTAGTCACTCAGACTGTTTGAAAGCCACGCTTGCGGCCGTGCTGTAGCCCCCTCCTGGAGCACGGGTACACGGTGGGCGTCGCTCGTCTGGAGGTCTGTGAAGCCAAAGCTCTGGCTCCAGTCTCAAGCGCTTTCTGCGCAGTACGTGTTTGTGTAGTGTTTACCTTACTTTTCGTTATCTAGCCTCCTATATCATTTCGCCCTTTGAGAGCGATCGTCATTGTCCGGCTGCCCAGAGTTTGGGTCCAGTGATCCCCAGTGACTCTGCCAAGCGGCAGAGTCACTTATTTATTTTATTTGTGCCTCAGTGGCCTAACACAGCAGCCCAGCTGAAGGCTTCTTAATAAGCACAATAAAAAGGCATATTGGTGGTCACTAAGGGTTAAATATAAAGGTTTCACAGAAAGAAAGATGGGTACAATCAAAAACAAATTTGTAACGTATGTTTTTATACTTATACATGTTAAATATGAATTATATAGCCCCAAACCTGGAGCCAGAGCTCAGTTCTTTAGTATAATTGGTTCTGACTCTGGATATTTGACTGGGATGAGTCTAGTTAGACTACTTTTTGTTTATAAAAAGCTTGGTCATGTTCACTTGTAGCTATGAATAAGCGCTAAGATACAGCCCGAAATGCATTGTGTGCCCATCTTTTGTCTGCGGATCTACTGGAAAGAAAGTCACCGTTGTTTTAATGGAAGCCGTAATAATCTCAATTTATGTACTAATGAGTCCTCAGTGATTCTGTCCCTACCTTAAACACACACAGGTGAGTTGAACTATCAACAACATGCATGTACCCATGTGGGGACTTCCAGTATAACCAAATGTCAGGATCTGTTTGCTGCATCTAATATACATTTAAAATATTTTTAATTATCTGTCTTTGTGTGAAACTTATGTACTCAATAAAGTGAATCTGGGACTCATAGGCCCTGATTTATCAGACCTTCACTCCAGAATTTTGGTGTCAAAAAGGAGCAAAAATAGGGCTTCTGCGCAGAATTCTGCAACTTTTTTGCATTCGCTTGTTCAAAATTTAGCAACTTTTTGCATTTTTACACCACTCACTCCAATTTTGTAATGTGATTGGAAAAGTGGATCTAGTTAGTTATGTTAATGAGTTTCATTCCAGATTTATCATTGCGACTTTTTAAAAAAGTCGCAGTCTCACTCCAGGAGGAGGGTGGAGTAGGAAAACTGGTGGAACTTCTCTATACAGAAGTGTTAGGTCTATGGATAAGCCAAATTTATCAAACAACATGAGACATTTGATAAATGTGGCATAAAGTACACCAATGCGGACCCAAGCAAAACTGACTTCAAATATTGCCCTCATGATAAATTTCCCCCATGGACTGTTGCCTTTTTGTACATTTTCGATAATGAAACTTTCTCATACAAATATCATAATTAGAGTTTGTGGTATTTTATATTTTACTAAATTTACTTTGAAATTCTGACTTGAATATATGAAATATATAGTATAATAAGGAATTGTTTCCCTACTAGATGTGATGCAAACATTTCAGAAACATGTGACATGACCTTTTAGTAGGAAAAATCACGTTGAGACTTTAAAGTGTCAAAAGAAGACAAGAGTTGACTGTCAATAAAATACCACTTAGTGGTAACCTTTGCCACAGCACACTTAACTTGCATGTACCCACATTAACACACATCCATAACATGTCTAATACGCCTATCCTTTTGGGTCATATGCTAAATTAGGCCATAGAAACTAAATCTGCATGCCCTGACCTCTTTCATTGTTGTTTCCTGTAAAGATCTTTAAGGTACACAACATTTCAAGGTGACATTTATTTTTATTGCATTTTTATTTTATGATCTGTCTAAATTTATGGCACGGCTGTAATAAAAAATGATGTGCAGTTAATTTCAGTGGGAAGGTCTCCTGAGGTCATAGTTAACAAATGTATGGTCATGGCAGTTAATGTGGAGATCTCATTCTCAGTCTGACTCCTTACTCAGCTTTTTGGCAAGTCAGAATTAAGCCAGAGTCAATATATCTGTCCGTTCTTGGAATAAACCTGTGCTCTTCCAAGCAATAAAGCACCTTGGAGACTTTTCGAGTATCCAGCATTTGTGATCTATACAATTGTGTCTGCAAACTGTAAATACTAATTTATCTAGGAATACAGCAGATCTTGTTGTTTTTTTTCTAAATGCTTTGCATATGTTGGCTTAAAAGCAGTAGGACTAGAAGGCAGATTGGATTTAAGATACTAGAACGCGGGGTTATTAAACATCAGAGATCACAGATGGCTTGGGGTTTTACTCCAGAACTTTGCTTCACATTGGGAACCTATGAATTTGGCGTTCATCCAAACTCCAATCCCACATGAGTAGTAAGAGGACATATTTATTTCAAAAACATATGTGTTACACCAGTTCACAAATGTTATATTTCCAAAGGAAAGCCGTCTAGCAAATTTCTTATTAAAACACCCTTTTACATTTATTCTAAAAAAAAATGCAATAAAAAGTTATTCCAGTTCCAACCAGTTCTGCAAACACGTGCTTTGCTGATGATATCAAAATGGAAATCTAGCATGCAACTTCCAGACTGTGCAACCTACATGTGTCCGTTGAATGGTTTTAGTCAATGTTATTGTGGGCCGGCTGCCCCTGCCATGTTTAGGAAAGGCACAATGGAAGTATACATTAAAATTTCAGTATGCAGTTTTATAATTCAATAAATATTGGCTCCGAGTGTTGAATAAAAATGCTTCCTTCTGCTTTGTAGTGTAAATTGAGTCCTCAAATGTAAAGCTTGATGAAATGGAAAAAGAAAAAGGTGCATGAAAATGGATTACACAATCTAAATAATCCAACTAAATCATAATGTGTAATTCTTACGATGCTAATGAGAATTTTAACCCAAGTGAATGACTTCACCTGCCCAAGCTGATTACTTTACGCCTTGATCCTAGCACAATGTATTAACAAACAGTTATGCCAGACATATGATGTAATCACAGCAAAGCCATTAGAGACTAACTGAAATGTTTCTGTGCTTGTAATAAATACTTTAAAAAAGATGGAAAATTATATAAAAAAAATGTTGTACTTTACAATTACTCTGATTGCTATGAATTAAAAAAAAAATCTCACTCACCTAGAAAAGGGATATGTGTGGAGGGAACATCATCTTATACCCAGTCCAGTGTTGGGCCCACCAGAGGAAATTAATCATATCATTAATAAATTGTCAGCCGTGGACAGCTCCACGATAATTGCTATTGAATTAAAGCCATGGTCTAATAGCATTTATTACCTTATTTACAGATGTTCCTTTGTTCCAGCAATAGATGTTTTCTATCTTCTGAAAATCCAGTTTATTTGGTATGAAAATGAGCCAGTAAGCTGCCCAGAGGGGCGTCACTCTTGCAGAAAGGAGCCCAGGTACGCCCCCTGCCACAATGTGTCAACCCACCCTCCTAAATCACATTCAAGCCATAACTCTGGCCCCTTTTCCCTGCTCCCAGCATGAGGGTGGGCTTGGGCACTAGCAGGAAGCATGCTTGGGCTCCTTCCTGCAAGAGTGATGCCCCTCTGGGCACCTTACTGGTTAATTTGCATACCAAATAAACTGTATTTTCAGAAGATAGAAAACATCTATTGCTGAAACAAAGGCACATCTAGAAATAAGGTACTAAGTGCTATTAGGCCATGGCTTTACTTCAATAGCGGTTATCCTGGTGACAGATTTCCTTTAACCTGCTGAAAATTTATCTTTGACATCAAAATGATGATTTTTTAACCCAAAATGCCAACCTAAATCCATTAAAATTAATGAGATCCATTGCAACATTCATATTCATACATTTTTTGTCACGGTAATCGAATGGAAAAGTCTAGAAAAATAATAGGTATGGCCATAGCTAACTGATGTAGGAAAGATTCTATTCCGGTTGAATTCTGTAAAGGATGTATCAGACACCCCGATGCTGCTAGCGATTGTCGGGAGGGAAGAGTTCGAGAAGACACCGCTGCTATTACATGCAGCAATCTCCTCCGTAACATGGGGAAGAATGAGCGTTATGCCATCGCTCATTCTCATGCAGGAAAGCGATGTGCCGGTGGCAGATCGCTATTAGACAGAACGATCTGCAGCCAGTAAAACCAGATCTTTCAGCATGCTTCAAGATATGGACTGCCCGATGAATGAGCATTTGCTCTCTCATTGGGCATTTAGAGGCAGAATTAGACTGCTAGATGATCGCTAACGAGAGTTCATATGAAGCTTGTTAGCGATATTTGGCAGTCTAATACACCCTTAAGGCTGGGGCTACATAGTTATCTATGAAAACCATCATACAATAGAAGAATGCTATGTAGCTGTACAGCCATTGAGCTGAATGCAATCGCATCACATCTCACAAGTTGCCAGGACTTCAACCCCAGAATTACAAAAAAGTTTGAAATTCTGTGGCCGGTTTAACATGCGTGACTCCATTCAGTTTAATGGTTGCAGTGCTCAACAGCAATCTTTGGTCATGGGATAGACATTGTGGCCAAGATCACCTTGTACCCTCAGCCTTAGTTGACTTTTAGAAATGAGTTGTTGTCCGAGTGGAGAAGCCACTGGGGACAAATTAATTTATTAATGAAAGGATTAAAGGTCCGGGTGGTGGTCACACTGGTGAGCGCTGCAGCCACTTGCACCTTCACTTTTCTGGATACTCTTGCCGAGACAGCAGGGGTAAGGACTTCTGGCTGCAGTGGTTCAGGCAAGGTTGCACCCAGGGAAGAAGCGCCAGCTCCCCTGGATACTGCTGACTTTATTTTCCAGGGTAGTTGGTATTGGATCACCATGGACTGGAAAGTAAATGATGATGTCGTCATCTGACCCAGCTGAAAGGACTGTGATGGTGGTGGTGGTGGCAATCCAGGCATCAGAGGCTCTGGCTGTGGCTTCTCCCTGAAACGGAGGGTGCCATCTGGTGATTCCTGTAGGCAGCGCACGCATCCTTCGCCTAGTGCCAAACTTCTGGTGTTGCTGATGCAGGTACCAGGGGCTTAGATAATAAAGTAACCCTGATAGCAAAGGGGCCTTTCAGGGATGCCATGGGGGTATATTCAACCTGATCCCCCACATATAGGCTGTGACAGGGTTAGGGCAGGTAGGTCCGTTTCACTGACCTGCGGCCCACAAAGTACTCCTTGCTGTCCTCGTCGTCCGCAAGGAACCCACAGCCTCGCTCCACTGAAAACCATAAAACAGTTCCCTTACGCCGCTCCAGTGTAGGGTCTCCTGGTCTCGGATGGTCCAGTACTTGGATGACCCAGTCCTCCCCCGCAATCTTGTAGTCCCAAAGGGTCTGGGAGTGGGCCATCACTGATGCAGGCACAATGGGATTCTGCCGCATGGAAGATGTTGTTGTTGTTGTTCTCCTCCTGGGCGGCCGAGTGGACACTCCAGCCGCCTCCACCGCACCAGCCGGCACCACGAACATCGAGTCAGGACCCGGTAGGATTCTCTTGGCCAATTGTGACACTCTGATGTCCTCTGAACTGGACGGTGGTTCGGGTAACTCGGTACCAAACTCTCCCAACTTTGGTCGCAGTTGCTTCACCATGCTGTGGTATCTTGTTCGCCGCTGGCTTGAACGGGAGAGGAGGGCGGAGTAATGAGGGAGGAGTCTTCACTCCCTATACATGCAAATAGTTAGTTTCCGGTGGGATGGGCTGGTTTTTCCCGCTTCTGAGGGGGACGTATCTTCACTTTCCCGCTCTTGAGGAGGCGTATCGTCATTTTCCCACTTCAGGGGGCCGGGGGGCAAGAAGAATGCATACATAGCGTACGTAGCGTACGTAGCATACGTAGCGTTTAAAATTTTAAGAACATTTACCAATAATACGAAGCGAATCTGAATAAATCCACAAATCTACGAAGCGGCAAATAGATTCGCTTATCTCTAGTCATAAGCATATCCCTAAAAAAAGCATAAACTCATGAAAAGTCACACGCTGTTAGCAAAATTGCACTTTTTTGGTGAAAAATGGCAGATTCAGGCACAGCTGGCCATATTTAGTACTTTCTGCTCTTCTCCCACAAAGTGGCATAAAAATGCAAACTGGACCAATGGCAGTCTTACAGCACTCCTTGGGACGTAAGCTGTGACGTAGGTGCACACAGATTGGGGCAGGGTCCAATACCCTTATTGCACCCACTGCAGTGTTAACCATGTAATATTCAAAAGTAAAAAGGCAGCACCCCGTCAATGTATGCAAAGTGTTATGCTTGAGAAAGGCTTTTGCCACCAAATCGTCACATTTAGTTTAAAAAAGAACACTTTAAAAACATCTAAAGTTTGTTTGTTTTTTTACTTCTGGATATTACGTAGCAAACTAGCCCAGATATAATATAGACTTTTTCTAAAATTCTAGGGCTATATACCAATATGAATATATATTGTGTTTTCATCTTTAAAGAGGTTATCCCATGACTAATCTAAAAAATGAAAATCAGATGTCATATAGTACATGATAATCTAGTAAATTAGCAAAAGATGAGGCAGCACTCCAATAGTTAATAATAGTGGTGAATCTTTATTCCCGTGCGACGTTTCAACCCAGCTCACGGGAATAAAACGTCGCACGGGAATAAAGATTCACCACTATTATTAACTATTGGAGTGCTGCCTCATCTTTTGCTAATTTACTGGAAAATAAGCTTTTTTGCCCAAAGCTTGGGAGGAATTGCACCCTCATTCACTGGACTGTGCTGCTGCTGTTTTTTGCTTTTTGTACATGATAATCTATGTATAACAAAGCTAGAACCAGCCCTGTACTTCACATGGATCTCCCCATTCAATGCTCTGCTAGATTTATATCAAGCTGACAGCTCAAGGGGAGTGTCTTTACTACTGCAGCTATGGGGGTGTGTCCATGCTCTGCCTATCACAGTTCAAAATGCAGTTGAAGGATGAAACTGAGCATGTGCGGCCTTCTCAGTGAGCAGGACAAAAAAATAAGAAAAAAACAAACAGCATGTGGCGCTATACAGATACATTTTATTGAATGACTAAATTTTTAAAAACATGCTATTATAAAAGCATTGAGATCCAGGTGCTGGTTTGAAAACTGTAGAATATTTTTTGTGTGTCTGTCGTTAGTGCAGGCACACCAATTATCGTTTCTGGGCAACAGATCATGCAGTCGATAGCAATAGCGATCATTCGCCCTCATACTGTGGAGGAGATTGCTTCATGTAAATGCAGGTAACAATTGAGAAATGATCTGGAATTAACTTTCTTATTCCCAATCAGTGTCTGTGTAAAAGGGCCCTTAGTACACCTTCCCTAAAATTACCAAATAACATTCAATGGTAAGTTGAAGCATCTGACTACAAGCCACTACATTTTCTGCACCTTGCATACAAAGGTGAAATAATTCACTAGTCTACAGTCATCAGTAGCTACTGTGTGGATGGTGGTGGTGGTGCTGTCATTCAAAGACTCGTAATAAATGAATGTCTTCATTTTACAGGTAAAACAGATCTGTAGACTTCCATATCACTGGATCTTCTCATTAGTACTTCTGCATCACTTTAACTGTAAAGGTAACAATAAAGACAATTAAATGTGTAACAATATTTCCCCTCTGTATTCTTTACTAGAGTTTGGTGATAGAACAGCCTCCGCTGAACCATCCATCATTAGGACAGTTTTATCTAGGCAAACACATGGGTCGCCGATGGAAATCCATAGAGAGAGGATTTTCAACAATAAAAAAATGCTATTATTTGAAGTTCACCTGCGTGTTAAAACTTTATCTGTGCCTCATGTTTTGATTTATCGATCAGTGGAAGTGTGTCCTGTTAAAGCCATTCTTTTCTTTTTTTTGGCTGACAACAAATTATGTCAGTTCATAGATCACTCGAATGTGTTTTTCATTTGAAAAGAATACGGCAGCCAGCTCTTGTTGTAGTCACTTGCATTAGCTCAGAAATGTAAGGTCTGCTTTCTAAGGACAAGAGTATTCTTTCTCTGGATGAAAACAGATTTTTAGAGAAATGTTAAAGGTTTTTTTCCAAGCTCCAATACTGTTGAAGACAAATAAGTGAGAAGTGAAGAGCAGTGAAAACATGCAGAAAGTGATAAGACAAAATGTTGTCACCCGTCTTTTTTTTTTTTTTTTTTTTCAAATATTATTTGACTTTGAATTCAAAATTTTTTGGGTGACTTAAATGAAACAAACTCCAATCTGTTGACCTTGAACTGTACCTCCACTCAGTATTCTACCTGATCTGACATGGCTCATGGAAAATTTCTCAGATCACACACACACTGGGTGACCTGTGCCTCGGCAATAAAACCTCCAGATTATTTAATAACTGAGTCTCAAGTCCTATCTAAAGGGCTGAACATTGACTTATAGGATAGCTGCCTTACATCTGGTGGCATCAGAGGCAGAGCTTGGTAAGAGCTGATTTGCATGTATGGCCTATAAGTCTTCTCATGTCGATTAAGGCACTCTTGCCCCAAGGAAAGATAATATCCCCCAAATTCAGCAATAATACTTCCCAGCACACAATAGCATTTCATCATGCTTGATGCTCTCCTTAAGTTGGCAAACCAAAATAATTAAAATTACATTAACATCCATTTTATAGAATTAACTTACTATACAGTATATTGAGTGTATTTTCATATTGAAGTCTGAAAAGTGTTCATTTCAACTGTAAGGCCAACTTAATGAAGTATTCCAGGATTTCAAAATTAATGGTCTATCCTCAGGATAGGCCATAGATATCTGATCCATGAAAGCCCAACATCCGGCATCCCTACTATCAGCCTTTCAGAGTAGCCGGAAGAGAGATTGTAGAGATTGAGATCTCTTGGCCATAAGAACCTTGCACAAATTACTTGTTGTACTAAACTGCACCTGATTTCTGGCATGATCAAAAAGATCCTAACAGCAGACAAGTCTTAATAGATCTGAGCAAAGTCTCAATAATATCACAGAAATAACCATTAATAAAACATAGCCTTTATTAGATATGTTTAAAAAGATATACTGACAAAGAAAAAGGCTCATATAGTTACATAGTACATAGTTACATAGTTGTTAAGGTTGGAAAAAGACAAAAGTCCATCAAGTCCAACCTGTAATCCTGCTATATTGATCCCTGGATCAATGTCCATCTTCCTTTTAAAAAGGGGTTGGGCCAAGGGAAAGAGTGCGACAATATTAGTAGAACAATATTTCTATACATTGTCATAAGCCTCAATTTTATTTTGAATTAAAAAGTCATCTAAACCCTTTTTGAAGCCATCTACTGTATTTGCTGTGACCAGGTCCTGCGGCAGGCTATTCCAGAGATTCACAGACCTTACTGTAAGAATGCTTGTCGTCTCTTATGACCGAATCTTTTTTTTCTCCAGTCGTAGGGAGTGGTTTTTTGAGGAGGTTTAACACAGAATAGCCTCCCTTGATATTTTTTGTATGGTCCGTTTATATATTTGTAGAGGTTAATCATGTCCCCCCTTAGACGTCTTTTTTCAAGGCTAAACAAATTCAGTTCATTTAATCATTTAATCTTTGCTCATAACTAAGATCTTCCAGGCCCTTTATGAATTTAGTGGCTCTTCTCTGTACCTTTTCTAACTCCAGGGCATCCTTTTTATGGACTGGTGTCCAGAACTGAACTGCGTATTCCAGTTCAGGCCGCACCAATGCTTTGTATAGTGCCAATATTACATCCCTGTCCCGCGAGTCCATACCTCTTTTAATACAAGACAAAATTCTGTTGGCCTTAGAGGCAGCTGACTGGCATTGCATGCTGTTATTTAGTCTATGATCTACTAATACACCCAGATCCTTCTCCACAAGTGATTCTCCCAGTTTTACTCCCCTAGGACATAAGCTGCATGCAGATTATTCGCCCCCAAGTGCATAACTTTACATTTATCTATATTGAACCTCATTTGCCAAGTGGAGGCCCAAACAGTAAGTTTGTCCAAGTCAGCTTGTAACTTATTAACATCTTCCATAGACTGTACTGTATTACAAAGTTTGGTGTCATCTGCCAAAATAGAAACAGCGCTATTAATCCCATCCTCTGTCATTAATGAATAAGTTAAATAATAGCGGACCCAGCACAGAACCTTGGGGAGCACCACTTATAACCGGGGACCATTCAGAGTAGGAATCATTGACCACAACTCTGTGGATACGATCATAAAGCCAATTTTCAATCCAATTACAATTTATATTTTCTAAACCAATAGACTTCAATTTACCCATTAGTCGTCCATGAGGGACAGTATCAAAAGCATTTCCAAAGTCCAAAAACACAATGTCGACAGCCTTTCCACTGTCCAGGTTTCTACTCACCTCCTCATAAAAACAAATCAGGTTAGTTTGACAGCTTCTGTTTTCAGTAAAACCATGTTGGCTATCACTTATTATATTATTGACAGTTACATCGTCCCGTAGAAGGCCCTCAAACATTTTTCCCACTATGGATGTTAAGCTTACTGGTCTATAATTTCCTGGTGAAGACCTAGCACGCTTTATAGACACAAATAAAAATAAAAAAAACACTTCCGTAGTAGTTAAAAGATGTCAGGGAATAAGAAAGAAATTATTTCCCTATTCTGGACCCTATTCTTGTCGGCCCTACCTACAAACAGAATGGCCACCCCGATAGGGGCGATCCCGTATCAGGAACCTCCTACCGTCCCTACAGAGGCCCTGATACAGAAAGTCCACCGCCGCTCTACTCTTAGAACCGTATCACCACACCAGTGAATATATCTATATACAAAAAATAACAAGAAAACCAATATAAGTAAGAATGGATCAAATATACAGTTAACTTTGAATTACATCTGGTCAGATGTCACCCAGCGTACTCATTAAATATAAAATAATCCCTTTTGATTTCAAGTACTATAGGTCGTTTCATAAACACTCCAAAAGTTCCAACGCGTTTCACTTTTAGGTTTATGGTTCATCAGGGGACCAACCACCAAAGTCTCAACCACCAAGCTAATATTCCTGAACTCACATTTAATAGACTAGACAACAGTTGACAATGGTATTTGTTTTCATGGCATCTGGATTAAAGGGGTTTTGCAAGAATGGGGGGAGCGTGTTTTGGCAAAACCCCCCCCCATTTGGCGGAACCTGTAAAGCAAACATCTGGTTTGACTTTGTCCCTGCCAATCACTGGCTGCAGCAGAGAACAGATCCCCTTGCATCATGTGACAATTTATCTTTACGTAAGGGTAGCCAGTCATCGCCAAAGCCTATGATTTTCTGCGGTGATGTCAAACTGGATGTTGACATTGAGAGCCCAGCAGATTATCACAGACGTGGAGGAGAAGGAGCAGGGAGCCAGCTCCAGGAAGTACCAGCAACTTGGCCAGGTGCATGGTTAGCTTCTGCTGCATTGGATGAGTGCGTGCATGCATACTTTTGTCTTTTTGCAATCACCTCTGTAATCTATTTCTGTTGAAACATTGACGAGGAGGAGCACCAGGACCAATAGACGATAGTGAAGTCGATGGGAAGGGAATGACAGCTTTCTTCTGCTGATGTTGTCTAGCCCTGACTGCTGGACAGGGAGTGTGGGCTGGTGGGAGATGCAGTGGTTGCTGCATCAGGCTGTAACACTAAATGATTGGCACAGTGTTCCCACACCACTTTATGGTGACGCTCTATATGTTGACACAAGGGCCATTGTGCCAACATTAATACCCTGTCGGTGCCTCACCTTTTGCCCACACATCCTGCATACTGTCACGCTAACATCCCCCAGTGACTTGATAAATAATTCTCACACTGCTGAGTATAGCATTTTCCCTCTACCACTGCATGATACCTGCCCTCCGCTGCTTTTATGAACCCGTGCACTGCTAGTGTGTTCCTCACAGATAGTCTCCCGAGTAGCAGATGGTGTACCCCTTCCACGTTGCTGCTGACCTCTTTCCCGATGCCCAAGTTTTCCAACTGTCGCAGTCTGTGAGTGATGATGATGACATTGTTGACTTAGAGGAAGAAGTGTGTAAAGAGGTGTCGGACGATGAGCAGACACGGTTGTCAGACAGTGGTAAAGTTGTCAGGGCAGGAAGTCCGAGGGGGGAGCAGACTGAGGAACCGGAGGATGACGAGGTGACTGACCCAAGCTGGGTTGATAAGCCGAGTGAAGACAGTGCTTCTGAGGCGGAGGCGAGTGCTGCACCAGAACAGGTTGGAAGAGGCAGTGGTGTGGCCAGAGGGAGAAGCAGGGCCAGAGCTGGTGCATCAGCAGCAACTGTTTCACGTAGTGAAGCTCCCGTGGCGAAGCCTAGATGTTCGCAAGTCTGGAGGTTCTTTAAAGAAATTGAGGATGACCGACGGACTGTGGTGTGCAACCTCTGCCACACCAGGATCAGCAGGGGTGCCACCACTACTAGCCTAACCACCACCAGCATGCGCAGGCATATGAGTGCTAAACACCCCACTCAATGGAACCAAGGCCGTTCACCTCCTGCGGGTCACACCACTGCTCCTTCCCCTGTGTCACTCGCTGCCTCTGCGAGTCAACCCCCAGCCCAGGATCCCGGCATGAGCGCCTCCCGCCGGAAAACCACCCCTTCGCCTCCATGATCCTCCACACTGTCCACCAATGTGTCCCTGCGCAACGTTCAGCTGTCATTACAGCAGACACTTGGAGCGCAAGCAGAAAAAAAGTTCAGCTCACCTACATGCACAAGCCCTCAACGTCCACATACAGGGCGATGCTAAATTTTTTATGTGCTCTACCTGCTACCGTCGTGTAGCTCGGTCACTCTGGCCGAGTCTGACCCTGGGGCCGCTCATGTACTGCCCACTTGGAGGATTGCGGGGCCTACCTCGGTCACGGTTTTTCAGACTTACTATGCCTCTTCCTCCAACCCCTCCTCCTCCTCCTTCGAATTACCATCCGTGCTTCACCTCCTGCTACCTCAGTCTAACTCGGTCACTCTGTTGTCACCGCCATGCTGCGTCAGGCTAAATTTTTGGTGTGGCTCACCTGCTACCTCATCTAACTTGGTCACTTGTTGGTGTCACCGCCATGCTGTGTCAGGCTTATGCCTGCATCGTGTGGCTGGGGATAGGAGAGCAGTGCCAGCATGGGCATGGGTGATGGACCTTCGTTGCACCTAGTTGGGTGCTTCCCTAACATGTGATGGGCATGTGCCTCGCCTTTCTTGGTCTGGGTGAGCACAATTGCCATGAGGGTCACCACCAGGCTGTTGCAGGAGAATTTGGGGTAATGGTGGAATTAGGCAGCCTCAGAGGCATCCATGCATGCTGCCCCTGCTGTTTCCTGTCCATTTCCGTGGTGTTTCCATCATTTTCTGATGTTTCCAGATTTTCACCCAGCCTTCCCTAGGCAGAGCCTTGGTCCCCTGCAAAAATGCTCGAGTCTCCCATTGACTTCAATGGGGTTCGTTACTCGAAACGAGCACCCGAGCATCGGGAAAAGTTCGTCTCAAATAACGAGCACCCGAGCATTTTAGTGCTCGCTCATCTCTAGCTCCAACCCAACTGTCATCATCTGTAGTTGCACGCCTAGAGGAGTCCGCAGGGGACCTCTTCTCCAAGTCTGGGCTGGCCTGTAACTGCTGACAAAACTCTTTGTCACTGAAAAACAGAGCAAAGCCAGTGGCTATCATTACTTGGCAAGCAAAAGGAGCTGGAAAAGGCAGGTTCAGGACAGGTGAGGGTACAAAGGCAGTTACGGGGCCATGCTAACCAAGCTTAGTTTCAGAGGAACCCACTGGTTCATGGCTGTGTGTATCTGTTGTAACTTGAGATAATTTTTAAGATCAAGTCAACCATTCTAGTAAAGCTGGATTGTTGGTCAAAACACGACCACTGGAAGACAGTGGCTGCTCTGGACTGTTGCCTCAGCTTCTACCGCCCCCCCCCCCCCTCTTTTTCTTCTGCTACTTGTGCTGTCTGCAGCAATATTTTTGCCACTGCCCGTTCCTTTGGAGGGTCCAGGCAACTGTCTGTTGGCTATAGTGTACAGTAACTGTATCACTAAAATAACGGAATAAGTCTGAATGTCAGTGCACTAGTACATGATTCACACCGCAATATATTGCAACTGCCTTAACTGTATCACTAAAATAATGGATTAACTCTGAATGTCGGTGTAATAGAACGTGATGCACACGGCAATATATTACACCTGCTTTTAATACTGAGGCACAGTAATTGTATCAATAAAATAATGGATTAACTGTGAATGTCGGTACACTAGAGCGTAATGAACACGACGATACATTACATCGTCTTTAATACTGAGGCACACTAATCACTAAAATGACGGATCAACTCTGAATGTTGGTGAACTAGAATGTGGTGCCCACGACAATATATTATACATGCTTTTATTACTGATGCACAGTAACAGTATCACTAAAAAAACAGATTAACTCTGAATGTCGGTGCACTAGCAAGTGACGCACATGGCAATACACTATCCCTGCAGTCTCCCTGCACTCTTCCTCTCAAATTTTCTTCTATTAATTATTTTCACCACACAGCCCCTAGCACATGAGCACTTGCCACGTCTCTCCTTATGCTTAGCTCACAGGACAATGGCGGAGACTGTGCGGCTGTTACAGGGCTGGGACTTCACAGGGGATGACTGTCTCTGGATTGGCTGGCTGCATGGCATTATGGGTGTTCTTACATTCCTGGGCTTCTTACTTTCCGTTTGAAACACATTCAGCAGTCATTTTAGGAACAACTGATTCGTCACCATGAAGCACAAGGAAATTCGGATTTGTTGCAAATCAAAGTTTTCCTAAACTTCGGACCAAATTCTGCTTTGAATGCTTTGCTTCGATCAACACTAGTAGTGACCAACATGTCACTTCTACAACAAGTATTTGGATGCAGCATTCACTTGTCCATTTTGAAATTGAGCAGGAAGTATAGGGACTGATGGGGATCGGTAAGTATTACTTCTGTTATTCTATTGCATTCTAGTTCATTTTATTTAACCACTACAAAAACATTGACAAGTTTAATGACACTGTTCACAAGAACTAAAATATGTTAGCTTGAGGGAAACTTCAAGCTCATTGTGCAGTAGAAAGGCCAGTAGACAGTCAAAAGTTTTCTTTGTGCTGTGCAGTATCAAAGTAGAGGGAGAAGATGTTAATTGAATAAGGAATTGGCTAACCTTGCTCGCCATGACTAAGAGGAGCCTGGCACACTGATTGGGACCTGGGGAATAGATCTAATGTCTTCCACAACTCCTCCTACATGTCTTTCACAACTCCTCCTACATTATGTATTGCAATGTCTCATCCATCTCGTCCATGTGTGGGATCTTCTGGAGGCCATGGGAATATTAAGTATAAGGTTGAGCAAATGCAAAGTATCCAAAGTGGACTTTCGATCTGAATTTCAGGGAAAATTCATTTCGCATCGAAGCCAAATTTCCTTGTGGTGACTAATCAATTTTCCCTGCAATGACGTAAAAGTAAAAATTTGGCGAAGCAGCCGAATCCGTTTTCATAACTTTGCTCAACACTAGTTAGGTATGTTAATGTTGCTGCACACCAGGCTTTTAAGGGTGTCTATGATGCTTTTCACTGTATTTGAAGTAACTTCCATCTTGCCACATATTCCTTATCAGAGTCCTCTTTAACTTGTACATCCAGTCCAGATTCAGACTAAAGAGTACTATGTCATATTTGTTAAAAAAATGTACCAATTATTGTGGACTGGGGAAATAAGGATATAATCATGCACTTACAAATGGCATCAGTTTTATCCATCATCCATCATAGCTACTTAAGACATCAGTATGATACATGGCTAACCAAATGATTGTGTCTTATAGTAGAACGTGGAATCTAATAAAATATGATACCTAGTTACACTGAACATAACTCATCATGATATGCTGTGTGACTGTAAAGAGAAGAACTATATAATTGGTTTCTGTAAGAAAACTTTCCTACTCTGTCACGGAAAAATTCTAGAAGGTAATTACACATATTGAAAGTGACTACAATTAGAGCTAAGTGAACTATTTTGGTAAATTTTGCATTTCACTGGAATATTGTCAACATTTATAGTCATTTTGCTGAGCACGGTTCATTTGGTTGTCTTCTTTCCTTAGCAATGGTGGAACAAGAACTGAAAAGTTTAACAAGAAATCATTCTGCTGCTTCCTCCTACATTTGGACTAGAAGGGTAAGGATAATTACCTAAAATAGAGCAGAGAGATCCAGGAATTACCAGTATTATGTGCAGAATTCATGCAGGGGAGAGGGCAGACCAGGAGGTCAATTAGATGAAGCTTCAGCCAGTAGCTGCAGAGATGGGAAAGGCGTTATTTTCTTCCTCTGTGGTGTTAAGGACCTATGTTGTATAGAGCAGTGTTAAAAAATTAACTGATTTGGTATGTTGGATGAACCTAATAGCTCCAATTTACTAATTATGAAAATGTGTCCAAAATCCCCATTTAAAGAGAACCTGTCACCATGACTATGCAATGTAAGCTACAAGCAGCATGTTATAGAGCAGGAGAAGCTGAGCAGATTTTAATTTTTTTTTAATTGGTTAGTTTAATGAGAAAATATTCAGTTTGTAGATTATTCCTTTGAATTCCTGCTCATTCTGGGCTGTGAAGTCATGGAGGAGGTCCTATCAGTGACTGACAGCCTTCCCTCCTTGACTGTGTATACAGAGATAGTTGTCTATCAATGATAGGACCACCTCCTGGACTTCACAGTCCAGTACGGGCAGGAATTTAAATGAATAAATTGTTAATTATGCTGATTTTTTTTACCTACAAAACTATATATCAATCTGCTCAGCTCCTCCTGCTCTATAGAATGCTGCCATCAGCTTAAACACCATGTTCAACGTGAAAGTCTTTAAGACTTATAATCTTGTCTTGTTATAACAGACCAGCATGGTTCGACACTGTTAGGTTAAATGGTGGATCTGGAAGTATTCAATCGTCCTAGTTAAAACTACACACACCAGCAATTCTTATGCAATTTCATGTGATATTGAGTCACATAACCACGGTAAAAGATTATCATCTCATGAAGTGATGATGTCACATACTTCCATACATTACAACAAATGATGCAGCTATGCTCGACCCCCGCCCCTAACTCTCCACCTTGTCACGCCCAAACTGGTGTTGGAGAATGACAAAAGTCACGTGCAGCATTCTGTGACCTGTGTTATATCTAGCTGAAACTATAACTTCCAGATTGTCCTGGTCGAGTTTAAATCTGTAATATCACAATGACATCACAGCAGTCTGTCCCTGCTAACAATGATAAGAGGTAATGGAGCAACTGTGACTTTCTATATAAAAAAGTGAGAGGTGGAAGATCAATAAAAAAATTCCTGTAAAGACAGAAGACATAAGGGCTTCTGCAGAAAGGGATAAAGATTACTACAAGAAGAGATAAGGGCTACTACAATAAAAGATAAGGACTAATACAGGAAGAGATAAGGGCTACTACAGTAAAAAATAAGGGCTACTATAAGAAGAAATAAGGGCTACTACAAGAAGAGATAAGGGCTACTACAGGAAGAGATAAGGGCTACTATGTGAAGAGGTAAGGGCTACTATAGGAAGAGATAAGGGCTACTAAAGAAATAGATAAGGCTACTATAGAAAGGGATAAGGACTACTACAGGAAGAAATAAGGACTACGACAGGAAGAGATAAGGACTACTACAGGAAGATAAGGGCAGGGGCGTAGCTAAAAGTGACTGGGCCCCACAGCAAATTTCTGTATGGGGCCCCCACCTCCACCGTCCCAAGCCCCCCCCCCCTCCGAGGGCCCCAAGGCACCCTCCACCACCCCCGCACTTCGCAACTAGTCACGATCTTGACCAGACCAGGCTGCCACGCCATCGTTTTCCTATATATATATATATATATATATATATATATATATATATATATACACACAATAGGCCAGGGTGGCGCACACAGGGGCCAAGAGGGCAGAGACAAGGGGCAGGGAGGCGCAGACAAAGGCCAGGTAGGGGGGGTCACAGATGAGGGCCGGGGCGCAGACAGGGGCCAGGGAGGCGCAGATCAAGGGGGGGGCACAGATTGGGGCCCAGCAGTGTGTCAGTGAAGTTTTATGATTATTTAATTCAGTTTTTCAGGCCAGGCCGGGCCCCTTCATATACAGTGCTGTGACATAGGGGGCCCGCGCCAGGCCTGCTATTGTCCATCAGACATCGTCCATCCCAAGCCACGCCCCCCCCCCCCTGCCGGACAGTTATAAATAATTATAAAACTTCACTGACACGCTGCCGGGCCCCGAAGCAGCCCAGGCCCTGAAGCAGCCGCTTCCCCTGCTTCGCCTGTAGTTACACCACTGGATAAGGGCTACTATAGGAAAAGATGAGGGCTACTACAGGAAAGGATAAAGGCTGGGTTCATTTCATATATAAGGTTTATGAGTTTTGTGAATGCCATTTACATTTTTTAAGGTTTATGCCTCTAATGTAAAGTCTTTAAATTCCTAGGTTTTGGAAAGTAATACTATTACAGTAACTTTGGTGAGATCTCCTGGAAACATTCCTTCTCTGGCTTTACATTATTTTATTAATACATTTTTTCCAAATTTAAATCATTCTCAGGAAATTGTACAGCTGTCTCAACATCATGAAGAGGTGAGAGATTATGTGCAGTCTTATGTTGCCTGTGGCGCTCTATAGACCTGATTTTAAAATATGTTATATTGAAGAACCAGAGGACCTGGATATGATGTAGTAAGCCTAAACAGATCTGCTTGTGTAGGGAATTTGTATAGTATGATGCAGTGTTCCCAAGACAGTTTTAGATGGTCTTAGGGTAGGAAGAACTGTTGTTCTGAAAAAACTGGGTATGTACAGATATG
Source organism: Rhinella marina (assembly GCA_900303285.1). Lineage (NCBI taxonomy): Eukaryota > Metazoa > Chordata > Amphibia > Anura > Bufonidae > Rhinella > Rhinella marina. Next base: position 104,600 of record ONZH01009301.1, on the reverse strand, counting down.
TCTACAAGTATGTCAAAACAGTTCATACTGTTCGGCTGTTCCCTTGATGCTGCAGTAGTCCCAAAATACTGCTCCGCTTAGAGGAAAAGAGTGTAAATGAGGGAGGGCATTTCCCAATAATGTTGTTTCCACCTACTGATCCTCACCCTGGCAGTCTGTATTCTCCTTATGACCTTATGATGTCACTCGGTCATGTGACCCTTGTTTTCAGACTTCCAAACATCAAAGCACCAGCCAAATAGTAAGCTAACCTCCATAAACCAGGGGGCCATAATCTGCATACCCATTCACACTGGAGGGTATTGACATTTTACTATGGGCTAGCCAGCATTCACCACTGTGGAGTCCGCATAAAAAGAATTGTGCCATTTATAGGGACATTCTGGCTATTTACTTTTGGGCTTTATGATCAGTCAGTAACATTAGCCTTGGGTTTATATCCCCTGATGAGTCCAGTGACAAAAAACAGAAACGTGTCATGTTGGGAGCAAGCCTTAGGGAATTGGCCAAGTGTAAAGGCAGGTTTCCAGATGGGGTCGCTCTTTTCGGGCTGGTGCTCTGTGTAGATAGGTAAGGCTTTACCGTTTTCTACACTGTATCTTCATAGAGCCTTTTAGGGATAGACTCTCCGCAGTCAAGACACAGACACCTTGGCCCTGATTTATCATACCATCACTCCAGAATTCTGGCATCAAAAAGTCGCAAAATAGGACTTTTGCGACTTTTTTGCACTCCCGTGCGCAAAATTTTGCACGTGTACACCACTCACTCCAGTTTTGTAATATGGGTGGAAAAGTGGGTGTGGTCAGCTATGTTAATGAGTTTCACTCCAGATTTATCATTGCAACTTTTTTAAAAAGTCGCAAAATAGTCGCAATCTCATTCCAGGAGGAGGGTGGAGTAGGAAAAGTGGAGTAGCTTCTCTAGGCAGAAGTGTTAGGTTTAAGGATAAGCCACATTTATCAAACAACCTGTGACATTTGATAAATGTGGCACAAAGTACTCCAACACAGACTGAAGCAAAACTGACTTCAAATATTATCCTAATGATAAATTCCCCCCCTTGACTCTTAAAACTTTTGGGTGGACCATCCTATGACCTATGATTGGAACTCATCGTCCCTGATTAATACCGGACCAAGCAAAAGTGTTCACTGCAGCATCCAGTAAGACCCTTCAGTTTCTTACCCTTTAGGTTATTATGTGTTATATTTTGGGCAATATCAGTACCGGAATACACATTGTATTGCAACTCATACTGTATATTTTGTGTTTTCTGGTGTTTCTTTGTCTGTAATTTTTAAAACATTTTCAGGGAAAGTTAAGTTTTATTACGATCCTCTTCTCTAGTAGAGGTATTTTCAATCCTTTGAGATTGATCTCTTTGGGCAGCAACTCTGTAGCCCAAATTGAAATATTTTACTGTTTTTTTACATAATCTTTGACGAAAGCCTGTAACGAAACCTCCAACGCAGATGTGAGAATTGCTTAAAGGGGTTTGTGCCATGAAAAATATTCTACAGTTTTCAAACCAGCACCTGGAGCTGAATATTTTTGTAATTGCATGTAATTAAAAAGATTGTATAGCCGCTGAGTTATTCAATAAAATGTATCTGTATGGTGCCACTTTGACCTGCTTACTGAAAAGGCCGCACGTGCTCAGTTTCATCTTTCAACTGCCTCCTGAGCTGTGATAGGCAGAGCTGAGACACGCCCCCTTAGCTGCAGCAAGAAAGACACTCCCCTTGAGCAGTGAGCTTCATATAAATCTAGCAGAGCAATGAATGGGGAGATCTCTGGATCCATGTGAGGTACAGGGCTGGTTCTAGCTTTGTTAGAAAGAGGTTGTAATTTACTATATGATTTCTGATTTTCATTTTTTACATTATTCATGGGATAACCCCTTTAAAGAGGACCTTTCACCTCTCCAGACATCTCTGACTTAATAAGTTACTGTATTCTACATTAAATGACCATTCTGGGGAATCTACTCTTATGACTCTATAATATGCTGTTCCTCTATTACGAATGAATTGTCAACTAGATGTTACTAGTTAGGGTGTATCCCTGTACAGTCTGTCACTGGCAGCACTGATTAGATAGTGTCAGTCTGTGCAGGAACAAATGCCCAATTGGCAATTTATTCATTAACTCCTAGTAGATATAACGGCACAACATAGACCCATAAGAATAGATCCTCCAGAATGGTCATTTAATATAAATACAATTACTTACTAAGTCAGATATGTCCAGAGAGGTGACAGGTTTTCTTTAAGTAGTTCCTATGAGTTTGCATGCAAAAAAGCACTTCTTGTCATCATTTGCTACTGTGGGGAAAATCAATCGAACTGCATATGAGAAGAATTATTATATACACTGACGAGCAAAAGGGTTACAATATTTTGAACTTATGTGATCGAATACATGCCTCATCCCTGTACAGAGCTTCTACAGGTCTATTGGCTGATACAAGCTCTGTTCTAGACTGATCAGCATGCAATCCAAATCAGAAAAGAGGTCTTACAAGATCATCTATATTGTGCTTGCATCTTATAAGACATAATGACCATAAAAAGAATAAACACGAATATAAACAGGAAAAAAAGAATCTTTATGTATTTTTGTAATAATATATTACCTTTGCAGCTGGTGTTATGTGAACTAGGGAGTAAAGGGAGAAACAAAGCAAGACTGCTATTATTATGGCATGTAGTAGTACCACATAAAACATTAATTGCCATTCCCAAACACACATAGTAAGTTGTGTGAGGCAGCTAAAGAAAAATGTGTTCCTTTTTCACAGTTTTTTGAATCATAAAAAGTAATTTGTTTTGCAAATAAATGGCACCTGATGCTAAGAGTGATATTACTTCAGTCACAAGTCACACTGCTTTTACTAACAAGCTTCTACACAAAAATGTACTTGCCTGAGAATCACATTTTTTTTAAGGTTACTTAATACATCTTGCCCTCTCTCAAGCATTCTACTTTTAGAATAAATCAGTCCGCATAGATATTGAACATCACACTTAAAGGGGTTATGCGACCTTTGAAAAACTAAAATAAAAACAGTAGCAAATGTTATAAATTAATAATTTAAAAAAGCAGTACTCAACTCCCCTATCAACCACAGATGCTCAGGTGCCCCCTCCCTCCAAATTTGTTTCCAAGTGGCCCTTACGTGACCACTGCAGCCAGTTAGTGGCCTCAGCAGTCATGTGCCAGGCTAATAGTATCATGACTCCCAAAATGTGTTCTAATAGCCTTGAATTTATACGAATACTAAATATAGAATTAATGCATTTAAAATAATAAAAATACAAGTTCTTGTAGAGTGCTGCTACATAGACTTTTAACATAGCCCTAGTAGTGTAGCTTTTGGTGCTGCAGAGGTTGCAGTTGCAACAGGACCTTAAGCCAGAGGCCCCCCTTCAATCTGCGGCAGAGAATATGGGTAGGCTGTTCTGAGAAAGAATTGCATGCCGGTGTTTTCTGGATCCATTGCAGAATACTGCCACCCACCTACTGGATCCCATTGACTATAATCGAGTCTGGCAGAGATCTGTCTGCCGGCAAATATGTTGGGAATCAGCTGGACAAAAAATGCTGCCTGCAACATTTTTTGTCTTGCCAATTTCCGGCATTGTGTGCTGGAATAACGTGCTGGAGAGGACAGCCACAAATGTGAAAGTAGACGTAATCAGACAGACACTCCTGAACTGCTGTGTCAGATCATAGAGCAAATGGTGCAGTCATAGAGGTACAGCTGCATGACCCTCTATGTTCCCTCCCTGCACTCATCTCTATGATCAGTTCAGGGAGGAACCAGAAAGTTACAAACAGGGTAATTTTTGAGCCTGAAGAGTTAAGTAACCTTTAGACCCCAGGTATGCAGTTTTAACCACTACACTGCCCCTCACCAGGAGCCTTGCTTTCACTCCTTCACTGCCCTAGACCACCAAGGAAACTGGAATTAAATCCATCACTGAACAAGACCACCAGATATACTGGCATTAAATCCCTCTGTGCCCTAGACCACCAGATATACTGGCCCCTTAATGCCTTGGACTACCAGGAATACTTACATGAACACTTTAACTGCCCTAGATCATGAGGGATACTGGAATGAATCCCCTCACTGCCCAAGACCACCAGCTAAACTTTCATATTACAGTGATCCCTCGAGATGTACTGTTCAGGAAAGCTAGGCCTGCAGTCACTTCATTCTAGTGATCAATGGAGGTCATAGAAAAACCTATGACAAATCCAGGAGATATGCCATGAGTTATTTTTGTGGAAAAACACTGTACAGTATGATTGAATGGCTTGCAGTTTTTGAGCCACTAGGCACTTTACCCAAATTATTTTCTTTCTTTCTTTTTTTTTCTTTTGTTGTATGGTCGCATGCAAAAAAATTTTCATTAAAATATTTACGTTTTGAGATCACTGACAAATCTGAAAAGCAAAGAGGTATATGGGCATGATCTCCAAGTAGACATAGTTGTTGCCACGTATATTGAAAAACCAAAGCTCCTATATTTAGGAACAGATTTGATGTAAATACAGTAACAACCTCAAATTCAGTTAATTAGCTTACTTTTACGGGTGAAAGGAGTAAAAGAGGAGAAGTCGCGATTCTGACCTTTTTCTATTAACCAGACACCCTCCCCTCTTCCGAGCGGGGGGTGCCTGGTTTAGTCCCATTGACTAACATTATGCTCGGGTGGCCAGAGCACCCGAGCATACGAGCACAGAGGTGCTCGCTCAACACTAGTAAAATACTGTATGTCAGTCTTCTTACCACAATTTTGAGCCAGAGAAGGAAATTTATCACAGACCATGTGTTTTATGCTGGTCTCTGGTCTCTCTGTTGACCTCGTCACAAATTAAGCGCATCCTCCAGCAGTCCGCGTGTCTAGACTGAAAGCTATGGCAGCTCAGACCTGTTGTAGATTTGAGTCTTTTTTTACACCAAAAAAACTGTCATAAAAGAAGATAAATGTGCTGGGCCCATTGGCTTCTTGGAAAGTGACTAGATCAGAATAGAAACACCACTTGCGCCCAGATTTAGGTGTAATGGCATTAAACACAGGATATGTCATTTTTTTACACCAGAAAACTGTTGTGGAGACAAGGATGATTAATCCCACCCCCCCACCCCCCACCCCCATTGAGACTTCATTTAATGTTCTTTCCTGTATACAGTATAAGAAAAATATACTGTAGATAGAAAGCAACACAGAGAACTTCATGCTGAAAATTTACCATTTTTTTAAGGAATTCCGTTTCCACAGTGAGAAGGATTTATGTTTAAATTATAAAAATATGTTACTCCTGAAATGAGAATGCATTAGCTAATAAACACATAACATACAGTAGAAAACCATTGTTCCCCAAATAATTAAATAAATATATACCATAGATACAGTATAAAACCCAATAGGAATATAAGAATACATTTGTGCCTTAACAGATAACATACAAACTTCTTGCTCTGCTGTCTTGGATCTCTTATCAAGACTTAGGCTACTTTCACACTAGCGTTTTATAATTCTGGTATTGAGTTCCGTCATAGGGGCTCAATACCGGAATAAAACGCTTCAGTTTTGTCCCCATTCATTGTCAATGGGGACAAAACTGAACTGAAGACAACGGAATGCTCATAAAAGCATTCCGTTCCGTCTTCAGACCGGAGAGCAAACCACAGCATGCTCTCTGGTCCAGGCATCCGCACCAAGACGGATCTGTCATGACCCCCAATGAAAGTCAATGGGGACGGATCCGTTTGGTGTGACACAATGGTGAACGGATCCGTCCTCCATTGACTTTCAATGGAGTTCATGACGGATCCGTCACCTGCACACATGCATACATACATACATACAGACATACACATATACAGACATAAACATACACAGACATATACACATACAAATACACATACATACTTACATGCTCCCGGCAGGTCTCCACAGCGCAGGAGAAGCAGGACGGCGCACACATAGGACGATTCCACGCGGCGCCCAGCAGAGGGTGCTGTGGGGAATCGTCCTATGTGCGCGCTGTCCTGCTCCTCCTGCGCTGTGGAGACCTGCCAGGAGCATGTAAGTATGTATGTGTATTTGTATGTGTATTTGTATGTGTATATGTCTGTGTGTGTGTCTGTGTGTATGTACTGTGTGACATGTGTGGGGCCGGAGCGTGGTTCCGGCCCCACACATGTCCCTGCGGCAGCACGGATCAGGCGGCACCCTTCACCTGCCGGATCCGTGCTGCTGCTAGTGTGAAAGAGGCCTAACTCACTTATTCTGCAGTGCTTTATCAAATTGACCAGAAAGAGTATGGCCTTCTGCGAAGTTATCCTTCAGTTATACACATAGAAATGTTCACTATTTACAGCCCACAAGGCACAATGCTTCTTAGTACCCATACCTTGAGCATGCCAAATCCTATCCATGGACTGTGCCTGGTATTTCAACTTGACCCGATATTAGTGTATACCAGCTGTGAGCACACCACATGTAATAACGATTTGTGTATTCTTAAAATTGTGTTACACATTAGATAGCTGTCATCCTCATCCATAGACAAATACAATCAGCTCGGCAACAAGGAGAGAGGAGTAACACTTTTGGCAGTGGATTATCTCCCCTAGGAACAAAAGGACTGGGCATATTGAAATACAACAGTCTGATCCTTGTTTTCCTCGACAGCAGATATGGTTGAGAAAAGTGAATTTACACACCCTTGGAATAAACACATATCTCTTAAAGTATAAAAGTTAAAAGTATAAAGCAAATAATATCAGAGCATACTGGGTGGAGCACATGGTCTATTTGTGGACATGGACAGCAGGTACTAGTGAAATTGGCAGGTTGGGTAGTCATTAATACAGTCAAGATTAAAATCTATCTCCACTTTGTATTTTGTTTTAATCTTAGGCTCTATGTTATTACAAAGGGGAAATCTGACTATTTCTTTCTAGACTTGTCCACCAATTCTGCATCCAATATTACTCTCAATCCTACTCCATTTTTATGTTTTCACTTGACTGGGCTCATACCAGATGGCACTCATTCTCCCATTCAGAAGACTATTCAAGTACGTCCATGATATTTACAAAAAATTTAGTCACTAAGACCATTAAGGTATGACCACATGATCAGTGATGCTGTTTTGGAAGCCAAAGTCAGAAGTGGGTCATAAAAGGAGAGAAAATATAAAGGACAGATACAACTTGCAACTCTTTTTGCATTCACTCCTAATTTTGGCTTCCAAAACATCATCAGGAAACCTGACCATGTGGCCATACCTTTAAGTGGGCAAGAAATGCAATGTTCTACCAGAAGCTAAAACTACTATGGCTGCATGTGTAATCCACAAGTGTGGATTGTTTTCAGTTTTAGTATTTTTTAATGTAAAAAATTGGATTCTAGAATCTGAACCAAAATAATTGCACCAAGATTCATCTAGAACATTCATGGCTCAATATATCATTTATACTGCTCAATTACTTTTACTAAGCATTTTTTTTACATGGCATCCATTTCTAACCAGTAAATCATCACTTAACGAGCTTTGCCTAATCCTAATTTCACTGCTTTGCCACTTCTTCACTGTTCACTTACATGACAGGTTTGCTTTTGGAGAATTTTCTTTTGCCATTTTCACCAATAAAAAAAGCAGCCGCCAGAATTTGAGGAAGTCAGGCGAAAAATTCTGTTGGCAGGTACAGTCAGCCACTTTATATAATACAATCTTATGCTAGCAGATGGTAATTAAACAGCAGAAATAAAAACTTGTCTCGCTTTTCTGCATTGGTGCATCAATTAAATGTGTGAACGTGTAAGAAAAACAAAGCTTTGTTTCAGTGATGTTACTGAAAGTAACTATTACAATATCGCTAATTATTCACCCCCTCCCAACACCTCCAAAAACTGCTCAAGTTCATTCATATTGTACAAAAACAATACCCACTTTTCAAGCAGGTTCTAAGGGTGCTTTAGTAGTCTTGTTTACCAGCAAATTTTCCTTAATCTTTTTGTGGTGTACTTCAGCTGTTCGTTTTTAATGAGAATTGTAATTTATTTATCACAACTAATAGAACAAAAGTTTGTAAAATCTGCAGAGTCTAGGATGATACTGGGCACACTGTGACTCATTATATGGCTAGAAACCAATTTGTGCAGTGAATAATTATCTTATTCCTATTGCAAATGCTGATCATACTTACAGATTCAAGTATGTTGACCCGATGTTGCAGAGTCATTGGATCAGTTTAACCTGTAACATTATTTTACCATACCATATACTGTATACAAAAGCATTATACTTTCTCAGAGATTTCCAGGTCAGAGGAGTGAACTGTACAAGGCTCAGGTTGCCTATGTGTGATAAGGGTCCACACATGAACAACTACTGCAAGGCAGCAAAGATTAGCTCCCATTTACAATGACAGATTTTCTGCTGGTAATGAGCACCAATCAACAGTAATGTAAACTGATTGGTGCTCATATCTACAGGACAATCACCATTGCTGTATGTGACTGAATGATTGGTAAAATGATCATTTGGTTTGTTCAAATACAGTCTCATTTGTGGTGGCAGAACAGACCCTTGTGCTGCTAATGACCAATGACCTGAGGCTGTCACCTCTCCTGACATGTCTGTTTTAGTAAATACTCGTATTACCCATGTAATAACTATTGTGAAGCATCTATTCTTATGGCTCATGTTGTGTCATTCCTCTCTTACTCCTTCTATATATTTCTGAATGAATTGCCAGTAGTCTGCAATAAAGGTCCACCTGGGTGTTAACAGTTGAGGGTGTGTCCTTGCACAGAATGGTGATTATATGGTGAATGCAAGCAGATATGTCAAGAGAGGTAACAGACAAGTGCTCTTTGTTTTCAGGCCTTTTTTACATGGGCTGATGATTGGAAGAATGACCAGTGTGTGTAAAAATTCTGCTGATCAGTGAACATGATGATTTATTGGTTTATTACACCTTTTATGGTATAAAAATTCTTGTTTGTCAGCAGCACATTTCCCTGTGTGCAGTTAACCAATGCATACAGAATTGGGGCAAATTATCATATTAATCCAGCTCGACCAGCTTGATGTACTAGTACTGTCACAAATGTCACAGAGGGGTTAATTATTATTATTATCATCATCATATTTTTACTATTATTCCATGGCACTGTACATCTAACAGGGGTTAACATAAGTAATATAAAAATGAAAGTACAATAGATATGAACTTATTAACAGACTGGTAAAAAAGGGGAAAGGACCCTGGTGAGAGTAATCACTACTCATCTGACTGTGTGATGGCAGAATGCTTATTACAGGTGGTAGGCTTTTCTGAAGAGGTGATTTTTAAGGTTGCTTTTGAAGGGGGGGGCAGTGTCATGTGGTGTGGTACTGGGTTCCATGTGTGGGGGATGAAAGTGAGAAATCTTGAAGAAGACTGCACAAGGAACAGACAAGGGGAGAACAAATAAGGAGGTCTTGTGAGGATCATAGATTACTTGCAGGGATGTATTGTGAAAACCAGGTCAGAGATGTAATGAAGGGAAAGCTTGTGGGGAGTTAGATGGGAGGCCACACAGAAGGATTTTGCAGTAGTCCGGTGGGATGCACTTGCATTTTGGTTGACTGAGGCGTGAGGACGAAGCAAATATGAGAGGTGTTCTTGAGTTGAAAGTGGTAGATGTGAGTAAGGGTTTGGATGTGTAGCATGAAGAATAGAGCAAAATCAAATGTTATCCCCAAGCAACGGACCTTTCAGACTAGAGAGAATATGGTGCTGTGAACTGTGACAGATAGGTCTTGTAGGGAGGATGAGTGACATTGGAAAAAGATAATGGGCACATTTATTATGACTGGTGTTTTAGACGTTGGTCCTAATAAAGCCCTATAGCTGGCGGTGGATTGCCGGAGCTATGAAGAGATGCCAGCCTCTCCATGACTTTGGCACATCCAACGCCAGTTCTAAATGTAAGACTGCTTCCGAGCTGGCTTATATTTAGACCATTTCATACACCTAAAACAGACGATGAAAATGATGAATGAGAGGGGCCTGCCGGCCCGTCCTCTTCCCTGCCAAGCCCACTTTTTTAGACCTGCCGTGAGCAGGGAAAAGACACAGACAGCAGCGCAACTAACCGCCATCTGCACCTGAAATACGCCTAATATGCGCAGATTTCGAAATAATAAATTACCCCAATGTTTTGTTTTCTCCATGTTGAATTGGTGAACCTGAAGGAGAAGAATGAAGATATAGTTGGTAGACATGCTGGGATTCTAGATAGAAGAGAAGATACATCTGGGTCAGAGAGGAAGATTTGAGTGTCATCAACATAGAGTTGGTATTAAAAGCCATGGGACTCTAGGAGTAGAGTTGAAGAATTCCAAGCAGAATTTGGTCCAAAGTTTAGGAAGACTTCGATTTAAAACAAATCCGAATTTTCTCACGCTTTGTGGTTACAAATAAAGTTTTCCTAAAATGGTGACTGCACGTTACAAAGTGAAACTAACTGTAGAGGAGACACCATAATGTCGTGCAGCCAGCTAATCCACAGAAAGCCATCCCCTGTGATGTCACAGCCCTATAAAACCCTCATCATGCACAGTCTCTGCCATTGTCTGCCATAGAGAGAGATGTGGCAAGCACTCATGCACTAGGTACAATGATGCGGAAAACTATTAATATAAGAATATTGGAGGGAGAGTGCAGGGAGATTTGATTTATTCCTACATTTACTTATTCCTACATGAGCTGTAAATGTAATTGAATACCAATAAGATGGAAGCCTTTATTATTTCACTGCCAGCATGTCAAACCATACCATCCAGTCAGAACTCCTTAGGGGAGCCAGGTCTTAATGATGACCATCCTCATCTTTTGATGGCTTTACGTCTTCCAAATTATCCTTCACGAGTCTCTATGTCCTAGAAAAGTCTGCAAGCTGCAGAGAGAGGAAGACCTGGATGTTCCTGATGACATATTCTCCTCGATATTAGATGTGGAAAAGTTGGAAAAGCAGATGGCAGAAGAAGGGCTCCCACCTGTAGGGCAGGAGGGTCTGCGGTTGAAGAAGTGGGTGTATGCCAGAGCTGATTAATATTCTGTGTTTACTGTCAAATAACCCTGGCCAGAACAGCAATTATTTGAATATTGTGCCCCCACTTAACCAGCCAAACCCCATACCAGCAACAGCCCCTATTTAAAGGTACACTGAGGAAAGGTCAAGAAGCAGGAACACTGACGTTTAGCTTTAGTAGCTAGCAGATCGTTGGCAAATCTCATTCATTAAGAGCAGAGCACACAGTCGGGACTCCAGAGTGGGGAATTTCCCGGTTTAGGGATTCCATGCTCATATATGGAGTCAGTGGTATGAAGGTCACTATGCTTAGGGATACCCTGTGTATTAAAACCTAATTCAGACTCTATTTTTTTTTAAATGTCTCAGTGGGGATTCAAACTCACAACCATCTACATTAAAAGCAAGCACCTTAACCACTAGGCTATTGAGCGCTGGAGTCAGTGGTCAAAACCCTCATAGAAGTTTCTCTTGTATAATACAATAGACACTTCTATGAGGTTTTTAATTCTAAGAGAAACTCCTATGGGGTTTTCAGCTATGACTTAACATTGAGCTCTATAGCCCAGTGGTTAAGGTCCTTACCTTTAATGTAGAAGGTTAGTTTGAATCCCCACAGAAACATTTTAAAAATAGAGGCTAAATAAAACTTAAATACACAGGGTGTTCCCAACAGTAAAAAGTTTGATTTTATTGTGGAAAAAAAATGGAGCTAACATAAAATATGATCAAATAACACCCATATTAACTCACACCAACCTTTTTAACTTGTGTAACCAGTATTTTTTGTTGGGAAAGGTGGCAACCCTAGCAGCACCCCCTCATCAGGACTCGTAAAAAATTATCACGATATTCAGGATATTCTGATCCTGATAACTTTTTTTATAGTTATGTCTACGGAGATGTGTGGGGGCTCATTTTTGTGGGGCGATCTGTCGATTTTGCCCAGGGCCACATTTTGTCTAAAACCGGCCCTGACTATCGGGAGACTGCAGGTTGGGTGTATTGATGTGTGCACAACATTATACTACACCCACATTAAGAGTTAACCAGTATTTTACTCATACAGTTAGTGGGGGAGATTTATCTAAACTGGTGTAAAGGAAAAACAGCTTAGTTGCCCATAGCAAGCAATCAGATTTCAATTTTCATTCTGCACAGCTCCTTTGGAAAAAGAAAGGTGGAATCTAGTGTAATTGGATGCTATGGGCAGCTAAACCAGTTCTACTTTACAACAGTTTTGATAAATCTCCCCCATTGTGCCTCAGTATATAAAGCAGGTGTAATATATCGCAGTGTGCAGCACGTTCTACTGCACCCACATTTAGAGTTAATTTATATTAGAGAAACAATTAAGTTGTGTCTGTATTCCATGATGGTGTAATATTTTGCCCGTTCACCTGTGCAGTGGAGCAGAACTTATCATAGCAAATGCATTCTGTTAGCTGTTGCGTTAGATAGTGTCAGTATTAGGCCCCTTTCACACAGGCGATGTTTCCGTGCGGGTGCAATGCGTGATGCGAACGCATTGCACTCGCACTGAATCCTGACCCATTCATTTCAATGGGGCTTTTCACATGGGCGATTTTTTTTCACACCTGAGTTCGCCGTTGCGTGCAAATCGCAGCATGTTCTATATTCTGCGTTTTGCATGCGGCCCTGGCCCCATTGAAGTGAATGGGGCTGCGTGAAAATCGCATTGCATCCGCACACAAGTGCGGGTGCAATGCATTTTTCACGCATGGTTGCTTAGAGATGTTGTTTGTAAACATTCAGTTTTTTATCACTCGCATGCGAAATGCATCCATACGCATCGCACCCGCGCGGAAAAAACTGAATGAACGTACGCAATCGCAGTCAAAACTGACTGCGATTGCGTGCGAATTGGTGTGGATGCGTGCCGATTTTCCGGAACGCATCCGGACTGAATCCGCGACGCCCGTCTGAAAGGGGCCTTAGGCCACTGTTAAATATTTTGCCCTGTTCAAATGAGTGGTGGAGCAAAATTAATTATAAAGAATGCATTCTGTTAGCTGTTGCATTATATAGTGTCAGTATTAGGCCTCAATTAAATATTTCGCCCTGTTCAAATGAGCAGTGGAGCCAAATTTATCATAACAAATGGCTTCTGTTAGCTGTTGCGTTACATAGCGTCAGTATTAGGCCGCGGTTAAAGATCCATCTACGAGCTTCTTAACTTCATGAATCTTTAATACATGCTGGAGCTTTAATTACTGCGGCTGCAGGTGTAATATATTACCATGAGCATCATGTTCTTCTGCACTGACATTCAGAGTTAGTCCATTATTTTAATGATACAGTCAGGTAAATATTTTGCCCTGTACAAGTGTGCAGTGGACCCAAATTCTTCATCATTAATACGATCTGTTAGCAAAAAGTCCATATAGCAATCCCTATGATGAACAGCCTTGAGCTAGTTACCTGCACCTGTTGGCGACGGATACACAGCGATCCCTTCAGTGTGGCACATATGCAACCACGGACATCTAAGGGCATCACAGACCTATTATTGCTGAACACCACTTGTCCTTCGAAGATGTTGGATGTGGACTGCCTGGGGTCAAATAACTACTTTGCACGAAGGAGTCTCATTGGTTATTGGAATGAACCATACAAATCACGCCACCGACCCAATTTCATCGTAGTTAATACGTTATTTTAGCGAAAAAATTTGCCTTGTCGTTATTGCAATCATTTATGGTCAGAACTACGACAGTATTACCAGACAAATCGCTCCACCAACTGGACACAAATTCATCACTCCTAGCTAACCCGTTCTGTTATGGAAAATTTTATTCTGCGTCACTGACAGCCACGACAATTTTTAAACAAATTCTACATCACTGTGCAGTGCAACGTAATTTTAACCCATGTGGATCCCTCCATAATATGAACCTAATGGTATTTTGCTTTCAAAATGTATTAAGGTTAAAACTAGCGGGGCTGAACATGGTGGATGGATCAAACATAGCAACTGGATTATTGACATAAGGGGCCGGAACCTGAAAACTAGTAGCTGCCATATAATATAGTGACCAAATAGGGGCTCTTGCTGGTATGGGGTAACGGCATCTGAAGGGTTACAAGTCCACAACCGCCATTACCGCCAGTTGTAGACATTAGTGCTGGGTGTATGCTCTTTAAAACAGCAGACATCTGGCGGCCATGGCAACCACTGCACATGCCAGCGGGTGCCATTTTTAAATCCCTGGACGCCCACATAAACATCTTCAAGATATCGTCACAGTTAACATTAAATTAATTTTTGGTTTCACAAATGCTGCTTAGTAATTCTGTACTTTTGATTATTATTCATATTGTGAGTATCTATCTAGATTTTATGCCCCAGAGAATAACAGCCGAAAATATCTCCAGAAAGAAGGGTCTGTTTATAACTAACCCAAGTGTAACACTAGGACTCCAAGCTCCAAGCCAGGATTGATGAACTGTAAATGCATTCTATGCTAACTCAAGCATTGATATTTCATTTTTCAATGGCAACACCTGCAAACATACAGTACATTGCCAGGGCATCTGGTTTTCTTTTGTAATTCAACTTCAATTTCTGTAAATTATATAGTTTTACTTTATATTTTATATCCGTCCAATTTATTTTTTTCCAAATCTCAATGCTTTGGTGAAAATATAGATGAATTAGGTTTATGCATTGATTCCCTTATGGAAACAACATGTGTAACACAGGATAGACGGACTACTGTTATGTTACATCTTTAGCTTCTGTATAGATGCTGTACATCCACCAGCCAGTCATCAATGTTGTGCAAAAGCGTATCTACATTAATTCAAGCCAAATTATTCATATCCATTCAAATCAAAATATTCTTTATTGACAGTTTTAATAGTATTGCACCTCTCTCACATGCTGCAAAGCCTTGCTTTCAACTTCTTCATGACAGCAAAATGCTTGTTCACAGCGTCAGCAATAGTGTACCCAAAAAATGCCAGCCATAGTGTGCCTCATACTTAAATCTTGTCATATTGTGTCTCTACATCAGAACAATAACTTCTTAATTATCATCTCACTTTAGTGCCCCCCACATGTCCTTCTAGGGCAGGGAGCTGTGGTGCCATCTCAATGCCTTTCACAATCCCCATTTCAGTGCAGCCACATTCCCCCCCAGCACTGGACACAATTCCCCCATCAGTGCTATAATGCCCACCAAAAGACAAAATACTTATCACTATTCTGCTCCTTTAGTGCTACTCTCCTTCTCTGAACATGTACATGTAACCTCCTCTTCCTGCTTCCTGTTTTACTGCAGCAATGACATGTCTGTATACTTCAGATGGCCACTGCAGCCAACCACTGGCCTTAGTGGTCATGTGCAGTGGTGTCTAATATATACGGGAATGTCATCACTGTAGCCAAGAAGATGATGACATGGTTACAGTAGCAGGGAGAATCAGAGCGTTGTCACTGAAGCGGTAGGGGATGAAATAGTTAATAAGTATACATTCCTTTATTATTTTAAAACAATTTCTGCGCTAGGGGAATTTTCTTTAATAATCTGGACACCCCTTTAAACCAATAAAGGTAAATATACACTTACATTAAGCTCATTACATAAAAATAAAAAGATATATGCTAAAAGAGTGAATCAATTCTAATGAATCAATTTGTTGCATGAGCAGGGGCTCTTCACCTCTGAGGTTTTCATACATATCATGATAAATACAAATATGGAAACCTAACCTAAAAAAATATTCATTCATAAATCATGAAGTGCAAGTGTAATTACAAAACAGACCAAAAGGTCAGGATAGTAAAGTACATAAAAAACGCCAGAGAGTTATAGATTCAAAAAGGTCAAAGGCAGAAAATATATAGAACCATAATAGAGAGACAAGGAGGAGAGGGTAACTACCAAACCACATTACCCTGACGTGCAGTCAGCTTCCTCAAGGGGTAATGAGGTCAGACATTAAATGGATGTCAATTATATGTTCATGTTTAGGCCTGGTGCTATAATCATAGTTTTAATGGTTTTAATTATTGTGATGCCCATTTTTGAAAATTAATTATTATATGTGTCATTATTTAGTTGGAATTTTTTGTATTATTTGAAACTGTATGTCATTTGTAAGGACTATAGGCATCTAGCCTGGCCTTGACAATCTGCACCGCTGCTCTGAGTAGTGATGCAGTGTCAAAGCTTGAATTCTTCTTTTGGCATAGCGACTACACACGTACCGCTACCCAGAAGTATTGTGACACGTGCACAGTCACTGTTACTGAAGCCAAATTTGGGCTTTGGCCCCCGCGTCACTACATGGAGAAATGATGTCAGACTGTCAAGGCTGGGATAGATGGCCCTGTCAATCAACATATAGATGGTTGCTACTTCACCTATAAGGACAGCTCCTCACAGGTATAGAGCCCCTGCTAAAAGACAAATTGATTCATTAGAATTGATTTGATCCTCCCTAATCGATAGCTTTAGATATTGAGAAATTGTCACATGAAAAGGCAACCCCAGGGATGCACCACCGATGAGCCACCAGGTGAGGCAATTGCATCAGGCAGCAAAAAGTAGGGGCAAGAGGGGGACAGGCGAAGGGCCATTGGCTGAAGGGAAGGGGTTAGGTTAAGAGATTGGCATTGGGAAGGGGGTCGCCATTTCAGTTTTCAACTCAGGCAGCAGAGGCTCTGGGCAACCCATGTCTATTTGTACATGGCAGATCAATATTTCTAATATTTTTTATATTACAGAACAATTATCTAAGCATTGCAGTAACTGCAAAGATACCATATTATTATTATTATTATTATTATTATTATTATTATTATTTTAAAAAAAAGAAGAAAGCAGTATAAAACAATGTGAAGGATAGTCATAGAAATGTATATTTAGATTTACTACACTTGTTTCATTTTCTTAAAACTTTAAAATTGTCTTAGCAAAAGAAATACTAATTCCCAATCTAGTAGATTCATAGACCTGTGAATATACTTCAAACAAGTGTCATGTATGAAATCTCGATAGATAAAGTCATCAGCTTTCTGGCATTGGAGACATCTTAAGGGAAAGGATTGTCCAAGGTGGACAAGGTCTCTAAATGTCAGGTGTGAATTCAAACACATTGATCAATATAAGACAATGGGCATTTTATTGTAGCACTGTAAACAACACTGTATAGTTTATAGCCTACTATGCAATCCCGAAGATCATAAAACCTTTACCTTTCTCCATGAGACCTAAGAGGATGGAACAAGAACTCTGATGTTACTGATGCATACAACATCCACACACATTTACGTAGGTTGATGTTGGAGAGAGAGATAGAAAGAGTAAGAGTATAACTACACTGTATGTCTATACCAGCTTACTAAATCATTTGATCTTCAGCTACTGTAAACCATATGGCATTCAGAGTTTAAAAATATGGTTGACAGATTTCTAATGACTTTGTTTTTCAAGAATGTGTTTAGTTATATACCTCAGATTAGCAAGTAAAAATTAGCAAGAGGATTAATAATGTACAAGGTTTTTTTTTGTTTTTCTGGTCAGGTTCAGAACAGGAATCAAGCCAGAAGATCAATCCAAATCATATTGAAGAAAGTCACCTTTATAAATAAAAAAAACACCTAAGGACTCATATACAAAATAAGTGCTGACCAATTTCTGCTTCTCTTGGACTACCAAATGTACAGTATGCATCAGGTAATTTGAGAAGCAGTGTTGTCATCCTGGGTGGCAGTAGAGGAGCTTGGAAAATGATGGATCTGCAGCTGAAATGAAAAGAAGGACATCAAGTAAATTTCTGTTTGCTCGCCAGTTAATGTAATTTTTTTTTCTTGAACCAGTGGGTTGCTTTAAAAATGACCATAGTTTTATGTAGAAGCTCCATAGGTACAAGCTAGTAGTCAAGCGAGATCACTGTCTTAAAGCCTTCCATCTATACTATGTCCTGCTCCTAATGGTAAGCAGAGGGCCCATTGCTTACCAGCAGGTAAGGCCTCAAATAGCCCAACTGACCTTCTAGTTAAATCTATAAGTGAATAACATGAAATATCTCACATAACTTTGTTGTTCGTTCAACAATAGAGTTGAGGGAACGTGCTCGTAATGAGCACTGTACTGCTCGGATCCCCTGCGCTTGAATGGCCGCAGCCATCCGGATCCATCCTCCTCACCCGACGATCCGGATGCCTGTGGCCATTCAAGCGCAGGGGATCCGAGCAGTACAGTGCTCGTTACGAGCACGTTCGCTAAACTCTATTCAACAACATTTGGCTGGAGAACTTCCTTAAAGTAATGGTAACTTGTTACCCCTGTATTTTTCTGGGGTAAGGCTAGTTTCACGCTTCCATTTGTAGTTCTGGCAGGCTCTTCCAGCAGAGAACAGCCTACCAGAGATCTCTGGATCCGGCATTACCAGATGTTACCAGATTACCCAGCGGCTCAAATGACTATAATGGGGTCTGGTGGAGATGTGGCCAATACCCAGCAAATAGGCCATGATTCAGCAGCACAAAAACCTGCAAACGGAAGTGTGAAAGAACCTTTAGTTAAGATTTAAGAATCAAATGCATCTGCAATAATAGCATCTAACATTTGAAGATTCAATGTTTTTTTAGACTTAAGACAATGATAACATGAAAAGTTAAAAGTCCTTGTGGACAGAGATTTTATAGTTGCTGTAGACAGAGTTAGATATCAACAAATGCAGTTTCAGGCGTGAAACCCTAAAATATGTATATTCTGGATCAGGCACTCGTATCGGAAACTCGTGGTGGTATCAGTAAAATTTTATTACAACTTAAGCCCTATACATTAGTGAACCTATACATACAAACACAACCACAAATATCCTATAACCAATAAAATCCTATAGCGATAAAATCAGTTAAAAATAGGTAAAATACATTTAAAACCACATGTACTGATCTCATGGACTGATTCATATATTAGTAATGGAGACCTATATGCCGGATCCTACATACATGTCCATATTGGTATATCCCTTTATATTGTTGGGTGATCACCAATCTTCTGGTTAGTTGTTGCTTTTAAATGATGACAATGTCCCTAGGTGTAGATTCACTTGTGTGTGCCGTGGCGTCCCACGGGATTGCATACACACAATTCTACAGAAATTAGATTACTCACAGTTGGCCTCTGATATGTCCTTTCACAAGTAGATGTGGGATAATATCCACCTTTCCTCCGCTTGCCGCCGCCTCTAGGAGTCTCGGTGTCCTCCGCCTGCTGCAGCTCCTGCTCTATGGCGTCTCAGGAACAAGCGGTCTGAGCGTCTCACGTGATTAGTGGGTCATGTGACCGGACTCCAACATCGACTTTACCGGCAAGGTTTCTCTGTAAAGTACGAAGGATCCAAAGTTTTATATCTCACCAGTGAGTAATGGGGTGGAAAAACTTGGCCAATATATGCCCATACGCCAGACGCATTTCGAGACGTGCTGTCTCTTCCTCAGTGGCTGATAGCCACTGTGGTTGTGTTTGTATGTATAGGTTCACTAATGTATAGGGCTTAAGTTGTAATAAAATTTTACTGATACCACCACGAGTTTCCGATACGAGTGCCTGATCCAGAATATACAGATTTTTATATACCTTTTGGACCGAGTAGGCTGGCCTGGGAACAGAGCACCATTCCATTCGGAGATAGAGTGAGCACCAGCTTATATATTATATAGAAACCCTAAAATAGCCTTTAACCATAATTATAAAAGTCAGTGTCTTCTTGAAAGGTTTTCAACATTTTCCAGTACCTGACTACTCATTCCTGCATATATATATAGGCAAATCTATCCTCCACATATTGCACAAGGGAAATACATGTCTGCAATTAGTTCAATGGCTTAAAGATCCTGCTGCTTTGAAATTGAAATTTAATTTAAATTTAACATATCAATGATCTCACACTGTTCCTCACATGCAAACAAAATGGCCAAAGGGCACTATGGGAAATACATGTATAAAATGCATAAAATATAGAATATCATTTCAAATAGATTAAACCAGCGAGGGATTAAGTGGAATGTCATAAAATGAATAGAGAAGACAGATGCTACGGAATTTGGCCAACTGATGGAAAAGTAGGGAGAGTCCAGTGATACTGAGCCAAGAAAAGGTCATGTGGAGATTACTTAGAATTCATTTAAACGCATACTATTTAATAGATGGCAGATTGTGTAGCTACTCAGAAACTCGCCAAAAGAAAACATATAGATTTCAAAGGAGTAAGACGAGGAAGAGAAAACATTGTGGGAATTCATTAAAGGTTTCAATAAACCCAACTTCGGCTTGGTGATGTCTCGGGCAACACTGTTTGAAAACCTTTGCATTACAGAATATGACACAGGAGAATAGACTCCCTACCGAGCAGTAAACTTTAGAACATATGTGCGATCCTGGCACCATTCATCTGTTCATGTTTATCATGAACTTCCTTAATTTATACATAGTTCCGCTATGAAGAAACATTTCTCTAATGCTCTAAAAACACATAAGCAAAAAATCATGTCTCAGTTATGTGGTCCATGAAGTGTGGCTTTATGATGAAGTTAGGCTTTGAGATATTTAAGACGCTCAGTTCTATTCTGAAATATTTGTTGCTTGGTAAAAATAACAATCTTTGGTGCTTGGAACATTGCATTTTTGCAGAAAATGATGAGCAGCTGCCTAGACAAGTGAGGGACTGGTCACTCCATATTGTGTTTAATACAGCTGTTGGCATTTACATGTAATTTTTTTTCTCTATATGAACAGACAGCCTAATAAAAAAAAAAATCAAGTTCCTACACTTCACAGGCTTATTGCCAACCCCCAGCGGCATACATTCTGCTCCAAACACTGAACAATCGCACATTTATTTTTTTTTTAATAAAAAACAGTTTGTAACTGGGCATATCAGTACATTATACCCATGTTACTGAATGTGTTGCATATTACAGCAAGATAACATGTTGGCTGTTACAAAAATAGTAATACTGTAATATTTCCATTTTTTTTACCTATGTCATTAAACAAATTTCATATTGCAGTAAGATAATGCGTAGTTACATCAAACGCAATACTGCAATAATGCCATTTTATAACCAGGTTATTAAACATACAATATTACTGCAAGACAATGGGTAGTTAGAACAAAGCAATACGCAATAATGCCATTTTTATACCCATGTTATTGAATACTTCGCTTAGGAAGACTGAGCCATCTAGTCCACAATCTCATCCTCTTTGTCCTCTATAAAAATTTGATGCCTATCAGAAGCCTGGGAAAACTGTGGCCTACTTCTACTACTCGCTGGATGGCTGGTGCTGCTACTGCTGCTACTACCCACATTATCCTAGACAAGGCCTGGTTCTTTTCTTTTTCAGTCTTCCATTTTCCAGACATTTTATTATGAGTTCTACCAATAAAAACTCACAGATTTCCTATAAATCAAAAGTCACAGGTTTGGTACACGTATTTTTAAATGGTACTATCAAATCAAAGATATTTTACTGCAAAAATTGTATTGTGATACCAGTGTTAAAGAAGGCATTATTGCATCATATTGTATAGTTCAAAGACAGTTTACTGTAAAAGTGTGCAATGTCTTTGTAGGAGGGGAGGACTATTTATTTGAACTTTTGTCTTTAATTTACAGAAAAAACACATGCAATTTGTGCAGTAAAATATCTTTGAACTACATGATATGATGCAGTAATGCTTTCTCTAACAAAGGTATAAAAGTGTAATTTCTGCAGTAAAATGTGTTTGAACTACATCATTCATATAGGGAAACATTATTATATATATTATATAGTATAATATTATACCCATATTAAACTGACTGTATTCTAGTTTAGAAGATCTATTGAATAGATAGAAAGATAGATATAGATATACCTGTATAGATATATAGATATACAAGTTATGAAAAGTACATGCTGTAACAATGTTTATTGTAAGCAGCTGAGCTGCTTATCTAAAGAAAATTCTTCTAGCAGCAACAGAGCAAAACTTTGGTCAAATTAATAAATTAATATGTTAGTATAATTTTAATAAATTTGTAAACCCTTTCCCTTATGGTCCAACATCAGGGAGATGGAGGAGGGGGTGATGAATGTGTTCTCATATGACTCAGGTTTTTTTTAAATCTTTTCATTGTCTTTTTTATTTTTACTTTTTTATTTTTTTTAATTTGTGCAATTTCTTACCTTTCCCCCTGTCACCCTCCTTTTAAGCTGTTGAACGCAAAGACAGCAATAACAAATATTATTTGTGACACCGACAAATATAGTTAGGAGTAAACACATGGTCATCGGAGTTAACAAACAGCATGTTTAAAAACACTGCATGTGTTATGATTTTTCATATTAGAAACCTTCCAAAAATTGTTCGTCACTGGGGGCAGATGGTGTTTAAACACACACAGTGTTATCAGAAAAAAAACAACTGTGGCCTACTTTTCCCACTCATAGATGTGATGATGTGATAGCGGATCATTTTCCTCAAGAAATAAAAATGAACCGGAGTAAAAATTTTGATTAATTTCTTTGATTTTGTTCTCTTTAGCTACTTTTAGATCTTGTGTGAAAATCTGATGTTTTAGATCCAATTAATGCAGAAAATTCTGAAGGGTCCACAAACCTTTAAGCACCACTGTATATATATCTACAGTCTATCTATCTATCTATCTATCTATCTATCTATCTATCTATCTATCCAGTTAATGCAGAAAATTCTGAAGGGTCCACAAACCTTTAAGCACCACTGTATATATATATATATATATATATATATATATATATCTACAGTCTATCTATCTATCTATCTATCTATCTATCTATCTATCTATCCATCCATTAGATAGATAGATAGATAGATAGATAGATAGATAGATAGAATATAGACTGATAGACAGATTGATAGACAGATTGTCTAGACTAGAATACAGTCAGTTTAACAATATGCCCCTATATGAATGAGGCCTAATATTAATTTCTTCAATGTATAAAAATGTACCATATAGAAACTTCCACAAGGCACATAAGACCAGCAGTGTCTGTACACTCCTATATGTAAGAAATTTCCTACTATCATCTATCACGTGTGTCATCATAGACTCTAACTTGTGCAATCACCAGTCAGCGCTTCCAAGACATTATACACGGACCATATTTTTAGGCTCTCTGAATTCTATAAAAAATAAATAAAAAAAAAAACCTTATGAAGCAAACTCCTCATGCATAATGGTAGGTATGAATCAATGAAAGTGACAGAGCTCAGGGTAATAAATGAGGGGGAGTTGTGTTTGTGACACAGCCTTATTCAGCAGACTGCCACAAAGAGCAGCTTTTTCATACCAACACATACCAACCTTCCACACATCGTGCTAAGCAATTATACATATATTTCGCATCTAATTGAAAATTCTTTATCTAAGATCTTCATTATAATGCACTCCATTGAAGGCCTTTAATTGTCAATTATTTTTTATTTCATGTGCTGATCGGGAAGTGGCAAATTAACAATCGCACTAAAAAGACATTTAACTGGTTCTGAATGGAAATATATTTAGTATTAATCTCAAAGGTTTTACATAGCACGTCACAGAGCAGACCTTATCCATCACTATGCAAATACATGTTATATACAAGTACGGTTATTTTCTGGATTTAAAGGGCCATTAAAGGGACCTACACAGAACACAGATGCCGGCGCGTGATGGATAATGTGAGACGTATACCCATATAAGGATATACAGTCGAATCCTATTCATATGGGAGAAGGAATATTATTCTAAATGGTCACATATGAGATAAAAAGGGGGTCAGTCAGCACATCCAAATGCGCAGGTGCACACTGCCGTGACTAGACATACACAAAGGCAAAAAAATGCAATGCAACAGCACTCTGCAAACCAAATAAAGTACAATAATGTCATGGTTATAGAAAATATTCTGGTGCTAATGCTACGCTTATTTTGTAAATTTGAGATTCTTGGCAAATACATTTTGTACAAAATTATTTGGGTCCATCTGCCAAACGTCAAAGCGATCTCTGTAAGACAGGAATCTAACACTAAGTGATAATACTAACACTAACTGGAGGTGTGACTACTCCATTTAGTCTTGCACTCCTGACCAGCCTGTCTGCCCCATAGGCTGATTTTAATTAGTGTAAGTATAAAGCTGTAGCCTGCTCTCCTTGCACTCACTGGAAGGCATCTGGCACCAGGAGAGGTATAGAGTGGGACTCTCATTGTATTCATTGGAGGCCATCTGGTTCAAGGAAAGGTATAGGGTGGGCTCGGCCTCCATGTTGGTACCTGCATTCACTGGATTTAATGGAGGCTATTTTGGCACCAAAAATGATAAAAAGCAGAGTAAACCCAGCATGCATGTGGAACCTGCACTCCCTGAGTTTTATGGTGGCCGTGTTAGGTTTCCATTTTACAGAGATCACCTTGACGTTTGGCAGACAAACCCAAATAATTTTGTACAAAATGTATTTGCCAAGTACCTCAAATTTGCAAAACAAGCGTAGCATTAGCACCAAAATAATTTCTATTACTATGGCATTGTATTTTTTTACACATATGAGAGAAGAAATATTATTCTGAATGGTAACAATTGTTTTAGGTTTTATTTTCCCAATTTCAAGGACAAGGTCTTCGACCTGGCTCTAATACATTTCCCAGCACTCAGTCTGAAGGCTTGTAAGGTGTGACTACCTCTCTTTGTCCGTGATTACAATCTGATTTTCCTGCCTTCCATAATGACTTTGCCGTTCTGTTTTTCCTGGCTATTTTCCCATGATGTCCTTCAGTTAGTGGAAAGCAGCATTTTCTCCCCTAGGGAAGGAGATTAATTTGTTTCATTGGAATTTAATACTTCAAGATGACAGTGCTCACTGGCAAGCGCTGAGTTCACCACAGTCCACATTCTACATGAAATCATTATTAAAGACAGATGCTCCAGCCTGTGAGATATAGTCACTGCTTCACGGTTAGGCCGGCAAAAATCCTTGTTTAGACTGGTGGAGGTTACTTTGTTGGACCTGTGTGTTTCCTTTGGCATCCCCCCTCCTCATTTTCATCTTTTTTCTTCCTTCTATAATACTTTATATTGCTGAAGAAAATACTAAGAATTAAAAAAACGAAATATTTCTTGGCTTTTCCAGTCTCCTTCGGGATTTCTCTACAGGGTGAAATTGAATGCATGTGACATATAAAAGAACATGGCCCTTTAATTTATAGCTCAAGTGTTTTAAATAAATCTTGGCTTTCCTGCGTGGCGTGTGAGGGTTTACGCTATGAATAGAAACCTTCTTTTGTTCCTGTACTGCTCCTTTTATTTTCCTGTAAACATTGTATTTTAAGCTACTTAGCGATATCGCTGAACGGCTAAATGGAATATTTCTTGGAGAAGACATGAAATTTCATGCAAAAGTCTTTCCCTGAATTAATTACAGACCTGTATGTAATCCAATCATGAATATGCTCAAAGGTAGACTTTATGTTTTCTGCTTTCA
This sequence comes from Rhinella marina, assembly GCA_900303285.1. Lineage (NCBI taxonomy): Eukaryota > Metazoa > Chordata > Amphibia > Anura > Bufonidae > Rhinella > Rhinella marina. The sequence continues at coordinate 78,960 of ONZH01009301.1, read as the reverse complement.
GCACATGACATTATTATTGCTCAGGTCATTATCTTCTGCATAGATATTATCTATATGTAGCGTGTGCAGTGTTGCCCCCAACGTCTACAGGTTAAGTACCCGAGATTGAGATAACACTCACATAGTATTGCAAAATATGGTCTGTGTGTGGCGTGTCTATGAAGGTGTGTCAATTGATTTTCCTGGATCATTTACAAACACACAATTCCATACTATAGGAATGACAAAAGGGACCATTGTCTTAAGGGTGTATTAGACTGCCAGATTTTTAGACAAATGATTGCTAATAAGCGTTCCTATAAACCCTCATTAGCAATCATCTGTCATTCTAAGGCTACTTTCACACCAGCGTTTTTTCTGGATCTGGCAGGGTTCAGCAAAAACGCTTCAGTTACTGATAATACAACTGTCTGCATCCGTTATGAATGGATCTGGTTGTATTATCTGTACATAGCCAAGACGGATCCGTCATTAACTCCATTGAAAGTCAATGGAGGACGGATCCAATTTTTATTGTGTCAGAGAAAATGGATCCGTTCCCACTGACTTGCATTGTGGGTCATGACGGATCTGTCTTGCTCCTCATCCCATGACGGAAAGAAAACCACAGCATGCTGCTCCAGGGAAACAAAAGATTGGCCATGTAAACAACATATCTAGTTCTCGTCTTCTCCAGTAACGTGAAAAAATTCTAGAAGGATGCTCCCCATAAACACACACCCTATTATATTTGTATACATAATCTATTGTTAGATTATCACTTTATAACATTAAATATTAACACATAAAGTCCATTGTGACATCACCACCTTATAACACTGACATGCAGTATACCTGACAACCTGTCATGGAGTATATCCCTTTCAATTTTTTTTATTTTGAGGCCCTGAACCTTCTTTTTGCTGTCTCCTACTGATAATTGTGGTTGCAATGATAAGTGAAATATACCTGGGATTGACCATTACACAGGTTCAGCTCTGTGAGGTAGCCCTTTCAAAGTGTTCTGGAATTTTAGCCTATTAGTGACCACCAATACATTTTTTAAAGCGCTAACAAGCAGTCCTTGGGCTAGCCCACCACCTTTCTACACTCCGCTGTAGCGTAAGCAGTATTTAAATGATTTAGAGGGAGGAAGCTCCCTTTCTCAGGCATCAGCACCCAACAATGTCTTTGCATGGCAACTGTGGGAATGAAGGCCCCAGGCCTGCCTGTAGTGTATGCCTATAAGTATAATACTGGTTAAAATGCTCCTATGCTCTAACTTGTACTGCGTTGGATTGCGCAGGGCAAGGGCTTGTTTGTTTATATTTTCACAGTGCTAGGTGGAGGCTTCAGCCTAGCAGTGTTTGCCGGTGACGTCACCGGTGCTGATGGGTGGGCTTTAGAGCTGCTCTAGCCATTTTACAGTGCTGGTGCCTCCGCCTAGCTTACCCTATGGAGAGCCCGGTATGTCACTGGATCTCCATAAAAAGCCCTTTCCCTGCGCAACTCAACATCAAAGCTCATATCAGGGGGGCTGCCTGGGTGAAAATGGAGATATGTCCGGGTTCAGCTTTTAACCTGCACAACCCCTTTAAAAGATAAATTAATTCAAGTTTTAATAAATAAAAAAAAAATTAAGTTTTAAAGTTTTTTCCATTGAAATGCCAAGAACAATGGTCTTCAAGCCCCCACCCTTCACCCCATATACAGTACAGACCAAAATTTTGGACACACCTTCTCATTCAAAGAGTTTTCTGTATTTTCATGACTATGAAAATTGTAGATTCACACTGAAGGCATCAAAACTATGAATTAACACATGTGGAATTATATACTTAACAAAAAAGTGTGAAACAACTGTAAATATGTCTTATATTCTAGGTTCTTCAAAGTAGCCACCTTTTGCATTGATTACTGCTTTGCACACTCTTGGCATTCTCTTGATGAGCTTCAAGAGGTAGTCACCTGAAATGGTTTTCACTTCACAGGTGTGCCCTGTCAGGTTTAATAAGTGGGATTTCTTGCCTTATAAATTGGGTTGGGACCATGAGTTGTGTTGGACAGAAGTCAGGTGGATACACAGCTGATAGTCCTACTGAATAGACTGTTAGAATTTGTATTATGGCAAGAAAAAAGCAGCTAAGTAAAGAAAAACGAGTGGCCATCATTACTTTAAGAAATGAAGGTCAGTCAGTCCGAAAAATTGGGAAAACTTTGAAAGTGTCCCCAAGTGCAGTCGCAAAAACCATCAAGCGCTACAAAGAAACTGGCTCACATGAGGACCGCCCCAGGAAAGGAAGACCAAGAGTCACCTCTGCTGCGGAGGATAAGTTCATCCGAGTCACCAGCCTCAGAAATCGCAGGTTAACAGCAGCTCAGATTAGAGACCAGGTCAATGCCACACAGAGTTCTAGCAGCAGACACATCTCTACAACAACTGTTAAGAGGAGACTGTGTGCAGCAGGCCTTCATGGTAAAATAGCTGCTAGGAAACCACTGCTAAGGACAGGCAACAAGCAGAAGAGACTTGTTTGGGCTAAAGAACACAAGGAATGGACATTAGACCAGTGGAAATCTGTGCTTTGGTCTGATGAGTCCAAATTTGAGATCTTTGGTTCCAACCACCGTGTCTTTGTGCGACGCAAAAAATGTGAATGGATGGACTCTATATGCCTGGTTCCCACCGTGAAGCATGGACGAGGAGGTGTGATGGTGTGGGGGTGCTTTGCTGGTGACACTGTTGGGGATCTATTCAAAACTGAAGGCATACTGAACCATTTTAGGTGACTACCTCTTGAAGCTCATCAAGAGAATGCCAAGAGTGTGCAAAGCAGTAATCAATGCAAAAGGTGGCTACTTTGAAGAACTTAGAATATAAGACATATTTTCAGTTGTTTCACATTTTTTTGTAAAGTATATAATTCCACATGTGTTAATTCATAGTTTTGATGCCTTCAGTGTGAATCTGCAATTTTCATAGTCATGAAAATACAGAAAACTCTTTGAATGAGAAGGGTACTGTAAATGGAATGCTAGTGCACATGTCGGTCCAGCACATCATCCATTTTCATGGGACTGACTGAATAATATTTCAAGACGTTATTGAACTGCTAGGGATTGTAAAGCGACTACTGCTGCAGTTTTATTCCAAATCACAGTTGTAAAAAAGCATTACATCAGAATTCCATAAACGGAGAAAAGTAAAAGGACTATATGGCAGTCGGCAAGGGACTAAACATGCAGACAAAGAATATAATTCTACAAACAGAATTTTGACATTGCAATAGAGAACAGACCATGGAGAAAAGCCTATAAATACATGTGCATCTTTATGAGATCATCAGACTGTACACGGCTAATAAATACACACACACACATTGTGGCGTACTTCCTGTGACATGTACATATATTGTGATCCTTGCATTACAACGAAGAATGTAAATCCACAATCAAACCCTTGGGGAAATTTATCATGAGACATCCAGGTCTTGGTAAATTCCCTCCTGTGTGTTTGTGTTTAATTAGTAATTAGTATTATATAGTACATGTATAGTTCCAAAATCATCTTGTTTGCTACATAATTATCTCACGCAATGTAATACTGCTTTCACTGTAAACACACTGTAATATCATTTCAGAAAAGTGTTCCTCATCTATACGAGCAATTATGACCCAACAATAGATGACAGCCCATAAATATACACACCCCCTACCCTGCAGGTACGGTATATGCACGCTCACAAAATAACACAGAAATATACATTCACAGACACTAGTATGACTTGCTACAGCCTCCAGCTCTATACAGCCATTCTTATTATTGGTCGTGACAATTTTTCAAGAAATGCATTTCATTATAATTTTCCTCTTGCTGGATGAAGAACTGGCTCTGTCGATAACGCCGTCTACATAGCTGTGCAGCATGTGATCAAGATCAGTAGATGAGGTGTCAATAATATGAATATTCTTCATTCACAATAAGGATGGGTCTGTCCGTACGCTGCTACTTTTTTAGTTTTATTTTACATGCTTGCAAGTAGCAGTAGCAGCTGTCTCAGGGAAGTTGTGGTCTACAGGAATAAGGCTACTTTCACATCTGCGTTTTTGCTGGATCCATTATGGATCATCAAAAACACTTCCGTAATGATAATACAACCGTCTGTATCCGTTATGAACGGATCCGGTAGTATTATCTCTAGAATAACCATGACGGATCCAATAAAACCTAATCCTATGACGAATCTCAATAGTGGAAAGGGAAAGCACAGCTTTGAAAGTAGTCTAAAAAGGAATCATGTGAAAAATGGAGGACATCCTATTGAATATTGTTAAGTGGTGCGAGATAACCAGCTTTAAAAAGGAAAGCATGATTTTATGATATTGTGTCATGAGATATCTTTCTTATGTGTGTCTACATGCAGCCACCCATTGATTATGATGTCAATTGCAGTGTGTCAAGGGTTTTGCTAATATGTTTTGATATTGAACTTGTATGGTCGTAGTCCTTAAAGAGGTTTTCTGGTTTGCATCAACATCTTTAAAAATAATCATTTACAAAGGTAGCTGTAATTTCGTAATACATTTTTATTTTTACCTTTAATGCCTTGCGCTCTGGGCTGTGGTCACATGACCATGTCCATACAGTTATTTCTTATTTCATGTGATATTATGCCCATGGGCATGTCAGTAATAGAAGAATGTCCATGTAACTAGGTGGGTGGGAGGAGCTATAAACTAGCTGGGTGTTGTTAGGGGCAGTGATAGGGGAGGGTCTATGTAACTAACTGGGTGGGAGGAGCTATAAACTAGCTGGGTGTTATGGGCAGTGATAGGCAGGGCTGCCATCAGGTATTTCGGGGCCCCCTACAGGCAAATTTTCGCGGGCCCCCCCCCCCCCGTGCCCCCATCAGACCTCAGGTCGGCGTCTTGTGCCCCCATCAGACCTCAGGTCGGCGTCTCGTGCCCCCATCAGACCTCAGGTCGGCGTCTCGTGCCCCCATCAGACCTCAGGTTGGTGTCTCGTGCCCCCATCAGACCTCAGGTCGGCGTCTCGTGCCCCATCAGACCTCAGGTCGGCATCTCGTGTCCCCATCAGACCTCAGGTCGGCGTCTTGTGCCCCCATCAGACCTCAGGTCGGCGTCTTATGCCCCATCAGACCTCAGGTCGGTGTCTTGTGCCCCATCAGACCTCAGGTCGGTGTCTTGTGCCCCCATCAGACCTCAGGTCGGTGTCTTGTGCCCCCATCAGACCTCAGGTCAGCGTCTTGTGCCCCATCAGACCTCAGATCAGGGTCTTCCCCCCCCCCATTAGACCTCAGGTTGGCGTCTTGTGCCCCCATCAGACCTACATCCCCCAGGTTGCAATGCAGAAGTACAGAAGATTACCTTATTCAATAATGACCCAGAGCTGGAGATGAAAATACAAGCAAAATGACCCTTCAGACTGGGCTGGCTGGGGCAAGTTACTTACTGCACAGCGTTGCTGGGCTGCTGTCGCTGCACCTGCCACTAAGATGGCGCCGCCTCAGTCTTCATCTCTCCCTTGCGCTTCAGCTGTGTCCTCCTCTGCTGGTGGCGGTGGGAAGGAGGAGACAGCTGAAGCGCGGCAAGGAGGTAGGCGGCACCCGCTGAGCCGTGGAGAAGACTGTAGCTTGGCACTGTTAAAGGGCAGTGGGGTGAGTGAGGACTCGGAGCCGGCATTAAAGCGGCTCAGTGGGACGGGACTCGGGAGGGAGCAGCAAAAATAAAAAATGAATTAAAAAAAAAGCCAGCGGCTGAGTGGGCCCCCCGAGGAGCAGGGGCGTAGCTAAAGGCTCATGGGCCCTGGTGCAAGAGTTCAGCTTGGGTCCCCCCCCCGGCTACATTCACACGCAGCCTCCGATCTGCATATTTTGCGGCTCAGATGCAGACCCATTCACTTCAGTAAGCACTGTGTGCTGTCCGCATCTGTATGTCCATTCCTATTTTTGTCCGTTTTGCGGACAAGGATAGGCATTGTTACAGTGGATCTGCAAAAAAAAAAAAAAAACGGATGCCATACGGAACATCATCCTTTTTTTGCAGATCCGCAATTTGCAGACTGCAAAACACAACGTTCGTGTGAATGTAGCCTAATCCAGCGCCCCATACCTCTTACATCCAGTATAATACAGGGCCCCATACCTCGTACATCCAGTGTCGTCTCCTCTAATATAGATCTTCTCTTTCCTCATCTTCTCCTTTCAGACCAGACGCCATTTTTCAGCCATTTCTCATCTCTGCAGTTTGACAGAAAAAAATCTTAGTTTACTACTAAGTTTACTAGTTTACTACCCCCCAATAATGTGCCAGAAGTGCCTCCAAAATTTCACCCCAATAATGTGCCAGTAGTCCCCACCCATAGATGCCCCCAAATTATGTGCCAGTAAGAAACGCCCCAATAATGCACCATAAGTTCCCCCCATTGATTCCCCCCCAAAATTATGTGCCAGTAAAGTGTCCCACCCCCATAGATGCCCCCCAAATTATTTTCCAGTAAGAAATGCCCCCCAAATTATGTGCCAGTAAGAAATGCCCCCAGTGCCCCCATGTGCCAGTAAGAAATGCCCCAGTGCCAGTAAGAATGCCCCCCAGTGCCCCCATGTGCCATTAAGAAATGCCCCCAGTGCTCCCGTGCCATTAAGAAATGCCCCCATTTAAAAAAAAAACAAAACCCTTATACTTACCTCCATCAGGCTGGCAGCGATGCGATGCAGGCCTCTTCCGGCCTGTGTCCCGCGCTGTATGGCTCAGGCGGCGCGATGACGTCATCGCGCCACCTGAGCTGGCCTCTGATAGGCTGCAGGCCTAGTGCAGTACAGGTGCAGTGAGGACGGCGATACAGATGACTATGGAGATGAGCGCTTCCACAATGGAAGCGCTCATCTCCCTCTGCAGGGCCGCGCCGCACCTTGCCTAATTGGCGGTGCGGCCCTGCAAATGGCAAGGGGGGCCCTCGGGGACCCCCTAGCTTAGGGGCCCGGTCGCAACTGCGACTGCTGCGACCCCTATAGCTACGCCACTGTCGAGGAGCTCAGGGCCCCGGCACATGCCCGGTTTGCCGGGTGCAGACGCCGGCCCTGTGCCCGGGCCCCCCACAGCAGGTTCTGCGCCCGGGCCCCCCACAGCAGGTTCTGCTGTACCCCCCTGATGGCGGCCCTGGTAATAGGGGAGTGTCTATGTAACTAAAGGGGTGGGAGTAGCTATAAACTAGCTGGGTGTTGTTAGGGGCAGTGATAGGGGAGTGTATATGTAACTAGCTGGATGGGAGGAGCTATAAACTAGCTGGGTGTTGTTAGGGGCAGTAATAGGGGAGTGTCTATGTAACTAGCTGGATGGGAGGAGCTATAAACTAGCTGGGTATTGTTAGGGACAGTGATAGGGGAGTGTTTATGTAACTAGCTGGATGGGAGGAGCTATACACTAGCTGGGTGTTGTTAGGGACAGTGATAGGGGAGTGTCTATGTAACAAGCTGGATGGGAGGAGCTATAAACTAGCTGGGTGTTATGGGCAGTGCTGGAGCTGTTGCTGAGAAAGGAGAAGTGCATCGTGGGTTTGGTTGGATACAGCAACAGGAAGTGCTACATGCAGGATGTAACAGACCAGAATGATTGGTTTACATGGTGAAAACAGGTCTGGAGAGTCCAAATTGAAAAAGAAAATAGGAAGATGTACATGAGACAACTACATTAGCATATTGTTACAGGGGGAAGAGTTTCCCATAGATATTTGCCCATATATATATATATATATATATATATATATATATATATTTAATCCTAGTAGTGAGAAGGCCAAGATACATAGTATTCACTTCACTCTATTCAAAGCCCCCCTCCTGTAGGAATGCCATATGCCTGCTGGGGTATGGGGGAAGACAATAGGGCCATATGTTGACAGTATCATAGGTATGTTAAACTATGGTTCAATAGACCTTTTGTCTCAATAGGTGTGATGCACTTCCCTCTATCTTAAACTGATAGCAGGAACTTTCAGGCGGGCGTTACAATGGCCGGAGACATGGAGGCTGATTGAGATCAAAAGAAAGTAGATCCGTGGCCTAACAGCAGAAGGTTCCCTGTAGGGGGTGTTAGGCTAGTATCACTACACCTCACTGCTTTCACCTGAAGGGGGAGGGGGCTTAGATATACAATATAGCCAACTTTGGGGGCCAGAGAAGGCAGTCTCCTGAATGAGTCACCTGAAGGAAGATGGGGGAAAGGTCGCCATGACAGAGTTCCAGCAAGGATTGGTCTAAGTATCCCAAGAGCCCCTAACCCCTCTCTCTCTCTCTCTCTCTCTCTCTCCTACCAATCCTATACCCCTAATTCCCTTCTGCCTCTATACTTACCCTGCATCCTGACCCCTGCACTACATCCCCAATCTTCCATGATTAGGGAAAGTTAGCCATAGGTGGGGGGAGGGTAAAAGTATATTGGTGTGTGTATGTGAGTGTGGGTGGGAAAAATAAGTAGGTGTTGGTGTTTATTATATTATTGTTTTATTGTGTGATTTGTGTAACTTTAGCATAGTGTATAATAAATAACTTGTTTTATTAACACTGTTTCATTTCTGTTATACAAGCACAGTAATAATATAATTGTAATAGTACGTTGTAAAGGAACAGGAAAACGTTACAGTTAAGGTACAGATTAGTACAATACAGTCTAGCGTGAGTGTGTTGAGACTGTGTTGTATTATAATATTGATGGTTGAAGTCAGATCTGACGCTATTATCAATATTGTACCTTAACGGAACATTATAGGAGGAAATCATATTAATAATACCATATTGATAGCCATGTGAGTGAATATTGGTACGGGCGTTATTAATAGAAAATATTAATATTCACGTTAGAATATTAATATTAGTTATGAATATTAATTCTTAATATTTAATAGAAATATTGATATATTAATGTTCATATCTCCCTCTTCACATATCTATTAAAAACCATAGTTATCCTGGAAAACCCATTTAACCAAATTTGTGATAAGGGTGGACACATCTATTGATGTCTATTAGTCAGCGTCAAAAACCAAATGGAGTCTATGGATTTTTTATAGGTAACATACATAGTAACATACATAGTTTATAAGGCCGAAAAAAGACATCTGTCCATCCAGTTCGGCCTGTTTTCCTACAAGTTGATCCAGAGGAAAAAAAAAACACAGAGGACAAAAAACCCCTGTGAGGTAGAAGCCAATTTTCCCCACTTTAGGGGAAAAAATTTCTTCCCGACTCCAATCAGGCAATCAGAATAACTCCCTGGATCAACGACCCATCTCTATTAACTATAACCTGTAATATTATTACCCTCCAGAAATACATCCAGGCCTCTCTTGAACTCTTTTAGTGAACTTACCATCACCACCTCCTCAGGCAGAGAGTTCCATAGTCTCACTGCTCTTACCGTAAAGAATCCTCTTCTATGTTTGTGTACAAACCTTCTTAAAGAGGACCTTTCATTGTTTCAACTTACACTAGCTAAATACCTTTATTGCCGGCACCCGTTCAGGTTTTTCAAAATATCGCTCCTGCGCCCCGCTGTGGCCCCCTGTATATTTACCGCTCAGTATTCTAATACTGAGCATCGGAACAGGGAGGAGGAGACGCCAGGCTTTCTCAATGGGCGTCTTCTTCTCCCTGGCTGTGCCGCGATCTAATCACATCGGAGAGCGTCACAGCCAGGGAGAAAAAAAAACTCCTTGGCTGTGACGCTCTCCGATGTGATTGCAGAATATAGTTGAAATTTCAAAGGTGTGCAGCACAGTACTATATTTATATGGAGCAGTGCCCACTAACTATTAGTTTTCTCTAGAACAAGCTTTGGGGGAAAAAACATGATTTCTTAATATTCTATCGGGAGATGAATACTCTATATTTGTTTCTGTATGGCCACTCAGTGGTTGTGATTTAACTTACAGAGATGTTGGAGAAATTGGAGTCCATCTCAAAAATTTATGGAACGTTAAGGGTGAACATATCTGTGCCTACCGGTACCGGATGAAAAATCTACATTTGTCTCTGAGTGGCCACCAAGTGGTTTAGATTTAACTTGCAGAGATGTTGGACAAATTGGAGCGCATCTCAAAAATTCATGGAATGTTAAGGGTGAACACATCTGTGCCTACTGGTACATGACTGTGGTTCCTTTAGCCCACCAAAGAAATTATTCTGACGGGCCACCTTCTATCTACACGAACATTCACCCATCCACTTACAGCTGCATTAACAGTCTCATTTTGTTACCATTGCACTTAATAAAGTCTAATAAAGTTAATAAGGTCTAATAAAGGTCTAATAATAAGGTCTAATAAAGTTATTTCTGTATCAACCTACAAGAAATAGACTATAGTAGCAAGTGATTGTCTCCTAAGTCAACACCAAACGAGGTTGTCCTCTGCAAAGATTTTGAGTCCCATTTTGTGCCAGGGACTAGGCCCAATGAAGGAACTCAAGTCCAACCCTGGTACTAACAGATGGACAAGGCCATTGGAAGGAAAAGTGAGACTTTATATTTCTACCTCACGACATAAAACAACATATGTTAAACATGAGGACAATAGATAGATAATATGTAACAGATAAATGTATGCTATCTTTGAATTATCCATTTTTTACTCGCTAGGCCATACGTTTTATTGAACTCTCCTATATTTTCAACTCTGGGCAGACACAGAACAGTCCAAAGGGTCACCAGCAGAATGTCTGGATACAAGTCCAGACCATATATAGGATGTTCCTCTCTGGACATTTCAGATTTTTTTGTTTTTATTAAAGTAAATAGCAAAAAAAAGTGACATTAATCATCCTGACAGTAAGACTCCTAAGTAAGGGCAATGTGCATATTTAAAGACACAATCCTCTGGTTTGACTTTGTGTTTATTGTCTGTGACTAGATGATTTATGTAAGTAACTGTCAGCAGCACATGTGAAGGGCTGTTTAGCAGCCAGAGAACAGTATCTAATTCTAAGTCTTTTTTTTAAACCCCAGCCTATTAATTTTACGGAATGAATTCAGTTTTGGCACAAGTAATGTATCGCTATTTGCTGAATCCACCAGGGTCCGGTTCAACAGAAAATCATCCAGTTGAACACTAGAATTTCAGGTGAAGAGAAGGATAATGACATTTAAAGCTGTGTACTCACGGTGAAGGATTTTTTTGGACGCCGCTGAGAGGCTAGAGCTTTTCAGCAAATCATGTTTTTTTTTAGCTTTCTGTGTTATACAAGGACCACAGACAAACTGGTTATTATAGACTAGGTTTTATTATTATAATATATCTATGTCAGTCATCGATGTTCTCATTGAAAAAGGAAGTCGACACACAGGGACGGACATACCGCCTGTGCAGCCGGTTCAGCTGCACAGGGGCCCAGCGTGGGAGGGGGCCCACACAGCTTGGACTGGTCCACTCATGAATGGGGTCCCCTTCCTGAAGTTCAGACTGAAAGATAATGTGCTGTTCAGGGGCACTCCTGGTCAGTAAAGCTGTGTCCACAGGGTCTGATTTTTACAAAATCGCGGCAAAAAAACACTGCATTTTGCCGCGATTTTCTGGAAAATAGAACCTTGTGAACCCAGCCTTACTGACCAGGAGTGCTGATTGGTCTAAAAACTGTCACTCACAAGCGCTGACCGGCTGGCATCCAATGAGCCACCTCCGCTAGCAGGAAGCAAGGACACATTGCTGCTGTGTGGAGTCTGAGCCCGGCTACTGAGAGGGGGAGGAGCCTGAGCCTGCTGCTGACAGGGAAGAGCCTGGCTGAGGACACCAGAAACAGCAATACAGAGCCAGGAGGTGAGAAAGGGATCTGTATGTAATGTAGTGTAAAATAGTTACTGCATGTGTGAGAGTGTCTGCATATGTGACAGTGTGTGTGTGTGTGTGTGACAGTGTCTGCATATGTGACAGTCTGTGTGTGTGTGTGACAGTGTCTGCATATGTGACAGTCTGTGTCTGTGTGTGACAGTGTCTGCATATGTGACAGTCTGTGTGTGTGTGAGAGTGTCTTCATGTGTGACAGTGTGTGTATGTGAGTGTCTGCATATGTGACAGTCTGTCTGTCTGTGTGTGTGCAGTGTGTGTGTGTGTGTGTGTGACAGTGTCTGCATATGTGACAGTGTGTGAGAGTGTCTTCATATATGACAGTGTGTGTACGTGAGTGTCTGCATATGTGACAGTGTGTGTGTATGTGAGTGTCTGCATATGTGACAGTGTGTGTGTGTATGTGAGTGTCTGCATTTGTGACAGTGTGTGTGTATGTGAGTGTCTGCATATGTGACAGTGTGTGTGTATGTGAGTGTCTGCATATGTGACAGTGTGTGTGTGTGTATGTGAGTGTCTGCATATGTGACATGTCTGTGTGTGTGTGACAGTGTCTGCATATATAACAGTGTGTGAGAGTGTGTCATATTCATATGCATGTGACAGTGTGACAGTGTGTGTACGTGAGTGTCTGCATATGCATGTGACAGTGTGTGTGTATGTGAGTGTCTGCATTTGTGACAGTGTGTGTGTATGTGAGTGTCTGCATATGTGACAGTGTGTGTGTATGTGAGTGTCTGCATATGTGACAGTGTGTGTGTATGTGAGTGTCTGCATTTGTGACAGTGTGTGTGTATGTGAGTATCTGCATATGTGACAGTGTGTGTGTGACAGTGTGCATATATGACATGTGTGACAGTGTGAGACAGTGTCTTCATATATGACAGTGTGTCTGCATATGTGACTGTGTGTGTATGTGAGTGTCTGCATATGTGACAGTGTGTGTGTATGTGACATATGTGACACTGTGTGTGTGTGTGACAGTGTGTGAGTGTCTGCATATGTGACAGTGTAACACCTAAATATAGCTTCACAATAAACCAAAGGTGTCTGGGTAAACCAAGCAATGTGACTCCAAATAGAGAGAACAACCAAAACACCATCAATCAGTTAAAAATTCAATTTTATTAATGACTAGAGTTGAGCGACCGTGCTCGTAACGAGCACTGTAGTGCTCGGATCCCCTGCGCTCGCATGGCCGCAGGCATCTGGATCCGTCCTCACCTGACTGTAAGTCAATGGGGGTGGATCCGTTTGGTATGACACACGAGTGTGTCATACCAAGCGGATCCGCCCCCACTGACTTGCAGTCGGGTGAGGAGGACGGATCCGGATGGCTGCGCCCATGCGAGCGCAGGGGATCCGAGCACTACAGTGCTTGTTACGAGCACGTTCGCTCAACTCTATTAATGACCAGTAAAATACATGTAAAAATACAAAATAAATAATCATCGAATCATTACAGAAGCAGTGGCTGCATTTACAGACAAAATGATAAGATACACCTGTCAGACTATCCGTATAGATTGTTAGTATGAAAGTCCATGTATATACGCAGAGTATAGGCTCTAAAATACCCACAGGTTCTCATAAAGATAAACTGCATAGTGCCAAATATATCAGTAGAGTAACACAAATAAGGACATAAAGAGCCAATACACTTCAGTGCAAAAAATAAAGACCAAACAGGAAAATAACTAGATAAAGGGCACCCTAACACAAAAATAAAGGATACCAACTAGCGTAGCTCAACCCCAACAAAGTGATATTTCCCGTGAGGAAGCCATCTGGCGAAACATGCATTGGGGTTGAGCTACACAAGTCAATATGCTTTATTTTTGTGTTAGTGTGTCCTTTAACACAAAAATAACCACTTCTGTAATGATTCTATGATGATTTATTTAGTATTTTTACATGTTTTACATGTATTTTACTTGTCATTAATAAAATTTAATTTTTATACTGATTGATAGTGTCTTGGTTGTTCTCTCTATTTGGGGTCACATATGTGACAGTGTGTGTAAGTGAGAGTGTCTGCATGTGTAAGAGTGTGTGTGTATGTGAGTGTCTGCATGTGTGACAGTGTGTGTATGTGAGTGCCTGCATGTGTGACAGTGTGTGTATGTGAGTGCCTGCATATATGACAGTGTGTGTGTGTGTATGTGAGTGTCTGCATGTGTGACAGTGTGTGTATGTGAGTGCCTGCATATGTCACAGTGTGTGTGTGTGTATGTGAGTGTCTGCATATATGACAGTGTGTGTGTGTATGTGAGTGTCTGCATGTGTGACAGTGTGTTGGTGCCTGCATGTGTGAGTGTGTATGTGGTCTGCATGTGTGACAGTGTGTGTGTGTATGTGAGTGTCTGCATGTGTGACAGTGTGTGTGTGTGTATGTGAGTGTCTGCATATATGACAGTGTGTGTGTGTATGTGAGTGTCTGCATGTGTGACAGTGTGTGTATGTGAGTGTCTGCATATGTGACAGTGTGTGTGTGTGTGTGTATGTGAGTGTCTGCATGTGTGACAGTGTGTGTGTATGTGAGTGTCTGCATGTGTGAGGATGTATGAGCGGTTGCATGTATGAAAGTCCAGTATGTGTGTTAGGGCTCATTCAGACGGCCGTATGAAGGAGTCCGCATCTGTTACGCAATTTTGCAGAATGGGTGTGGAGAAGATGCGGACAGCACATCATGTGTTGTCTGCTTCCATATGTCTGTTCTGCAGCCCTGCAAAAACGATAGAACATGTCCTATTTTTGTCTCCAGTTGCAGACAAGAAAAGGCATTTTCTATCATAGGATGCACATGGCCAGTCTCCGTGTTTTGTGGATCCACAATTTGTGGACTGTGAAGCTCGGCCGTCTACATGGGCCCTTAGGCTGGCACCACAAGGTGGCTGTGGCTGCAACACACATTGTGCAGCCAAAGACTGCAGCAACACTATGATACATCACAACTAGTAAAAGTAAATGGGGCCGTGACCTGACGGTCACAAAAAATCCAACCTCCTGAATTTCTTGCGACTTTTCGATTGTAATTTTAAGAAACTTCAAGGTCACAATGCGACCCCATTCTTTTGAACTCAATGCATCGCAGCATTGTGCTCCTGTGATCCTTGGTTGCATGACACATTATTGACCAAAAGCACTGTGCACCCTTAAAGGGGTCACTGTATCTATGTTTTTTATTCATTTTCCCCCCCGTTTTTCATTGGTACTGTTCTTATTACATGTTGCTTTCTGGGCCAGCACTGCGCTCCTGGTCCTTATATGTTCCTTGGTCTTCCAGGATTATGTTTACGTCTGTATGTGTGCTTTGGGGAGGGAGGGGGCCCAGGCACATTTTTTGCACATGGGCCCTCTGCTGTCTGTGTCCGCCCCTGTCGACACAGTACAAGCACTGAAAAAAAGACGGCAGCAGGGTTATGTCTAACTGTATAGAACTATAGAAACAATGATACCAACACATTGTAACCAACTGATGAAACAGGGCTGAATTTGTTATATAATTAATCACTTAGTGAACTTATATGGTTTACTTGCAATCCTGTACAAAATGCAGATAAGACATTGGAAAAGGTTTAATGAAGTATACTGTATGTAGCCATTTTAGTGTATTTTAAATAGAACATGAAGCAATTTTGCTAAGAACGATCCAGCTATTCTACATACAGTATAGCTCCTAAGCAGAACGATGTAGACCAGATTGATGCAGTTCTTACTCAATGGTTATGCATTATAATTACATTTTATGTGTAGTTTAATGCCTCAGCCCTGTAATACTTTCCTGCTTCTTGCTAACCTGATGCTGGGCACTGCAAAATGTCAGGACATTGAGAGAAGGGAGAAAGAGAAACTGTGTGTGTCACAGTGCTTTTGAAAATAAAAGAAGTAATGAAGAAATTAGCTAACAAAATAGTGCATCAGGGTATATATAAATATATAGACCATGTTTACATGACAAATTCACACACACAGTATGCTTTACATGTGGCTTAAAGGGGTTCTGTAGTTCTTTAAAACTGATGATCTATCCTCTGGATAGATCATCAGCCTCTGATCGTCGGCGGTCCGACACCCGGGACCCCCGCCGATCAGCTGTTTGAGAAGGCAGCGGCGCTACAGGAGCGCCTCGGCCTCCTC
This sequence comes from Rhinella marina, assembly GCA_900303285.1. Classification (NCBI taxonomy): domain Eukaryota; kingdom Metazoa; phylum Chordata; class Amphibia; order Anura; family Bufonidae; genus Rhinella; species Rhinella marina. Next base: position 62,987 of record ONZH01009301.1, on the reverse strand, counting down.
TGTGTTTACCGCAGGCCAGTGACGTCACGACTAGTATCACTGGCCTGGGCGGGGCTAAGCTCTGTTCACTTGAATAGCCGCCGATCAGAGGCTGATGATCTATCCAGAGGATAGATCATCAGTTTTACAGAACTGCAGAACCCCTTTAATGCTCCAAGGTATACCACTGGGAAGTTGCAGGGCATCACATATGTTTGGGACCATTGTGAAGTTGAAGCCTGGACTCTGTATCATACTGTGCCATGGAGGCAGGGGCGTAGCTAAAGGCTCATGGGCCCTGGTGCAAGAGTTCAGCTTGGGCCTCCCTTCCCTCAGTGCTCTGTGTGTCTTCTTATGCAGCACAAGGGTCTTTGGGCCCCCTCAGGCTCCTGGGCCTGGTAGCGACTGCTACCTCTGCACCCCCTATAGCTACGCCCCTGCATGGAGGGCTAGTTAGAGTCACACAGTACTACTGGACCTTTCAAAATGGTGGGTCTATACAATAAGCAAGACAAGGTTAGTACAGTTAGTATTAGAGCCAAGTCTGATATACACACGTTGACTCCCACCAGTTATAAAAATGGCAAAAAACAATAAAATACAATGAATATGTACTGTAATCGCCATAGTGCTGACTAACATAATACATGTTACAAAGGTATCTACATAATCACACATTATGCCAACATCTACAGACCATTCTCTCAGCTATCTTGCTATTCCATATCTTTGAAGTGAGGACAGCCACCATGAAACACTATTAATGCCATGATTAATTCTCCTCTTCCCAGCTCTCTAAATGCATTTGAGAAGTTGTGTGTTTCACCAGCCTGGTAACTATGGAGCTGGGGATGCTAGATCTAATGAATGGAAGAGGTAAGTAAACTGAAAGAGTGGCTATTCTAACATCTACTGGACCATTTATTGCCATGGTCAATGACATTCCTGAATACACTTATATCCACTTACATGAATCAGGTATCACCTGCTTTAGCTAAGCTTGATGTGCCCATAAATCTAGGCCCCTTATACTGACAGTATCTGTTTTATGTCAGTAAAAGTGTTTTCATAAATAGATCTTTTAGCACCAGGAGCAAGAACAATATAACACAATATGAGAAATAATTCTTATCACGTACCCTGGATGTATCTTGTCCTGGCCCTATGTGTGAATGAAGTGTCTATTGTACATTTGTATGGCCTATACTTCAGAAAAAATATTGACTGCCAACCTATATAGTAAATGTCCCTGTATTTGAATATTTCTAAGATGGATACGGGGCACATTTGATAAAATGTGCGCTAATTTCAAAGTCAAAACTGGTGCTACCAAAACACTCTTTTGCATGTGCAACCCCGACCCCCCCGTGTCTTCTGATGGGTTGACAAGGAGTCAATTGGGATTTGAATTATAAGTCCACCAAGTGAGCCGCATATCTGAAATAAAACCGGCGCCGTCATAAACTGGCCGCAGCTATGAAATACATGGAAATGTGGTGGGAAATACATGGTCCCTGTATTATTATTTTCTCTGTCTTACAGAGGAAGACATTCAGCACCCGTTGGAATTCATTTGGCTGTAATAATAGCTCATTGACACACAGCTCTGCCTTCATGATTCAAGAACAAATAGTTAATTCTGAAACAACACGGTTCTCATCAACATTTAATAGTCTCAGAGTAAAATTTCATTTTAAGGGATTTCTTCTTCTGGCAAAGATCCGCTTAACCAAGATATCAATAATGGCAAGATTTATTGTTCCCACTGTTCTCCAGATGCAGTCTTTCCTGTAAAATGAATTGTTTCCATGCTTTTCTCATTTATAGACCCATCATGGCGGAAACTCACAGCTATCCACTTTGTTGTGATATTACAAGGAGAATTACTATGTGAATATGTACACGGCTCGCTGCAGTCTACAAATTGCTTGTGGTTAGGATGGAAAGTTGGACGCTGTTTGAAGCGACGATGCCTGAAATTTTCACTTTGCTGTAATCACGCCAACATACCCTTCCCCCCATAATTATTATGAGGGGATGCATGAAGTTCTTTAGTGACAACTGCATTGTCACTGGACTGAATAGATTGACCTTCTACAGCTGAAATATCTCTATTTAATATATGAGTTCCATGTAATAGGAAAGATTATTGGGCATACAAGTATTTGAACTATTGTAAATAGTACATAACACTTGGTGCAAGCTTAGCAAATCTTTCAGAATCAGTGAAAATATTAAAAGGGAGTATGTTATCCCATATCCACAAAACAGGGGATAACTATTACATCAGTGAGGGTCCAGCCAGTGGGACTCAATGATCATGAGAATGTGGGACTCCTTCCCTTGTAGGATTGGCAGGGATAGGTGAGTACAGCATTTAGAAATTTCTGGCAGTCCCATAGAGATGAATGTAGCAGCAGTGGCGTGCCTGACTTGCCTCCATTCATTTCAGATCACCCTGTGGATTACAGGTAGGGCGTAGCTATAGGGGGTGCAGAGGTAGCAGTCGCTACCAGGCCCAGGAGCCTGTGGGGGCCCAAAGACCCTTGTGCCACTTAAAAAGACACCAGTATTATTGAAAGTGCATGCTGGTCAAGTTACATCTCTGGCTGGAGGGAAGGGGTTAGGTCAAGAATTTTGCATGGGGGGGTGTCGATTTTTGCCTCAGGCAGCACGAAGGCTATGTGCTGACCTGCCACAAAGCACTGAAGGAAGAGGGGCCCAAGCTGAACTCTTGCACCAGGGTCCATGAGCCTTTAGCTACACTCCTGAGTACAGGGCCCCAATTTTCATAATTGGTGGGGATCCCAGCAGTAGAATCTCCACCAGTCTAATACCTTATCCCCAATCCTTTGTATATGAGGTAGCTTGAGATTACCGGAATACCCTTTTAATGCCTAAATATCCAGTCACTGTATAAACAGGCCTCTGTTTCATTTTGGCTCATTAAGGATTAATAATGTTGAACTAAAAGGAATTATGAGGATCACTTATTAAGACCGACGTTTTACACACTGGTCTAATTAACCTCTATACCTGGCGGTGGATCCGCCAGGTATAGAGATTCTGCGCATCCAGTGCCAGTCTAAATGTAAGTCAGCTTCCTAGCTGGCTTATATTTAGACCTTTTTCTATGCCTAAAACATGCGTAGAAAATGGTGACTGAGACGGGCCTGCCGACCCCTCCCCTTCCCCACCCATGCCACTCCCACTTTTATACCTGGCATGAGGAAGGAAAAGTTGCAGATTACAGTGCAACTAACTGTTGTGCCACAATGTGCGCCTGAAATATGCCTAATATGGGGGTATTTCAGGATAATAAATGACCCCACTAAAAAATCTTCCTAACTGCCTTGGTTTGTCTGTAACAGAAAAAATGTTACTAAATTTGGTGCGTATTTTGGACAACAATTGGAAATACAGCCCTATAGAGCAGGCGTTGGGTTTGAAAATCTATGTGGAGCAGACCCTAAAATCTGTTTTTATTTTCCACTATCTGAAAAGCATTTTTTTAAACCCCCTTCACTTGCATTGTACTCTGCTCTAGTTCTGCACCAAATAACAGCAGCAATTCTGTCATGTGTCCAGGAGGTATATGAAACATCCCATATTCATTTCCATGAAACTATGTTGGATCTTCCAGAGGATTCAGGACAGTAATAAAGTCCATAAGTTCCAGAGGAAAACTGACATGAGAGCTTTGATTGACTTTAGGAGGTCAGGGCCAGGTGTGAGGCCATTTACACTGCCTGGCCATGACAAAGTGCAGAGGGTGCAGTAGTTGCAGAGAGAGCTGAGCCTCTAGGTGTAATGACAATGCCCCCGTTGCTCCTAGAGGCTCAGTTGCATATATTAAAACATTTTTTTCTCAACAATGCAGTCACATATGAACATGGGACCAACACAGATGCCAAGCGCACATGTAACAGGTTAGCCAGTGTCATAGGTACAAATCAGCTGACAGATGCCCTTTAAAGGGAACCTGTCATCTCCGAAACACCCCCTGAACTAGAGTAAGCGGTGTATAGTGTAAGTGATGCTGAATCCGATTATGTAAGTTTTATCTTCATACTCACTTCCATTCCGACGCTGTGCTTCCCCAAACCGGCAGTAAAATACAATAAGAGGACTCTTCTTTGAGTCCTCTCCATTATGTGAGTGAGCACTGGAGTCCACTGAGTGCATTTTACTGCAGGTTTGTGGGATCACAGCCTCAGAATGGAAGTGAGTATGAAGATAAAAATTACACAACCAGACTCGACGTCACTTACACTATACACCGCTTACTATAGTTTGGAGGGTGTTTCAGAGCTGACAGATTCCCTTTAAGCAAAAATGCCTCAGCAAACTATGCTTTGCTGAAAAAACATAGCCTTCTGAAGTCCATTTTACCTCACCTACCTGAGCATTCCAGGGGAGATATACACCTCTTCCAACACTTCACCATAAACATTGTTACAGAAGTTTGTACACAGGACTGTGAACAGAGCAACGCCACCGACCGGGGCATGCTCTAGGAAACAGGTTATTAGAAGGACAGAAGTTACAGTATACCTACCGGGAACCCAGAGACTGCAAAGACCAAACGGAATTCTACTACAAGCACAGAAAGAAGCAAGGTAATAACGAAGGTTATATACTTTATTGCAAAGAAAAAAGTGCATTGTGTAGTAGTCTGAAACAGACTAGGGATACCTGCATGGTAGCATAGTTGCAGTTGCGCAGTATCTTATATATATATATATATTGAGCAGTGTCTGTTTAGCAGCGGGTGGTGCGCTACCGCTGCAAATACCGCAGCAACAGTAGGGTTCTACAAAGGAGCACCAGTGGTTATAACTACTTAACAAGTACACTATACACCACTTACTCTAGTTTGGAGGGTGTTTCAGAGCTGACAGATTCCCTTTAAGCAAGAATGCCTCAGCAAACTATGCTTTGCTGAAAAAACATAGCCTTCTGAAGTCCATTTTACCTCACCTAGCTGAGCATTCCGGGGGAGATATACACCTCTTCCAACACTTCACTATAAACATTGTTACAGTGGACACACACATGTTCTGCACTGTATGTACAAATAGCATTGTTTGGGTAGATGTTTTAACCCCATTTAGTTTCTTGATATATGGAATAAATTGGCTTCTTATTTAGATGTATTTGTAAAGCCTGCTGTGAGCAAACCAAGATGAAGAACGGAGACAGAACATGGTTAGGAATTCAAAAAAGAGAAAAAAACATGGATGGCACAGGAGATTCCATAGGAGAAAGTGTGAGTCACTGAGAGGGTCCGGACCCCATGCTGTGGACAAAGTAGCAAGTGACCACTTTCTTTTTCCTATCAAGCCTCTGGTATATCGCTAATACTGAGGAGAAGTCTTGAGGACCTTCCAGGACCTTTTATCACGGCCACCTGACCGGAGCACGTGATCGGAGCGGCCCATGTGACCTCTGACGTCACCCGCCGTTTTGAAATCAGGATTCGCCGACCACGCTGCTGCCTGGAATTAGGAGTGCGGACTACTGTACATATTGGGTGAGATCATGTTTATGTCAGTACCCTGATGACTTGGGAACATTGATGAACTACATCTAGTTACTGTACTACACCCAGTTTACGCACCAGCTATTTACCAACTCTTATAGGAATTTCCTGTTCAGATATTACGGACACTGGGAGCCATTTCACTCCATTAACCTCTACAACTTTGATGTGTTAGTGGCTACTGCAATATTCATATTTATTCACCATGTGGCAATACTTTTTATGATTGTGCTTTTATTTTATGTGTGAATAAAGCGCTTTTATGGTTTATATTAACTCCTTCCATTTAACTCCATAAGAGTGTGCGCACCTCTCATTGTTTTTTCTTATTACATAGCTTTTTCTGGATATAGGTGGTCCAGTTGGTGCTGCACCTCTGATTTGTCATACCTCTGTGTGTGAGCCTCCTAGTTCTATTGTAGGTTACAATTCATGTTGTTATGACTTATGGATGTAACATGTTGTGCATATGTGGGTGTGTTAAGTATATAATCAGATGCAATGAAGCTTATATAGCTAAGAGCTCACTCCAAATGGTTTCAATGTAATACGCAATATATCCATATATTCACATTGTCAGATGTAGAGCAGGATTGGGTTCAATGATGACCACTCATCAAAATTGTGGTGCTGTTCTCTGTGTGCAACGCTGCTTATGCTATTATATTTCCACTACGACTGACACATTTGTGTGAGCTATTGCTATTATCTATACATACTGTATATAAAATTATGACTGATACATGATATGCAATACTGCTAATGCTAACAAATATGTCAACTTCATACCAGTATACTGTATATCTACTACCTCTGGAATTAATTATTATCTGATAAATGTATATGTTGATTTAGGCAGAGTGGTCCGTTATATTTTATAAGCACTATGGCAAATAGTACATACAGTGATCGGAAATAACATTAAAGGGCATTGCGTGCTGCTGCTACACCTAGAGGTTCTGCTCTCTCTGCAACTGCTGCACCCCCTCCACTATGATTGACAGGACCAGGCAGTGTAAGCTTGATCACGGCTCACCCTGTCAATCAAAGTACAGAGGATGCGGCAGTTGCAGAGACAGCAGAGCCTCTAGGTGTAATAGCAACACCCTAGCGGCTCCTAGAGGCTCATTTGCATATTTTAAAGAATAATTTTTCACAGTGGGCAGATATGAACATGGGACCAACACAGATGCCATCAGCTGCCAAGTGCACATGCAACAGGTCAGCCATTCTAACATGCCTAATATTGTGTAGACCCCCCTTATGTTACCAAGACTGCACTGCACGACCTCTGAAGTTTTCCTGTATCTGGCACTAAGGTGTTCATGGCAGATCCTTTAAGTCCTGTAAGTCATGAGGTTGAGCCTTCATGCATCAGACTTTTTTCCCAGCGCATCCCAAAAATGCTTAATCAGAGTGAGATATGCAGAATTTGAAGTCAAGTCAAAACTTTTGCAGTGAGCCATGGTTCATTATCTGGCTAAAAGAGGCCACTGCCAATAGGGAACACTACTAACATGAATGAGTGTACCTGATCTGCAACATTTTTTTTTTCTGTAAGTAGGTGGTATGTGTTAATGTGGCATTCATATGCCAGGGCTCAATGTTTCCCAGCAGAACACTGCCTTGAGCAAGCCACTTGAGACATACAAACTCCATGCAGATGTTGTCCGCGGTCTGATTTGGACTCAGGACCGCTGCAAGGCATTACTAACAACTGGGCAACCATGCTGACTTATTCTAGGCTGTATACTATGTGACCATTCTGACATTTCAGGTTATCTAGCTTCTGGCTAGTTTTTGAATTTACCCTGGTGCCTGCTGTTCGTGCTTATATTGACTTTACTGGTAGTTGACCTTGGCTCTCCTCTGGATTAACAATTCTGTTTCTGCATTGATTATATATATATTTTCCTGATCTTCACCCTGCTTGTTTACTTCTCTTTGTACCTGTCTGGTCATTCTGGAAGGTCTGCTGCTAGATTACCAACCCCAGTGTTCTATTGTCAGCTCAGCAGATGTATCCTGGGTCCCTAGCAGCCAAGTCTATCCTCCCTTGCAGCTGGCACTGGTGAATACCTAGGGTAGCCTTAGTTTCATACTACCCAGAGTGGTTTTGGAAGGCTGCTAGCAGTTTTTGGATTCACTGGTCCAGACAGTGACTATAGTCTCCCTAAAAAATAGCCTTATGAGCCAGATATGGAGATGCTGTACTCTTTAAATTGGTTGGCTGGGTCACCGTTCTGTGCATCTTGTCTGATGACAGGTATGTTTTCAATGCAAAAATTAATAGAATTTACAGTCCTTTAATGATCCCACTATATATCTTACTAATACTAACAGAATAAAAATGTTCTAAATACATTAAATCTGTTTTCAGGGTAATAGAAGATGCTTTATGCATACTAATGACTTTCCCCGAAAATGTATTGTTGTAAATGTCTGGTAATGCTAGCAAGGTACATGGCGTTATCTGTACTTTATTCATAAATAGAGAAGAGAACTGATTCACAATGTTGTATGATTCATCTGGTTTTGGCTGCAATCAGCTTTTCATTAGGTTCCAGGAAGAAGATGCAGGAGTTAGAAATAGGATTCTGAGTACAGTATTTTCACAAACTGATTTAGATATTGATTGGAAGTATACTCACAATCATCTTTTTTTCTTGATGGTTCCTACTACTGTATACACAGTATAATTAACACAAGATGAGCGGCTGTGTAAAAGCATACTGATACACAGTTTTTGGTGTGCTTTAACCCCTTAACGCCGAATGACGGCTTATCCCGTCATGGGCAGGAGCCGCTTGCCGCCCCATGACGGGATAAGCCGTCATGGCATTAAACTGTCACCATGTCTGATGACATGGTGACAGTGCTGAGACCCCGGCTGTTACTTACAGCCAGGGGTCTCAGCTAACCAGCCCGGGACCAATGGGGGCGGTCCCGGGCTAGCGATCGCTGTGATTGGCTAGTCTGTTCAGACTAGCCAATCGCAGCGATCGTAGCTGCAATAAACTGTAAAATTAAAAAAAAAATAATTAACAATATAAATATATATATATATATATATCCCCCCCCCACCCCACTGTTTTCTCTGATGGCCGTTTGGGTGGGTGGGTGGGGAGATATAGAGGATGTGCGGGCAGCTGCGGCGCAAGTGCCGCCCGCAATGATTTCTCAGGATGGCGAGCGGTTATCAAGCAGAGTATCAGCATACAGCTGATACTCTGCTTGAAACTGCTGACATCGGTGCTGGCACCGATGTCAGCAGTTTAACCCCTTCCATGCCGCGGTCCGTAGGGACCGCTGTATGGAAGGGGTTAACAGGGAGGGAGCTCCCTCCCTCTCCCATCGGGCGCTGGCAGCGCCGATGGTGTGGCCAGATGAGAGGGAGGAAGCTCCCTCTCCCTTCCATCGGGACGCTGCTCTGCTGTGGCAGCGTCCCGATGGTTACCATGGCAACCAGACGCTTTCAGAAGCGTCTCGGTTGCCATGGTGTAAGCTAAGCCTCATCAGGCTCCTGCTAAAGGCAGGAGCCTGACAAGGCTTAGCAAGAGTGAAAATGCACTGCAGTACACTATATAGTGTACTGTAGTGTATTATAGAACAATCAGACCCACTGGATCTTCAAGAACCAAGTGGGTCTGAGTCTAAGAAAGTGTAAAAAAAAGTGTAAAAAAATAAAAAAAAGTGTAAAAAAAAGTGTTAAAAAAAATCCCTTTTTCCCCCCAAAACTCAAATTTGAAATTAGTAAAAAAAGATAAAAAATACCCCAAGCATGTTAGGTATCGCCACGTTCGTAACAACCTGCTCTACAAAAATATCACATGTCCCAACCCCTCAGGTGAACACCGTAAAAAAATAAAAATAAAAACAGGTTCAAAAAAGCTATTTTTGTCACTTTACATCACAAAAAGTGTAATAGCAAGCGATCAAAAAGGCGTATGCCCCTCAAAATAGTACCAATCTAACCGTCACCTCTTCCCGCAAAAAATGAGCCCCTACCTGAGACAATCGCCCAAAAAATAAAAAAAACTACAGCTCTCACAATGGAGACACTAAAACATGGATTTTTTTTGTTTCAAAAATGAAATTATTGTGTAAAACTTAAATAAATTAAAAAAACTATACATGTTAGGTATCGCCACGTCCGTAACAACCTGCTCTACAAAAATATCACATGAGTTAACCCCTCAGGTGAACACAGTAAAAAAAATAAAATAAAAACAGGGTCAAAAAAGCCATTTTTTGTCACTTTACATCACAAAAAGTGTAATACCAAGCGATCAAAAAGGCATATGCCCCCCAAAATAGTACCAATCTAACCGTCACCTCTTCCCGCAAAAAATGAGCCCCTACCTGAGACAATTGCCCAAAAAATAAAAAAACTACAGCTCTCACAATGGAGACACTAAAACATGATTTTTTTTGTTTCAAAAATGATATTATTGTGTAAAACTTAAATAAAAAAAAAACTATACATGTTAGGTACTGCCACGTTCGTAACAACCTGCTCTACAAAAATATCACATTAGTTAACCCCTCAGGTGAACACAGTAAAAAAAAAAAAAAACAGCCAGAACAGCCATTTTTGTTTACCTTGCCTAACAAAAAGTGTAATATAAAGTGATCAAAAATCATATGTTCCCCAAAATAGTATCAATAACACTGTCACCTTATCCCTTAGTTTCCAAAATATGGGCACTTTTTGGTTGTTTCTACTGTAGGGGTGCATCGGGGGGGGCTTCAAATGGGACATGGTGTCTCAAAACCAGTCCAGCAAAATCCGCCCTCCAAAAACCATCTGGCGCACCTTTCCTTCTGCGCTTGGCCATGCGCCCATACAGTAGTTTACAATCACATGCGGGGTGTTTCTGTAAATCGCAGAATCAGGGTAATAATTTTTGAGGTTTTTTTGCTATTAACCCTTGATTTGTTACAGGAAAAAATGGATTAAAATGGAAAATCTGCAAAAAAAGTGAAATTTTGAAATGTCATCTCCATTTTCCTTTAATTCTTGTGGAATACATAAAGGGTTAACACAGTTTGTAAAATTAGTTTTGAAAACCTTGAGGGGTGTAGTTTCTAAAATTGGGTCATTTATGGTGGTTTCTATTATGTTAGCCCCACAAAGTGACTTCAGAACTGAACTGGTGCTTAAAAAAATGGTTTTGGAAAATTTCTAAAAAAATTTAAGAATTGATTCTAAAATTCTAAGCCTTCTAACATCCCCAAAAAATAAAATTACATCTACAAAATGATGGCAACATAAAGTAGACATATGGGACATGTAAAGTAATAACTATTTTGTGAGGGATCACTATCTGCCTTAATAGCAGAGAAATTCAAAGTTTGAAAATTACAAATTTTTCCAAATTTTCTGTAAATTTAGGATTTTTTTTATAAATAAAGGTGATTTATATTGACTCAAATTTACCACTGTCGTGGAGTACAATGTGTCACGAAAAAACAATCTTGGAATCAGTCGAATCGGTGAAAGAATCCCAAAGTTATGAATTGATAAAGTGACACATGGCAGATTTTAAAAATGTGGCTTCGGCATTAAGTGTAAAAGTAGCTTCGGCCTTAAGGGGTTAATATAAAAATACACCCAAAACACCAGACGTGTGCAGAGTTTTTACAGGCATTTTAGGTGTTTTTGCCAAATTGTGTGCTTAGGCACAGGCACTATTTTTAATTGCCTTTTTTGCTTGTCTTGCATTTTGTATAGGAAAGTATGTAGACCTTGTAATGTAACTTCCTTTGTAGAGTAGCATGCAAAAGAGCATTGTTTGAAAAAACGCCATAAAAATGCAACAAACATTACCACTTGCATTTTCTTCAAGCAGGACAAAAACAGTGGATGCCTATGGGCAAAAAATCTATAAAAAGAGGGGAAAATTCCACACCCAGGGCATAAACTCACCTCATGAGTGAAAAATGCCATTACAAAAAATAAAAACACTTGTGTATGATAAACATAGGTGAGCAAAAACTCACCTCATGAGTGAAAAACGACATTACATAGATCTCCATGCAACATCTGGAGCTTGTGTTTTTATTTAAAGGGCTTCTCCAGGAATTAGGAAAATGAAAATACTTAAATATTACTTTATTGTAAATATATTCCCAAATACCCTTCATTAGTTATAATGGCTCGTTTTGTCTGAGGAGTAATCATTCAGGAGAAATAAAATGGCCGCCGTCCTATTAGTACACACAAAACCTGTCCTAATCACACAGCAGGACAAGTTACTACAGAACACTGAGCTAAAGAGCTGCCTCTTCTCTACTCTACTTGTCATAGTTTATGATCCTGAATACAGCTGATAAGATCTTCAGCAGAATCTCTGTGGGAATGGAGCTCATGAGGAGACATGAAGTACAGAGAGGATGGACAGGACAGTAATATGAGGCTGTGGTAATGGAGACGGCATACAAGTGCTGCTGCTCATTAGCCACACACCTCCTAACCTCTGTACTTCATGTCTCCTCATGAGCTCCATTCCCACAGAGATTCAGCTAAGATCTTATCATCTGTATTCAGGATCATAATCCCTGACAAGTAGAACAGAGAGGAGGATGAGGCAGCTCTTTACCTCAGTGTTGTGAAGTAACTTGTCCCCCTGTGTGATTAGGACAGATTTTGAGTGTACTAATAGGATGGCTGCCATTTCATTTCCCCTGCTGGTTGCTTCCCAGACAAAACAAGCCTTTATAACTAATGAAAAGTATTTGAGAAAATTATTTATAATGAAGTACTATTTAAGTATTTTCATTTTCTTGATTCCTGGAGGACCCCATCCAATGCAGCAAAAAAAAGGCAGTAAAAAGAAAATATGCCAAAAAAGACTACGTGTGATAGCACCCAGTCAATATAAACAATCCCAATTCTGTAGAGCTGAAAAGCTGTCCCCACTCACAGAAATCAGAGAACTCTGCAGGGAGGACACAGAAAAATCGAAATCATCTGCGTTCAGTTTCTTGTTACAGCCAACTTAGAGAACTGAGTAATCCACTGGACACCAGGTAATCAGCATGAAAAAGATTGTACAGGATGAGAAAAGTAATAAGTGCTTTCTTCCAAAAACAATACCACATCCATAGTACCACAGTTTCTTCTGGTCCTGCAGTTGCGGTATTAGTATGGCTGTCTATTATACAGGGTGGCCCACGGAACTGGAACAGCAATTAGTTATTGTGGAAGGCTATGTGCGAAGCAGATCGATTACGGAAAAGCCACCATACCAATCAGATGATTATTTAAAATCCTGCTTCCCTTATCCCCAGCAACCAGTTGGTATTACCATGTTATTACACGGGGGAAGATCAAATTTACCTTTCATTTGTCCTGCTTCTCCTACCACCAGTCTCCATTGTTCCTGATCACTCCGTTTGACCTCTGCCAAAATGTGACAAAGTGATTTTTATGTATGAGCCCTTTGGTGCCTGACATGCTGTGTGAATAAAAATACTAATTAAAACTATCCAGTTAAAAAATAATAATAATATGACTGATTGTGAATTCATGACAGCAATGACATGCACTTTTAGCAGACATATAGGGTTATGTTCACACTCAGTGGATTAGCAGTGCATTTTTGGTGTGGAATCCACAGGATGAAATGGCATCTTGGAAATAAAGCTATGCTGCAAAGAGAAAAACAAGTTTAAATTGCTTAGCTGTAAATAGCAATAATCATTATGCTACTTGATCATTGGCTAAATTTAGGCTGTTGGCATATACATTGTGTGTTCTGCCATTTCATCTGCATCCAATGTTATTCCAAGAAACTAAAGAAGATCTTACTGGATAAACAGAATTTGGTTCTAAATGAACTGGTCAAGGACATCTGGGAGATATTCCCCAACTGTCCGCAGGAAAGCAGACACTTCAATTCCGATGGCAAGTCTATAAACAAATCATCTGTTTTATTTCCAGATTTCTAGTCCCTGGTGGAACAGAAATCAAACATGAGTCATTGTGACCACATGCAGAATATTAATGACTTGTCGAGCTCAGAAAAGCCATTGTCCTAAACTGCAATTATTCATATGATATCAGGACCACTTGCTGAGGAGGGTAAAAGTACAAAAAAAAGATATGCAGCTAAAATATTAAGAAAACAAAACTGTTCAGGGATAAGAACTCAAGTATATATCTTTACATAAGTGACATAGTATATATGTATTTATATGATAGTACCAGGCTCAGACAATGCCACCAGGTTTTACTCATCAAGCCCTTGCATTAGTGTGAAATAGTGGTTAGTGAACTTGTGTTTTAAGTTCGGCGTCCAAAGTTCGGGTTATTGAACAATCCGTTATGGATTCCCGAATTCCATTATGGTCTGTGGTAGCGGAATCCATAAGGGGATTTTTCAATAACCCGAACCTAAACTTTGGACACCAAACTTAAAACAAGTTTGCTCAACACTAGTGTCAACTCATAAGCCATATCTTTCTCTCAATGCCATCTATCCTAACAATATTTTACTATCTGGATACACTTCGTATTCACACATATGCCTCTATTGGGATACATTGTAGATAATTCAGTCGAGTAGTAACAGGGGATATATGTTGCTGTCTCCTTCCACAGCATCTAAGACTAGTTTTACACTAGCATTATTAGTTCCAGAAGGCTGTTCTCTGCCATAACATCCTGTTGGAGGTCTCTGGATCCAGATTTCCAGATGTTACCACAAAGCTCACCGGCCCCAATGACTATAATGGGATCTGGCGGAGATGTGGCTGCTACCTGGCAAATATGACGGGATTCAGCTGGACAAAAGACACTGCTGGACCAGCCTGCCCAAACTAATAATGTTGATGTGAAAAAAGCCTAACCTGTGCTACAGTTATGCTGAAGAGGTTATTCCACGATTAATGTAAAAAGGTAAAATCAGGCATCATAGAGTACATGACAATCTCTTTCTAACAAAGCTAGAACCAGCCCTGTACCTCACATGGATCCAGAGATCTCCCCATTCATTGTTCTGCTAGATTTATATCAAGTTGACAGCACAAGGGGAGTGTCCTTTCTGCTTCGGCTAAGGGGGCGTGTCTCAGCTCTCCTATCATAACTCAGGAGGCAGTTGAAGGATGAAGCTGAGCATGCGAGCAGGTCAAATAAATAAGAAAAACAATCAGCAGGTGGCGCTATATAGATACGTTTTATTGAATAACTCAATGGCTATGCTAAATTTTTAATTACATGCAATTACAAAAGTATTTAAATCCAGGTGCAAAATTGTAGAATATTTGGATTCTACAAAGGATTTGTGCAGTGGTTAGATATTGATCACCTATCACCCCTGCGGATCAGCTGTTTAAAGATTTCACGGCTCTCACATGAAGCATTTTCCAAATGATAGTCCTGCTTTATTGACTCTATTATATTGTTTTTCTTACAGCCAAGTTTATACATATGTTTTTATTTATTCTTGTTTTTTATATCCAACCAAACAAGGTATTTGGATACAACAAGAGTTTCTATGGTTGTTACACATTGTTATGTATTGAGACGGATGTGTTGACCAATCCTTGTATAAAATCTTATCTACAGAAGTATTGCATTTATGCCATGAGTAAGTATGCAGATGTGTTTGAAACCGTTAGGTGCTAAAGTGTTTACTGTATGTTATAGATGTTTTTAATATGATACAATAAAGAGGATGATGTTTTAATCCCTGTGGAGCTGGAGGAATGCCTGTAACCTAAGAGTAACAGAACAGTAAGAGTAAAAGTAAACACTATCCTACTGCTACTATATGGAATATGGAGTATTTAATGCTCTGTTCACACTGAGGCCATGACCCTCTGCTGGATCCCTCATATTAGAGGTCCAAATGGTGCCCAGTGGACCCTATTAACTTATAATGAGGTTCATTGGGACTCTGATGAAGTTATCATCATTTATACATCACAAATAATGCTGCATTCTTGTTGTCAAAGGTGATGGAAATCCCAAACAACCCCAAAGGAAAGCTCGAATGCATGAAAGCATAGCCTTAAGCTGCCTGTATATTTTCAATAGGTGACGGGCAAATGATCGTTCGGCTTACAGCTATCTCTCCTGTGTCTCTTCTGGCTTCGCCATACACATACACATTCAACTTGGCCAAACTTGTCTGTATATGCTATGGGAAGGGTGGAGACAATTCTGGTGGAGGCTTATCTCCTGAGAGAACAAAACGATCAGGTCAAAATATTCATCTCACCTGATCCTTGTCTCCACTGACATCATCTGTGTTCTCCACCAACATCATTAGCGTGTCGGCTGAACCCACTGTTCTCTGTGGGTTCGGCTGACAAAAGTATAATGTGTATTGCAGCATTAGGCATGAAGTATGAAGACCAAGAGCAGTAGTCATCTCAACTGAAAAATACAATGTCTCGTAAAACATGTATCTTACGGAATGAAGACTTGAAAACTAATTTGCTTTATTCAAATATGGTTTATGTATATTAGCTATGAATTTAAAAGCAACCTGTCAGCTCCGTTATGCTCCATTATCTATAATATATCACAATTAACAAGAGGAGTTTGAGAGGAGAGCATAACGGAAATGACAGGTTCCCTTTAATTGTTCTACTGTTCCTAACTTTTAATATGATCTCATGATACTAAAACAACTTTTTCAGAGGAAAAACTGACTTATTGACACCTCCGGACCAGATGGGAAAAATAACTCCATCTGCACCAGGCAAATGCTCTGCAACTGTGCATATTTATAAAAAATACATTCATATAAATATTAAGGAAACATAAAGACAAGTTGCTTTCTGAATTCAGATTGCTCCATTTGTAAACTCAGTCCACCTCTAAAATCAACTACAAAACACATATACAGCTCCATTTCAGCGTAGCATTATAATTATAACCAGATTGTCAGGACATACTGTAACACAGCTTCAGTAGTGTGGACTCATTCTGTCACTAAACAGATTTGACTTAGGGCTACTTCTAAGGTCTAACTGCCTCCCCTGGTCTTACAACTTTAACCCTTGTACAAGAATATGAACTCCGCTACAGAGGAACCACCAGGTTACTACCTCTTGAAGTAGTCTCTGCTCACAGGCTGCTGACCTAAGTGGAGACATCAAGGCAAGGCACCAAGGGAACAGAGAAGAGTGAGGTCAGAGGACAAGCTGAGATCAGGGCAGGTAGAGTTTTTTCAGTCCAGTAAGCAGACAGTAGGTTAGGACAGGCAGCACAGGGTCAGTACAAAAGTCAACAGAGGTTAAATCTGGTAAACAGACAAAGGTCAGCACAGGCGATGAGGACAATATTATAGAACACCTTTGTAGGATTAGACAAGTTAAGAAACTATGGGGCACTTTTCTATAGAGGAAGGCACATTAAATAACCTAAAAAAAGCAGCTATTGGCTAGCGAAAGGTCAGGCCATGGACCTTTAAGTGCCCATGAGAGTGCGGGCCCTTTAAAAGCCAGAGAGAGCAGGAAGGGACGCAGATAGCCAGTAGAGATCTACAGAGTGTAAGCAAACTACGGTGGCTACGACTGCATGGAGGGAGCAGAAATAAACCATCAGGCAGGAATCACTGTCACCATAGAGCTGCTGAAGGGGGGAGTACCCTGAGAGGCCATGCCGGGGAGCACAGACTGCCGGCATCACACACACTCTTGTATTGTCAAACACCACTTGTTAATTGTGATATACTGTATCATAGACAATGGGTGTTACACTTGGAGTGTCATTGTGTAGTCAATGGATGGTAGAAGACCTGGTTTGAAGGTAATCTATCCTTCTCCAGGATCTCCAACTAACATAATTCATATCTGGAATTTTGAGAGATACAGTGGGGCAGATTTACTATTCAAAATGCACCAATTTTTAAGTGCTTTTTGCACCAAAAATTAGGGTGCATGCTTGGCATCACATTTACTGTTTTAAGCTATTTTCTAGTTATTTTACTCCTCATCTAAAAAGCAGCATAGCTTTACGGGAAAGGGGCTTAGCCAGAAAAGGGAGTAGACTAGACAGTTTTTTTAATGTATGGCCCAAATTTGACTAATATTAAGACTGTGACTCATATTCTTAGACACTGGAACACAGCACTATTAGTAAATCTGCCCCAGTATGTTTTAAGCACACACTTGGTTAATATAAAAAATGAAAATCAGATATCATATAGTACATGGCAATCTATTTCTAACAAAGCCAGAACCAGCCCTGTACCTCACATGGATCCAGAGATCTCACCATTCATTGCTGTGATATATTTATATCAAGCTGGCAGCTCAAGGGGAGTGTCTTTTCTGCTGCAGCTCAGGGGGCGTGTCTCAGCTCCTCCTATCACAGCTCAGGGGGCATGTCCATGCTCTCCCTATAACAGCTGAGGAGGAAATTAAAGGATGAAACTGAGCATGTGAGGCCATCTCAGTGAGTAGGAAGAAGAAATAAGAAAAACAACAAACAGCAGGTGGAGCTTTTATTGACTAACTCAGTGGCTATGCTACATTTTTAATTACATGCAATTACAAAAGTAATCAGATCCAGGTGCTGGTTTAAAAATTGTAGAATATTTTTGTGGCACAAACCATTTAATATCCTTAGAGACATATTCCTGTTTTGTATTATATTATAATGACAGCAAAAAAATGTAGCTAAGAAGACTTTGTTAAATGCATCTAGAAAGTAGACACCCTTTTGTAAAACTGAAGAAATCCAGATTTCAACTGAGCAAGAGCCAAGGCCAGGAGACATGGCACATGTGAAAAAAGTCGGGTCTTGGCGTTTGGTTAGTTGAAATCTGTGCTGCTTGGAGAGTATTGAGACCAAAAGGCATGGCGTATCTTTTCAGTTTAAGTCCCTCCCCTGTTCCATTCGATTGACAGGGCTAGATATCTCGTCTATCCTTGTCAATGCAGGGGAAGGGACTAAAAGCTGTAAACAAAAAATGCCGTTCCAAATATACATTAGTAGGAGCACATAACAGTGAAAAACAGCAGATACTCTACACTCCGCTCCTCAGATTAGCCTGAATCTTTTTGTACCTCTCTTCCTAGAAGCTTTCAGCAACCTCAAATCAATTTTTGGTCTTGCTTCTGACTTTGCTTCGTGATCCCCCCCCCCCCCCATTTTCGAAAACCAGCCATCTGTATATCTGCTACCGACTGGGTGGAACCCAGGATCCAGGAACACTTTAACATTTTTCGACTGGTACCTCTAGAGAGCACAACAACAGCAGTATACTGTATGTAATTGTGCCATGTAAACCAATTACATTCAGTAGTTTCATGGCTGATAGCATTGATGCCTTATGCCAAGAAATGATAATACAGGAAATAATCACAATCCATAAATAAACCCTGTCACCAAATTCAGAAATGGCTCAATGAGGAGCTAATAAAATATTTTCACTGCAAGATTAGAATAATTCACTGCCAACAGTTTGAATGTTCTCTGAATTTTGGATTACCACCCTGCTCTTGCTAAATTAAAGAAAGTGTCTTCAGTGTAATCTCTCATTGATGTTTATACGGAGTGTTTTAGTAACCTATCAGAGTTGTTTTACCGCTCTTTGAGATTTGTTATGAAAAGATCTTTTTGACAAAGTGAACATTTCCCACAGAAGGCATCCATTGTAAAGAATAATTGATCTCAGAACTAGCATTGACTTAATCTAACATTGCAAAGGGCAAACACAGCACAGAGAAACAGGTCAATTAACCAACCGCTCCACATCTAACAGCAAAGTCACTCGACTGGAAATAAGTGGAAGTTTATTATATCTTCTGAAGTTCATTTGAATTTTCATGTTATGGGTTCTAAAGAACAATTATGCATCTGAAGTATTATTTCGGGGTAGGAATCATTTCTTAGAACTCAAGTCTATTCAGAGAAAATCAAGTAGGCTGCATAGACATAGATACTGTACTCAAAAAAAACACTCAGTGCTGATTTTGCAGTTTTTGACATGCCGTTTGGAGACTCTGCTCTAGGGATTTAGCCATATGGGGTAGCAGTTGTCCCTAGGTCCTGCTGCCTGTGGGGTCTAAAAGCTCCTTTGACTCCAGAAGACACCAGTAGTATTATAAATGGCACATGGGATGTGGGGGTTTCTCTTGCCGTTTTCATACTGGAACCTTAGAGTTACAATTACTCTTGTACACTCATTTCCTATGTTATTTACAAAGCAGTAGTATATCCATTACAAAAAGGAAAACACTGTGATTTTGTGCATTCACAAGAAGAACATAACTTATTACATTTCACATAATACACTGTATGGTGATATGCAATGTTAACCCCTTCCCGACCAGCGCCGTACTAGTACAGCGCTGGTCGGGTCTTTAAACATGGCGCCCGCTCCTGAGGAGAGCGGGCGTCATGGCCGCGGGTGAACTGCTGATTCATACAGCAGTCACCCGAGGCTCATGTTCGCGACCGGCAGTAATGCCGATCGCAGACATTTAGCCCCTCGGTTGCCGCGGTCAATCCTGACCACAACACCCGAAGGCGGCAAACATCGGAAGCGCGCGCTTCCGGTGTTGCTCCGGCTCCCCCGTGCAGCGATCGCCCATAGTGAATGACAGGAGGCTGCTGCATAGGCTTTCCTATGGAGCCCTTCAGTGTAATAG
Organism: Rhinella marina; assembly: GCA_900303285.1. NCBI lineage: Eukaryota > Metazoa > Chordata > Amphibia > Anura > Bufonidae > Rhinella > Rhinella marina. Next base: position 42,853 of record ONZH01009301.1, on the reverse strand, counting down.
GGCTCCATAGGAAAGCATTAAAATCCTCGTAGACTCCAATGCTAATGCATTGGAGTCTATGATATAAGCAATCAAATGATTGCTTGTTATAGTTCCCTATGGGAACTATAAAAGAGTGTAAATAAAATGTAAATAAAAATGTAAAAATTCAAATCACGCCCCTTTCCCGAAAATAAAAATAAAAGTATTAAAAAAAAATCATGGGTATTGCCATGCGTGAAAACGCCCATATTATAAAAATATAAACATTTCTTTCCCACACGGAAAACAGAAAAACGGAAGAAAGCGTCAAAGTCAGAGTGGGGAGGGCAGCAGCAGTGGCAGTAATAGTGACAATAGTGGCCCCATGACAGAGTACGGAGGGTGGCAGCAGTGGCAGGAAGGCTGTGTTCACATTACCATTTATTTTTCCGTTCTTTTGATCCTTCAGAAGAACAGAAAAATAAAAGAAAGACAATCTTGTATATTGAACATCTGTAAGGCCTCTTTTACATGGTCAGTATTTTGCATCAGTATTTGATCATCTATCTTCAGTTGGTGAGAAGACAACCAGTGTTCGATTTCTTTCTTAACGCTGCCAAGCAGTTCTTCCCTGGTGTGTCTCCGTTTGCCCAGGCTGATGAGGTGCAGAACCTCGTGATATGTAACTTGCATAGGTGATATGATGGAGGACCACTGTGAACTGTGCCTAGAAGGGAAGGTGAGGACAAGGTGGAGGATGAGGAGGCAGAGGAGGACATTGGCACAGAAATCCCACGATTACAATGCAGAGGGAGCATTGCCATCACCTGGCCAAGTTGCTTGTGTGCCTGGGCTGGAATGACATTTTCCCAGTGGGCTGTGAATTACATATATTTCCTTGACCATAGTTACAACTCCATACATCAGCGCTGGCGTGAACTCTACCAGACACCAACCAAGGACTGGACCACCTTCTGCTCAACTTATGTGTGCAGGTCTGTTACAGATTTTTGGGAAAAGTAATGTTGGCTTGGGACTCTCCACCTTTGGTGGGCACAAGCCATCAGTTCTCTGAAATGTGCAGAGTCAACTACATGGAAAGGGAGGGACTGTAGTACCAGCAACTTGGCCAAGTGCACGTTGAGCTTTTGCACCATGCTGTTGTCTATTTTCAATCGCCTCGGTGATCAATTGCTGTCAAAACAAGTGATGAGGAGGAGCATCAGGAGCAATAGACAACATTGAAGTCAATGGAAAATAACGACAACTTCCTTCTGCTGACGTTGACAAGCCCTGACGGCTGGAGAGGGGGTGCGGGTCGATGGGAGATGCAGCGGTTGCTAAATCAGGCTGTAACACTAAATGAGTGGCAGTTTTCCAACGTCACTTTATGGTGACACTCCATGTATTGATGCAGGGCAGTCATGCTAATATTAGCACTGACTTTGTGAGAAATTCCCACACCACCGATTATGGCATTTTTCCTTCACCACTGCGTGATACCTGCTTGCCACTGCTTTTATGAACCTGTGCACTACGAGTGTGTTCCACACAGGTGGTCTCCCAAGTATCAGGTGCTGTACCTGTCCCACTGCTTCTACCCTGCTGTCTCACATGCATGCTGCCATCCTTGCCCCCTAATGATAATGATGCCTTTTCTTCACCCAGCCCCCACATGCGATCGGCTACATCATCTACATATGTTTGATCGGCACTTGTGTCACCCTCACCTGTCTCTTATACACATCCCTGACCTCTAGCAACATGTGCTCCCACCCAACTGTCATCATCGATAGTCAGGGCTGGCCTGTAACTGCTGACTGTCATCACGCTGTAAAGCGGAGCAGAGCCGGCAGCTATCATTACTTGGCTAGCAGAGGGAACACCAAAAGCAAGAGGCAGCTTCAGTACAGGTGAGGGCATAGAGGCAGTTCTTGGGCTATTTCAACTAAGCATGGTGTCAGAGGAACCCACCATTCCTGGCTGTTGTAACTTGAGATGATTGCGAAGAGCGAGTCAACCATTCCAGTACAGCTGGATTGTTGGTCAAAACCTGACTACCGGAAGACTGTGGTTCCTCTGGCCTGTTGCAGCTGCTACCACCACACCTTCTTCTGATGCTACTTGTGCCAGCATTATTTTTGCCACTGCCCTTTGGAGGGCCTAGGCAACTGTCTGTTGGCCATAGTGCTAACAGAACGGATTAGGTATGAATGTCAGTGAACAGCACAGTGATGCACCCTGCGATAGATTATACTGGCCTTTAATACTGATGGACAGTCACTGTTTTGCTAACAGAATGGATTAACTATTAATGTTGGTGCCCTGTACTCTGTTACCAGGTGATCTTGTGTTCCTGGGCTTGTCTCTGCAACACTTACTTTCACACATGCAGCCACCATTTTAAGAAAAGTGATTCGTTACCACAAAGCACGAGGAAATTCGAATTTGTTTAGAATCAAAGTTTTCCTAAACTACGGACTGAATTCCACTTCGATTGCTTCACTTCGCTCAATACTAGGTGTGGTAAGCGGGCTTATGAACTTTGATCAAATTGTCTACAAAAGGCCCCATGTACAGTAGTGGACTATGCATTGTATCAGGAGAGGACTGGGAACTGAAAGTGGCCCTGGAGAAAAAAAACTAAAAGTGGCCCCATTTTATAGGCAGGTCCAAATTAACAGAAGGCAGGGCAACACAAGTATATGGGGTCAACAATGCCATAGTGCAAAATACCATCCCAGTAGAACAAAACAACACAGTGTAGCACAATATACTGCCCCAAAAGCTGTCCTCCTCCTTCAGTTGTCTATGGAGCAGGGGGCTTAGGACGTGAGGTGCGGGCCACAACAGTTGAATACTCTGTCTGCGTACAAGGGTATCTGATTCTCACAGTGTTAATTACCACTGAGAGCTCATCATGTACCAGGTCACCAGCCAAGAGGAGGCCTTCGGTGGCCCCCTGTGGCATCGGCCCACTGGGCAATTTCCCTGTAGTGTCTATGGTCAATCCACCCTTTCATTGTATACTGGTAATTACACTGAAAGCAATGTAAATTGTGCTGAAAAGCAACAGATCAATGCTGAGCTTGTGGATATGAGATCCATGTATTTTCTCTTTTTTGGAATGATGAATCAAATTACATTGCTAGAATATTGCAAGTGTGTTAGTGTGAAATGTAATTAATTTCTAAGAACAAGGTCACCTGCAATATTTAGGGATATTAATATGGTATTATGAGGTGTCACATACAGCTTTTTATGCCAGTTTTTGTGGCATTGTTTATGCTGTTTTTTTGTGGATTTCAACTGAATGAGAAATTGATGAAATGAGAATGTATCCACTTACGGCTTTGACTCAAAAACCTGTATCAAAAACAGCCACATAACACTGTGTTTGACACCACCCTTAGGCCCCTTTCACACGGGCGAGATTTCCGCGTGGGTGCAATGCGGGATGCGAACGCATTGCACCCGCACTCAATCCTGACCCATTCATTTTAATGGGGCTTTTCACACGAGCGTCGCGGATTTGTTCAGGATGCGTTGCGGATGCGTTGCGTTAAAAACGCGCGGATTGCATGCGGATGCAATGCGTTGCGTTTTTAACGCACCCCCATTCATTTCTATGGAGCCTGGGCTGCGTGAAAAACGCAGAATATAGAACATGTTGCGTTTTTCACGCAACGCAGAAGTGATGCGTGAAAAAAAACGCTCATGTGAAAAGCCCCATTAAAATGAATGGATCAGGATTCAGTGCGGGTGCAATGCGTTCGCATCACGCATTGCACCCGCGTGGAAATCTCGCCCGTGTGAAAGGGCCTTAGAGGGAACCTGTCATAAGAGTCATGCGACTTGAACCACAGGCAGAATGAAATCCCGACAGGCTCCATCATTACATGGAGCTAATATATATTTTCCTCTGAGATAGTGTGGACTCCATTAGATGCTGTATCTATGGAGATAGGTAAAATTCAGTACCTCTGGACATACAATGTAAAGTATTCAATTATTTTATTTTCCATTGATGTTGTACACAGTCTGACAGATAATGCTCCATATCAAATCAGAACAAACAGAGATACACTAGAGATGTCATGGACCTCTAAGGCATATCTCCCAAGTGTCCCTCTTTTGGAGGGACAGTCCCTCTTTTTGACCCAAGTCCCTCTGTCCCTCTTTGATCCTTAAATGTCCCTCTTTTTGACCTGGGGAGTTAATGCATAAATGTGCATTAATAAATTTACTAAAATTGCAGTTTCTACCTGTACAGTATATTAGACCATAACTGCTGCAGTTTTGATGTAGTCAGTAATGATGCGTTGGGCGGAGTTAGAGGCATGGCCGGCCTAGTAAGAAAAATACTGCTGTGATGTGTGCCGTACATATTGTCCCTCTTTGCAATTTTCAAAAGTTGGGAGGTATGCTCTAAGGCAGGCCTATACAAAGCAGAGGTATAATGAAGTAACGTGCATGAGCGCTATGTTTGTGTTTTGCTCTGACTTATAAACCTCTGATCCTATTCAGCACATAACCTATTAATATACTTTGGGTTGGGAAAGAACAAACCCCACTCAAAATTGAAAAGAGCATCTCTAGAGCTGCAGAGCATCTCTACATGAGCGAAGTATTTGATTTGACTGCTTCGCCGAATTTTACAAAAAGTTTCTCTTCATGACAAATTACTTTGTCACTAAGCGTATTTCTTTGTAAGCGGTGGGTGCAATGACAGGGAGCGGCGATTGTGCCGCGCCCCGTCATTTCACCCCTCAGATGCCATATTCTTTACTGATCGCGGCATCTGACAGAGTGTAAAATTTTTTTTAAAAAAGATCATACTTACTTCATCGATTTGCTCTTGCGATGGTCCAGCAGGCAGCATCTTGCTTGAAGATCTGGCGCAAAATCTCATGCAGCCCATGATGATGTCATCATGCCGGGCAGCGTGGTGACGTCATGCGTCACCGCACACGGGATCTCGTGCAAGATCATCAAGCAAGATGGCAGCTGGCCTGTCACAAGCTAATGGATGGGGTATGTTTTTTGTTTTTTTTACACTATTTCAGGTTAAATTGATTTGCTACCACAAAGCACAAGGACATTTGGCTTCACGGCAAATTGAATTTATCTGGAAATTCGGATTGAATTATTCGGATTGAACTAAACTCATAAATCCCCCATCACTACAGCACAATCAATCACTGACCTCATTGGTGTATGGCATGAGACCACTGAGGTCAGTGATTGTTGCCAGTGGTCACATGGGCCTTCGGGCACGTCCTCACTGTAGCAAAGTAAACAAAGTTCAGTGGGTTTTGTACAGGTGATTATAGTCTTTATTATTTTAACATAATTCCTTCTTTTAGCCAAAATATTTACATTGTCAGAAAACTTCAGAATTGATCGGCACCTGGCCCAGAGCTTCAGTCACAGATAAACATATGGCCCCAATGCTTTATGGTGAACGAGCTAACCAACAAGCTTCCATGCCAACCAAAAAATGTATCCTATAGCAAAACATAATCTTGCAATGAAGATTATATGAAATATGAGAGCTGGGACCAATATTAGGGCATCATTTGTACAACTTTGAGAATTACGGTGGTGCTACAGTATATACATAGAAGGAGCCCTTCTTATTAAACATAATGGTGGTAACTAGATTAAGTTAACTTTTTCTGTAATTAACATTATGCCTTTAAATAAGACATTGAGATAAGACTTAACAATTCCTTGAAGAATAGTATAGAACGTGATCGATAAGAAAAAAAAGTAAAAAGACAAAATCTTTCACGCAAAAGTATTTCAGCTAGACAAAATAAGGCAGTAGATAAATTAAAAGATGTGCCTTTCAATGCATTTTCATCCATTCCAGTTAATTAGCTTTTTATTGAAAAAACAGCATGAGTGGATTTGACGGTAACTGTATGGTAAGATTTCATATAATTCTGCTACAGTATTCTGCAGTGATTGAATGATCATGGAGCGGTATAACGTTGTATCCTAATTAGGCAAAAGTGTCAATTAGGCACACACTGACTTATCTCAGCAAATGTAACGTCTTAAGGTATAATTAAGGTCAATCTGTTTAGGTTCTGTACAGTACATCTATCCTGATAGTGTTTTATGACTGCCGTGCTTAGTAGATAAAGATCCTGACTCCAGGAATGGATAAAAACACATTTTGTGCCTGAGAACAGAATTCATTGTCCTATGAGTTAAGCGTCAGAAAAAACATTTCCACTTCTTGTATATTAGAACTTCTTTTGATCCTTCCTAGATTACTGTAAAATAATTAGAACAAAAAAAATTACTGACATTTTTGACCAATGAAAGCCTTTTTTGGAGTTAGTACTGCATTAAGTTTTCCTTGAATGAAGGCTAAATGTGCCACTGGTAGCTGAAAGCAGGGTCATAACTATCATAGCGGCAGACCATGCTTAGTTGGGATTATCTCCTCTTCTACTGGAGGTGAAAACTTGGTCAGGACTCTACCTTCTACTATAAAGGAACAACTTTTAGCAAATGAGGCAGTGGAAAATGGCCCAAGGGTCATTGAAAAGGGTTTAGGTGGAAACCCTTTTGTTCTGTGTGGGGGGCCTGGTTTGATCATTGCTATGGGGCCTTTACTTCTCTATGTATGCCACTGGCTGAAAGATAAGCATTTTCTATTGGCTTGACCCAACTATAAAAACTGCAGGCAAGGCATTTGGGGGCAACAAGTATCTAACCATACAGTCTACAGTATTTTACAGAAATACCAAAGTATATCTAAACCAACCACTGGAATTAACATGCTGTATATTTGAAAACCCCTCTTAAAACTTCATAAGAGTGAACCAAAATATCTGGGGGGGGGGGGTCAAAAATCTAATGATTTATTCTACTCAAAAATAATGCAGCAACAATAAGTAAAGTTCCCAATGGCTAAAATTATAATATATATGAGATGTATCCAGAATGGACATATTGCAGAGGCTCAATCATTCATATACTGAGCTTTAAAGGAACTCCCCTTTCCATATTTACTGGCAGGGTGCATGGTTTAAAAAAATAAAGGACCACTTGTCAGTTGTATCTGGTAACAGAGCTTCCTTCACCTCTACTTCCGTCACCACTGGACCAAAAATGTGACACATATGTCACTGCTTCTGGTCAGTCAATGGCCTCAGCGGTAAAATGTGCTGGTCCAGTACATGACTGCTGCCACTGATTGGCCAGCAGTAATGATGTCCATATAGATGGCACATCACACTTCTAGTTGAGTGGGGATGGGGAATAGAGAAGAATGGAGATCGACACTGTAAATGGAGTGCTATTCATAAGTGAGTTATGCCAGTAGATATAAAAAGGGGTTCTTGGTCTTGGAGAACCCCTTTAAGTTATGAAATACTGCAGATATTATTACAAGGTATTTTCAGATAATATTTTTCTATGTTATTTCTATAGAAGTCCTTTATTTTTAGACATATTTAGACTTAATGAAGATTAGGATTTATCTTAAATAGCTGTGAGCTTGCTGCTTTTGACCTCTCCATCTGCTGGTCCATATGTAATAATAAGCAAATACACACCCACCTAGTCTACATCAAAGTACTTGAACATAAAAGAGTTAATAGCATGCTAGAATTAATTTTTCAAATTAAACATATGATATTCATGATGTTCAGGAAATAAAAATGTAGCATCTATTAATATCTTCCTACATTATTATAACCACACCATGGTAATGATTAAGATACAGCAATGAGTTCATCTGCTAGGACTGACACAGCGGCCACCCTCTGATTCATTCCCCAGTACTAATGCTAGAAAAAAAACAGAGCCTGCAGTATCCATAGATTTCCTGGAAACACCGTTCAACACTTCCATGCAGGCCACACACAAAACTAAGCCTGTACTCAAATCTGCCAGAAAGTATCCCATGGTCAGCATCATTCGCACCCACTAAAATGAGACCAGACACAATCTTTTACATTTTTTAGGTTTTATCTACATGGGTAATGTTATTTTACACGAAACACAATAGAATGTACTGTGCTATAAAATAAAAGATACGTTTACCATATGATTATTCAATTACAATTGATGAGATAGAAGGAATGTTTCAGAGGTGATAAACTGTGTACACATCTGACCAAAGAATGTTATAAAGCTTATAAACTGCAGGGTTGCAAAAGCAGCCATGGAAAAGGAGTGATATGTCTGTAAAATACAATCATGGATATTTGCTTCATCTTTGGAAGGTGCCGCTGCTATATCCAGAATGAATAAATCCATAAAACGTCAGTCATTTAACAGATTATTAATAAAGTATAACAAAATAAATGATTTAACAATAAAGAAAATTAGAGAAATGCAAAAAAAAACATTTTTACCAAGTTCAAGATTTACATTTAATTGGCAAATTAGATTTTGAGATTGGTTGCTAAATTTGCACATCTCAGAGGTGTAGCTAAGAAGATTGTTGTGCATGTTCGCCAGATGCTAAGTACGAGTGTGGCATCATTGACACTAGAAGAAAGAGTGTCTAGTAAATTATTGGTAATACTGGGGTACATAACATTTTGGCATCAGGTTTACTTTGCAGTGTGGAAGAGAGTGCTGCTGCCACCCAGGTGTAACAGTATTGTGGTGGAGTTGGCTAATGTTTTGGCCACCAAACTACAAATCCATGTAAATCTGGCAGCGTTTGGGGATTTTTATGTATCAATCTGGGGGGACAAAGTGGCACATATTTACATGTAAAGTTTTGCAAAATATACGTTAATCACATATGCAATGCAAATAACAGGACACCCTCAGAGCTGAGCTATATCAAAAAAAAAATTAAACTTAGTCAACACATCCTGCAAAGTGGAGTCAATGTAGAGGTGAACATTACAATGGCTGAAACAGGTTCTTAATTAATGTAATATATAGCTGAAGTCTACGCTCCCTGAATTCATTTCAGGCCTGCTGGCAGAAAAAGAGGTAACATATAGAGCAGTATATACAGTACAGACCAAAAGTTTGGACACACCTTCTCATTCAAAGAGTTTTCTGTATTTTCATGACTGAGAATTGTAGATTCACACTGAAGGCATCAAAACTATGAATTAACACATGTGGAATTATATACTTAACAAAAAAGTGTGAAACAACTGAACATATGTCTTATATTCTAGGTTCTTCAAAGTAGCCACCTTTTGCTTTGATTACTGCTTTGCACACTCTTGGCATTCTCTTGATGAGCTTCAAGAGGTAGTCACCTGAAATGGTATTCCAACAGTCTTGAAGGAGTTCCCAGAGATGCTTAGCCCTTTTGCCTTCTCTCTGCGGTCCAGCTCACCCCAAACCATCTCGATTGGGTTCAGTTCTGGTGACTGTGGAGGCCAGGTCATCTGGCGTAGCACCCCATCACTCTCCTTCTTGGTCAAATAGCCCTTACACAGCCTTGAGGTGTGTTTGGGGTCATTGTCCTGTTGATAAATAAATGATGGTCCAACTAAACGCAAACTGGATGGAATAGCATGCCGCTGCAAGATGCTGTGGTAGCCACGCTGGTTCAGTATGCCTTCAATTTTGAATAAATCCCCAACAGTGTCACCAGCAAAGCACCCCCACACCATCACACCTCCTCCTCCATGCTTCACGGTGGGAACCAGGCATGTAGAGTCCATCCATTCACCTTTTTCTGCGTCGCACAAAGACACGGTGGTTGGAACCAGAGATCTCAAATTTGGACTCATCAGACCAAAGCACAGATTTCCACTGGTCTAATGTCCATTCCTTGTGTTCTTTAGCCCAAACAAGTCTCTTCTGCTTGTTGCCTGTCCTTAGCAGTGGTTTCCTAGCAGCTATTTTACCATGAGGGCCTGCTGCACACAGTCTCCTCTTAACAGTTGTTGTAGAGATGTGTCTGCTGCTAGAACTCTGTGTGGCATTGACCTGGTCTCTAATCTAAACTGCTGTTAACCTGCGATTTCTGAGGCTGGTGACTCAGATGAACTTATCCTCCGCAGCAGAGGTGACTCTTGGCAGTGGCGTAGCTATAGGGGTCGCAGCAGTCGCAGTTGCAACCGGGCCCCTAAGCCAGGGGGGCCCTGCCCTGCGCATAGTTGCGGGCGGCGGCGGGGCAGAGGGAGATGAGCGCTTCCATTGTGGAAGCGCTCATCTCCATAGTCATCTGTATCGCCGTCCTCCAGACGGCGATACAGGTGCCTGTACTGCGGGCAGGGGAGGGAGAGGTGTCTCCCCTGCCCGTTCCTCTGATAGGCTGCAGGCACTAGGCCTGCAGCCTATCAGAGGCCGGCTCAGGCGGCGCGATGACGTCATCGCGCCGCCTGAGCCGTACAGCGCGGGACACAGGCCGGAAGAGGCCTGCATCGCATCACTGCCAGCTCCATTGAGGTAAGTATAAGTGTTTATTCTTTTTATTGTTGTAGTCTTGGACCGGAGCTCTATTGGGGGCACATGGGGGCATTTTTACCAGCAAAAGGGGGCACTGGATCATTTTTACTGGCACTGGGGGCATTATTATAGGCACTGGGGAAATTTTTACTGGCACATGGGGGCACTGGGGCATTTTTACCGGCCAAAGGGGGCACTGGAGGCATTTTTACTGGCACTGGGGGCATTAATACAGACACTGGGGCCATTTTTACTGGCACATGGGGGCACTGGGGGCATTTTTACTGGCACTGGGGGCATTTTTACTGGCACTGGTGGCATTTTTACCGGCAAAAGGGGGCACTGGGGCATTTTTACTGGCACTGGGGGCATTATTACAGGCACTGGGGACATTTTTACTGGCACATGGGGGCATTTTTACTGGCAAAAGGGGGCACTGGGGGCATTTGTACTGGCACTGGGGGCATTATTACAGGCACTGGGGCCATTTGTACTGGCACATGGGGGCACTGGGGGCATTTTTACCGGCAAAAGGGGGCACTGGGGCGTTTTTACTGGCACTGGGGGCATTATTACAGGCACTGGGGAAATTTTTACTGGCACATGGGGGCACTGGGGGCTTTTTTACCGGCAAAAGGGGGCACTGGGGGCATTTTTACTGGCACTGGGGGCATTTTTACTGGCACATGGGGGCACTGGGGGCATTTCTTAATGGCACGGGAGCACTGGGGGCATTTTTACTAGCACTGGGGGCATTTCTTAATGGCACGGGAGCACTGGGGGCATTTGTTACTGGCACTTGGGGGCATTTCTTAATGGCACGGGAGCACTGGGGGCATTTTTACTGGCACATGGGGGCACTGGGGGCGCAGTTATTTCTGGGGCACGTTATGTTCACACTATTACGGGACACTATTTGCTGGGCGCAGTTATTTTAGCACACTGTGTGCCAATAATTATTGAAGGGCACTATCTGTGTGGTACTAGTGGCACAGTACTGGGGGTGGTAGGATGATTTGTCCAGAAGACGGGGAGGATGATGGAAAAGTAGTAAACTAAGATATTTTTCTGTCAAACTGCAGAGATGAGAAATGGCTGAAAAATGGCGTCTGGTCTGAAAGGACAAGATGAGGAAAGAGAAGATCTACATCCGAGGAGATGTCACTGTATGTAAGAGGTATGGGGCGCTGTATTACACTGGATGTAAGAGGTATGGGGCGCTGTATCATACTGGATGTAAGAGGTATGGGGCTGTATTATACTGGATGTAAGAGGTATGGGGCGCTGTATTAGGCTACATTCACACGAACATTGTGTTTTGCAGTCTGCAAATTGCGGATCCGCAAAAAAAGGATGATGTTCCGTATGGCATCCTTTTTTTTTTGCAGATCCACTGTAACAATGCCTATCCTTGTCTGCAAAACAGACAAAAATAGGAATGGACATACAGATGCGGACAGCACACAGTGTTCATTGAAGTGAATGGGTCTGCATTTGAGCCGCAAAATATGCAGATTGGAGGCCGCAAAAACAACGTGTGAATGTAGCCTTACCCTGTATGTTCTGTAGTGATATACGTAATGTTAGGAGGGAAAAGGTTAGGGTGAGAATTTGGCATGGGGGGGGGGGTTCAGTTTTTGACTTGGCCGGCAGAAAAGCTAGGTGCACCAGCGCTGAGGGAAGGGGGGGGCCCAAGCTGAACTCTTGCACCAGGGCCCATGAGCCTTTAGCTACGCCCCTGACTCTTGGTCTTCCTTTCCTGGAGCGGTCCTCATGTGAGCCAGTTTCTTTGTAGCGCTTGATGGTTTTAGCGACTGCACTTGGGGACACTTTCAAAGTTTTCCCAATTTTTCAGACTGACTGACCTTCATTTCTTAAAGTAATGATGGCCACTCGTTTTTCTTTACTTAGCTGCTTTTTTCTTGCCATAATACAAATTCTAACAGTCTATTCAGTAGGACTATCAGCTGTGTATCCACCTGACTTCTGCCCAACACAACTCATGGTCCCAACCCCATTTATAAGGCAAGAAATCCCTACTTATTAAACCTGACAGGGCACACCTGTGAAGTGAAAACCATTTCAGGTGACTACCTCTTGAAGCTCATCAAGAGAATGCCAAGAGTGTGCAAAGCAGTAATCAAAGCAAAAGGTGGCTACTTTGAAGAACCTAGAATATAAGACATATTTTCATTTGTTTCACACTTTTTTTGTTAAGTATATAATTCCACGTGTTAATTCATAGTTTTGATGCCTTCAGTGTGAATCTACAATTTTCATAGTCATGAAAGTACAGAAAACTCTTTGAATGAGAAGGTGTGTCCAAACTTTTGGTCTGTACTGTATGTGGAGCCTGTTCTCTCTGAATTAATTTGAGGAAGATTGGCACACACAGAGGTATAGATCCATACAGAAAGAGTTCACCTTGCTGTGGTGGGTGGACACAAATAATTTTGAGCAAAATATATTTGCTATAAATTGAGTCATAGAGTCAAACATTGAGTAATGTACTCTATGTTTGCAGAGTGTTGTTGCATTGAGTTTGCTTGTACTTATTTAATATAAAAATGCAAAATTTGAAAAAGGGAATCCATCCCAGCCCTTTACTCTGCTATCTTCATTATCAGTAGATGTCAGAAGTTTCTTCCTGCCTACCCTTGTCCCCTGAAGATCGTCTAGCAAAATGTGACATGTAGGGATGATGGGCTAGGGCCTAATTAGGTCTTGCTTAGACCTCTTTTCACATTAGCGGCAGCACGGATCCGGCGGGTGAAGGGTGCCGCCGGATCCGTGCTGCCGCAAGTACACGTGAGGAGCTGGAGCAGCGCTCCGGACCCACACATGTGACATACAAACACACACACATACACACACAGACATACACATACATACTTAGATGCTCCCAGCAGCTCCGCACAGCACAGGGGGACGGAGCACACATAGGAAGATTTCCCACAGCGCCCTCTGCTGGAGGGAGAATCTTCCTATGTGCGCGCAGTCGTCCTCCTCCTGCGATGTGCGGAGCTGCTGGGAGCATGTAAGTATGTCTGTGTATGTCTGTGTATATGTCTATGTGTATGTCTGTGTGTACGTGTCTGTTATGTGTGGTGTACTGTGGACACATCCGTCATGAACTCCATTGAAAGTCAATGGAGGACAGATCCGTTTACTGAGTGTGTCACACTGAACAGATCCGTCCCCATTGACTTGCATTGGGGGTCATTGCGGATGCCCAGGACGGAGAGCAAACCGCAGCATATTGCGGTTTTCTCTCCGTTCTGGAGACGTAACGGAATGCTTTTAGGAGCATTCTGTTGTCTTCAGTTCAGTTTTGTCCCCATTGACAATGAATGGGGGTAAAACTGAAGCGTTTTTTCCGGTATTGAGCCCCTCAATACGCTACTGTGAAAGTCGCCATAGTACCAGGGTTAGTTTCCAGACCGGGTCACCCTTATCAGGTTGAGTGCTCCGTGGTTAGGCTTATCAGGGCCAGCATAGCACTCTCCTATAAGGTTTACTAGGGTCAGAAATGGTTAATTAATAAGTGCATATTTTGGACCCTTCACAGATCCCGCTGAAGCCAGCAGGACACCCCATATGCAAACTGTCTGCTGTAGAAACAAATTGTTGTTTTGACTGTTTCCTCTGGTTGGGTAATACTGAGCACCCTGTGCAATCTTGTGTTACATTTGATGTCTGTTTTTATCTCTCCTGGGTATCATAGGAGTATCTGATACCATTGAAGCTAACGTTACATTTTTAGATTTTTGTACTATTTTTGTACTGTCTTTTTACATCTGTTTTAATCGCATATCATGAAGGTTATGTTTTAGTACAGCATTCTCCCTTTGATTTGCAGGTGAAAGGCCAGCAGTGTGAATTTCCTTTTGTTATAATAGGAACCACGTATGACTGATCCAGTTTTAGGAAGTACACCCCTCAAATTATTCAAAACTGATTTTAGAAACTTTGATAACCCTTTAGATGTTCCACAGGAATTAAAGCAAAATATATTTTATGAAGGGCAGATTTTGCAGGAATGTTTCTTGGGCACCATGAAACCCTGTGGTAGCCCTACAGTCGACCCCCCCCCCCCTCCAAAGTGACCCAATTTGGAAACTATACACCTCAAGAAATTTTTTCAAGGGTGTAGTGAGCGATTTGTTGCTTTAACCCCAGATATTAAATTGTCACAATTGGTAACAAGAAAAAGAACCCTACATTTTTGTAAACAAAAAAAAAAAACACTACAATGAGAATTTTTCCCTTGCACAATTTACCAAGGGGTGTAGTGAGACATTATATAGCACAGGTGTTTTTCAAAAACTAATGCACAGCTGATGGTGCAAAGTGAAAATTGCACTTTTTACACAGATGTGCCATATCAGAGGCCAATATTTTGTGTCCAGCATGTGCCAATGTGAAAAATAAGCCCTATAATACGGTGCTTTCTGATTTTAGAAACACCTTGTGGCCCATGTGGCCCTAAACTTTTGGCTGGACATACAACAGGGCTTAGAAGTAAAAGAGCACCGTGTGCATTTGAGGCCCGATGTGGTGATTTACGCAGCTTGTGCTGACAACTGTAGAGGCTTTAGAGTGAAATATTAAATTGAACTCTCAAGAAGTTACACTATTTTGAAAATAGGTATATATTAAGGGTGTGGAGTGAGCATTTTGACCGCATATGTGCAAAAGTTATTGCGCAGCAGATGGTACAATGTGAAAATTGCAATTTTTCCACATATATGACATATTAGTGCCCAATATTTTGTGTCCAGCGTATGCCAGTGTGAAAAGTCAGCATTCTTATTATTATGCTGTGTTTCCTGGTTTTAGAAACCCCCTACATGTGGCCCTATTCTTTTACTTGAACATATATAAGAGGGCTCAGGAGTATAAGAACTCCATGTGCATTTTGAGGCCCAGTGTGGTGATTTACACAGCTTGTGTTAACAACTGTAGCTCTGGAGTAAAATAATAAATCATCCAACTTTGGAAACTCTGCCCCTCAAGGTATTAAGGGGTAGAGTTAGCACTTTGGAGCCACAGGTATTTTGCAGAAATTAATGCGCAGTTCACCGTGCTAAATGGAAATTGCAATTTTTCCACAGATATGGCTTTTCAGTGCCCAATAAGCTCATGCTATCTGAGACTCACACCAAATTACTTGAATTCATAGACTGGTTCTACTGGGTACAGAAATGTCATAAATTTAGCTGCATATGGGCACACAGTAGGGCTCAGAAGGGAAAGAGCGCCATTTGGCTTTTGAAGCGTGGATTTTGCTAGAATGGTTTTCCAGTGCTACATCATATTTGCAGAGACCCTGAGGTGCCCGTAGAGTGAAAACCCCCAATAAGTGACCTCATTTTGGAAACTTAAGCCTGAAGGCTGGGCCTCATGGACTTCAGTACGTGGCAGGCCCAGAGGCCTTTGCAAGGTTCTGCGTGCCATGGCAATCATCAGCATCTCATGATTGCATTGCGGGGAGCCGATGGGTAGAGAGATGGAGCCCTCTCTCTGTAAACCCCCTAGAAGCAGCAGTCAGCATTGACCATGGCATCTAAGTGATTAATCCACTGGCATTTGAGTTTTCACTGATGCTAGTGCATACTGCAGGGGTCTGGCTGTCAGTAACACCCAGGCCCCTGTCCCTGCCAAGTACAGCTACTGAGCCCATCTAATCATTGCACTGTACATTGAAAGGACACTTCCATTAGAAAGGGAAAATTTTTAAAACTCAATATTCATAGCCATTTTGACCTTTTTTCTCTTTTTTCGTTTTGGCAGTACTACTGTGTAAATATATAAATATACAGTATTGTCCTTCAGTAGCAGTCAGCACAAGTGATAAGCAATATCGTACCTTCTAAATAGTACGTAACCCATGTCAGCGTACTGTTGCTGTGAGGGAAAGATGTTATCTGCTAGCATAATATCAGGTGTAGAATTAGGATGACAGTATAACAGCTCTATTGTTCTAAAGTCTATTGTTGATAAAAAATGCCCCCAGAAGAGGATTGCATTGATTAGTGCAATGTGTGATGCTCTAAATGAGTCACTACAGAAGGTGTCACTTCTTACAGAGGCAATCTGACTGAAAAGGTTAAAGGGAATGGTCATCAGCAAATTACCTAATATTTTATTAAAGTTTTTATGCTAAACATTTTTTAAAATTAAACATATAATCATGATATTTTTTTTATATTTCTTGCTCACTGCTGAACAGCCGGCTGTAATAGCTCACATATGATTATATAACAAGTCTCTCTAAGTGAATCTCATTAACACAGACCACACTGAACATATGTCAGAAATGTCAATTAATCAAGATGCTGTGCATGCGATCCACATCAGAAAGTTATTTATGGCGATATTACGTATTTGGGAGGGAATTACTTGACATATGTATTCCAACAGGATGTGGCAAAATATAGAAAGTCTATCAGATATCTCAACATTTTCCTGTTGTCAAAAACTGTCTAAACTGTCATAGATGTACAGTATATGTAGATGTGATATTCCGTTTTTCAATAGAAATTGATGGAACAAGGTATGTGCCATTTTATAAATACGCATATACTAATAATAACGTTTGTGACAACCACATTCAATCTAGAAGAAGAATAATGTTGTCATCACATTTTTCTAATTTCAACGGGACTATTAGAAATCATAATTTCTCCTTCCATCAATACCACAGGTTTTAGTTTTATTACATTTCAGCCTGAACTGATATCATTATTATCTAGTTTTATATATCAAAATGCTGAAAAAGTGATGGACATATTAACACAAGAGACTTCTCTTTATGAGCCGGGAGGTGATACTCCATGGACACTCCGAGCATTCATTCTCTTGGTGCTGACACGCTAGTGCCATCTTCAGATTGATATCATCACTTACGAAAGTCTAGAAACTGACCTAATATATTACCTATCACCACTTCTCGCTTTCCTGAAAACGGTAGGCTGTCGTAGCCCTCTCTCTGCTTGCCTTGGCTAATGGTAATAAGATCTTGTTACAGTGGGGAAAAAACATATTTAGTCAGCCACTAATTGTGCAAGTTCTCCCACTTAAAAAGAAGAGAGGCCTGTAATTGACATCATAGGTAGACCTCAACTATGAGAGACAAAATGAGAAAACAAATCCAGAAAATCACATTGTCTGATTTTTAAAGAATTTATTTGCAAATTATGGTGGAAAATAAGAATTTGGTCAATAACAAAAGTTCCTCTCAATACTTTGTTATATATCCTGTGTTGGCAATGACAGAGGTCAAACGTTTTCTTTAAGTCTTCACAAGGTTGGCACACACTGTTGCTGGAATGTTTGCCCATTCCTCCATGCAGATCTCCTCTAGAGCAGTGATGTTTTGGGGCTGTCGCTGGGCAACACGGACTTTCAACTCCCTCCAAAGGTTTTCTATGGGGTTGAGATCTGGAGACTGGCTAGGCCACTCCAGGACCTTGAAATGCTCCTTCGTTTCCCTGGCGATGTGCTTGGGATCATTGTCATGCTGAAAGACCCAGCCACATTTCATCTTCAATGCCCTTGCTAATGGAAGCAGGTTTGCACTCAAAATCTCACGATACATGGCCCCGTTCATTCTTTCATGTACACAGATCAGTCGTCCTGGTCCCTTTGCAGAGAAATAGCCCCAAAGCATGATGTTGCCACCCCCATGCTTCATAGTAGGTATGGTGTTCTTTGGATGCAACTCAGCATTCACTCTCCTCCAAACATGACAAGTTGTGTTTCTACCAAACAGTTCTACTTTGGTTTCATCTGACTATATGACATTCTCCCAATACTCTCCTGGAACATCCAAATGCTCTCTAGTAAACTTCAGACGGGCCCGGATATCTACTGGCTTAAGCAGGGGGACACATCTGGCACTGCAGGATCTGAGTCCCTGGCGGTGTAGTGTGCTACTGACGGTAGCCTTTGTTACGTTGGTCCCAGCATTCTGCAGGTCATTCACTAGGTCCCCCGTGTGGTTCTGGGTTTTTTGCTCACAGTTCTTGTGATCATATTGACCCCACAGGGTGAGATCTTGCGTGGAGCCCCTGATCGAGGGAGATTATCAGTGGTCTTGTATGTCTTCCATTTTCTAATAATTGCTCCCACAGTTGATTTCTTCACACCAAGCTGCTTGCTTATTGCAGATTCAGTCCTCCCAGCCTGGTGCAGGTCTACAATTTTGTTTCTGCTTCTACAGCTCTTTGGTCTTCACCATAGTGAAGTTTGAATTGTGACTGTTTCAGGTTGTGAACAGGTGTCTTTTATACTGATAACAAGTTCAAACAGGTCCCATTACTACAGGCAATGAGTGGAGGACAGAGAACCAAGAAGAAGTTACAGGTCTGTTAGAGCCAGAAATCTTGCTTGTTTGTAGGTGACCAAATATTCATTTTCCACCATAATTTGCAAATAAATACTTAAAAAATATAGACAATGTGATTTTCTGGATTTGTTTTCTCATGTTGTCTCTCATAGTTGAGGTCTACCTATGATGTCAATTACAGGCCTCTCTCATCTTTTTAAGTGGGAGAACTTGCACATTTGGTGGCTGACTAAGGCTTCATTCACACGACCATATGTGTTTTGCGGTCCGCAAATTGCGGATCCGCAAAAAAAACGGATGACGTTCCGTATGGCATCCGTGTTTCCGTTTTTTTTGCGGATCCATTGTAACAATGCCTATCCTTGTCAGCAAAACGGACAAGAATAGAACATGTTCTATCTTTTTTGCGGAACGGAAATACGGACATACGGAAACGGAATGCACACGGAGTACCTTCCGTTTTTTTTGTGGACCCATTGAAATGAATGGTTCCGCATACGGTCCGCAAAAAAAACGGAACGGACACGGAAACAAAATACGGTCGTGTGAATGAAGCCTAAATACGTTTTTTCCCCCACTGTATATAGCAGCCTGGACCTAATCATATAATTCCACATAAAATATTCAAGGTGTACTCAATTTCCTGGTCGCTTCACAAGGAATCAATTTTACTTAGAGATTTATATAAACTATTGGAAATTATGAAAGGATATGCTCCTTTCATCCATGAACTGGATATTGAGTAGGTACAGTACATGCCACCTCAAAAATGGTCCCAGAAGCCAAACCTCTATGCACATTAACTGGATGTCTGTTTCAGCCTAGCAGTGCACTTGGAATATGGATGACACAGAAGGCAAAAAACAGTAACACGGACCAAACTAGTGGCATATCTTGAAATAACTGGGACCAGCAGCAAATTTTTGCAATATACACAGAATTTGCACAACAATTTTAAACCATTAGGAATAGATCACTGTGTAGAAATAGAACACTGCATAGGTTAGATCTATTTACAGCATGTAAAACTGTATTAAAGAATATAAAGCCGTACTCTTGGCTCCTGTGAACAAGGCAGACATAGCAGAACTGGAGAGGGTTCAGAGGAGGGCAACTAAAGTAATAACTGGAATGGGTGGACTACAGTACCCAGAAAGATTATCAAAATTAGGCTTATTCTCTTTAGAAAAAAGACAACTGAGGGGAGATCTAATAACTATGTATAAATATATCAGAGGTCAGTACAGAGATCTCTCCCATCATCTATTTATCCCCAGGACTGTGACTGTGACGAGGGGACATCCTCTGCGTCTGGAGGAAAGAAGGTTTGTACACAAACATAGAAGAGGATTCTTTACGGTAAGAGCAGTCAGACTATGGAACTCTCTGCCTGAGGAGGTGGTGATGGTAAGTTCACTAAAAGAGTTCAAGAGGGGCCTGGATGTATTTCTGGAGGGTAATAATATTACAGGTTATAGTTACTAGAGATGGGTTGTTGATCCAGGGAGTAATTCTGATTGCCCGATTGGAGTCAGGAAGGAATTTTTTCCCCTAAAGCTTTTACCTCACAGGGGTTTTTTGCCTTCCTCTGGATCAACTTGTAGGAAAACAGGCTGAACTGGATGGACAGATGTCTTTTTTCGGCCTTATAAACTGTTACTATGTTACTATGTTACTAAAAGATCTAAAACTTATAACACCATATTGTAAATACAATTAAATTGCAGACTATAAATTCTTCTTCGTCCTATTAAATCTACAGTCTACACATCATCTAATAGCAAATTCCTGCAGGATAAGGTGCCATATCACCAACCATAATGCCCTCACTGTACTTCAATGGACAGTGCTGTCACCAGATCTCAATGTAATAGAACATGTCAAGAATATGGTGCAGGAATTTTTCAGCGTGAACGCATAGCTGAAGAAATTCCAGGAACTGCATGAACAAATCAATGAAGACCAGTCTTATGGGATTTTCCTAATACCTTTCTGTATCCAAGCAATGAAGAATTCTGCTAGTTCTGAGACTAAATGGGTTCTTACATAAAACTAATTAAGTTTTGATTAAATATAGATATTTTAAAAAAATTCTTCCTTTCCTTGCCACAGGTAGAACCTAACTATACAATTAAAATATACAGGCATTTTCTATGTCAAAAGTTGAGGCTAAATAAAAGAATGACACTTATTACTAGTGTAATACTCTAAGGACACCATCACCGGTACCTAACAAATCACTTATTGATTTATGCTGTTTCAGTTCTCCTCATTTAAGCACCAATAAAAAAAGCTGAACGTATCTGCATTGTTCCACAAGTAACAGCTCACTTCCGACATGTCCTTCTTGGCTGATAGTCATTCACATCAACACATTTGCACCACTGTGACATACACACTCCACAATCTGTAACTATAACAAGTAGGGATGAGCGAACTTTTGAAAAGTTCGGTTCGGTTCGATTCAGCGAACTTTCGTGAAGTTCGGATTCGTACGAACCGAACCTAAAACGAGCCTTGCTATAACGGCTGAATAATTGCAGCTACAATAGTGGGAGTCTGATAGGGTATAGTTTCGTTTAGTTGCAGTTGCTATTACAATGAAAAAAGTGGAAAAAATCAAAGTGCAAAAATAGTGAAACCTCAGCCAGGTCGAAAACATTTGACAGCATTGAAGATGTCCGCTGGAGCAGTCCATGTCATGCCAGAGCACCAAAAACACACGGTAGATCGTGGCACCAGCCCAAGAATAGGCTGCGTTGAAGTCGATGCGGTCTCAGTGACATCACAGGTCAAAAGACAGACAGGCATACCATTTAATTAGACCTTGTGCATCCCAGAACAGGTACACATTAGCCAAGGTGTAAGTGATTACACGGGACATAGGACACAAAGTGCAAGTTGGCAACACCGGCAGCATTGCCTTGGACCCAGTAGGGTGGAAAACAGACATTTGACAGTGGAACCAGCAGCAGTAATAGTACTGTATTGGACCCAGTATGGTTGAGAACAGACAATTGACGGAGGAGGAGGCAGCAGCACTTGATTGCACCCAGGCCAGTATGGTTAAGAACAGACAATTGACGGAGGAGGAGGCAGCAGCACTTGATTGCACCCAGGCCAGTATGGTTTAGAACAGACAATTGACGGAGGAGGAGGAGGCAGCACTTGATTGCACCCAGGCCAGTATGGTTGAGAACAGACAATTGACAGAGGAGGAGGAGGCAGCACTTGATTGCACCCAGGCCAGTATGGTTGAGAACAGACAATTGACGGAGGAGGAGGCAGCAGCACTTGATTGCACCCAGGCCAGTATGGTTGAGAACAGACAATTGACGGAGGAGGAGGAGGCAGCACTTGATTGCACCCAGGCCAGTATTGTTGAGAAGAGACAAGTTGAGGAGGAGAAAGCACTTGATTGCACCCAGGCCAGTATTGTTGAGAAGAGACAAGTTGAGGAGGAGGAGGAGGCAGCACTTGATTGCACCCAGGCCAGTATTGTTGAGAAGAGACAAGTTGAGGAGGCAGCTTCAGCAGCTCTTGATTGCACCCAGTATGTTTCCAAATAGACAATTGATGGTGGGGGCATTAGTAGGAGCAGTATTCTTTTGGACCCAGAAGGGCCTAGTACAGAGAACTGAAGTTGGAAGCTAAGAATATGCACGCTTGTAAAAATCAGTTTTTATACATGACAAAATGTTGATGTAGAGTTCAGCACAGGACAGTCAACGTTAAAAAAACCCCTCTAACATTACAGCTAGTCTAGTAGGATACGGATACGGTTAAATAGACAGACAACCTCACCCACAGAATCCATGAGGTGAAGAAAGGACATTTAAAAAGGCACAGATTCAAGAAGGCTTTACGCCAGTTCCATTATCCAAAAATACGTGTCCAATTTTCATGAAATGGACACCTCACTGGCACTCGCTTTACAAATTGACGCAACTACTCTGGTGTCAAACCTGTTGAATCTGGGCCTATGGCTGTTGGCGAGACATATATATATATATATATATATATATATATATATATCTTTGTTACACCAGTTTGATGTCCTAACCGAGTGCAGCGCCCAACCCAATGGATGTATGCTTTTGTGTTTTTTGAGTAATAATCCCTTGTATCCTGGTCTATTCTGTGAAAAAAGTACAGTTTTGCATCGCCGTTGTTATTTTAACCAGATTCGTTACGAACTTTCTCAAAGTTCGGTTCGTCACCGAACCGAACTTTTGGCAAAGTTCGTAACGAATCTGATTCGTTGCGGTTCGGTTCGCTCATCCCTAATAACAAGCCCAACAGGGCTCATTTGTTTTTTGTTTTTTTCCAAATTTGCAGCTGTAGGGAAATTATTTCCATACTGCCTTTTTTTTCCATTACAATAAAAATTTGATTCTATATTGTTCATGGCTGGCCTCCTGCAGGACATGTTATATTTTTAACAGTTGTCCCTTATAAGGACCCTTCTTAGCAGCTGGTGTTCCAGGTCCCTTAGATATTTTTGAGAGAATGGGAAGGTTACTTTATATTAATCTGAAACAGTAAAATATTGGAACCTTAAAGGGGTTGCCTCATCTGGCCCTACACAGGTGAGTTGAGACACAGCACTGACCACCTTCTGGCCGGCGCGCACTGCTGTTTCAGTAGCTCTCATTGTCGTGAGTGAGAGCTACAGAAACAATGTAGCACAACAAGCTACGCTGTTTCCGACGGAAGAGAGTGGATTGTCTCTGCGAGAGCAAGTGGATGAGGTGAGTATTTTTTTCTGTTATTTGTAAGACAACTCCAGCCGCCATTTTAGGAAAAATGACTCATTATCACGAATCGCCAAAAAATTTAGCTTTGTTTAGAATCTAATGTTTCTTAAAATTCTGAGCGAATTTGGATGCTTTGCTCAACACTAATGATGACTTATCCGCTGCCTTCTCACAGATCACCAAGCACAGCACCATACATAGCGGATGTGTTTGGTATTGCAGCTCAGCCCCAGCTCAGCTGCTCGATGAATGGGACGTCAGCAGAGAGATGGCTGTGGTGCTCACTGGAGCATTGCTGCCTTCTCAAACAGCTGATCGGTGGAGATCCTGGGTGTCGGACTCCCACTGATCAGATACTGATGATTAGTGTTGAGCAAATCAAAGTATCTAAAGTGAACTTCGATCCGAATTTCAGAGAAAACTCGATTTGCAGCAAAGCCGCATTTCCTTGTACTTCGTGGTAACAAATCAATTTTTTCTGAAATTGCATAAAAAATACATACTTACCTCATCTGTTAGAGTGCCGCAGCCATCTTGATTAAGTATCCCACGCAAAATCTTGTACATAGTGACATATGACGTCACCATGCCAAGCAACGTAATTACATCATCACACGCTGCGCAAGATTTCGAGCGGGAATTTCAATCAAGATGACTGAAGCAGCCTCTTCATGCTGAAATGGATAAGGTAAGTATTTGTTTTTTTCCCACGATTAACCCCTGTAAGCCCTAATTTTTTATCTCAGACGCCGCAATCAGCCATATCCATGAACGCAGCATCTGAGCGGCTCAATGATGGGGGGAGGATGGGAGTGGTAGTGGCTCTGATGAGATGTTGTGTCACGGTGTACTCCCTCTGGCCGTTGCTCCTGGAGATCAGTGAAGTAGAAAAGTAATTTGAAGAATCTGGCCAGACTGAGTGCAAAATATAACTTGTGGTACATCCATCAGCAATTTATACAAAACATGGTTTCTGGCACCAGTTGAGGTGGTATGGTGGCAGGTTGGATGGCAATAGATTAGCAATAACTGGCACTTCTAAGTATAGGTGTCCACTGTAAGATTCAGACATGAGCTTTGTCTGGCCTAGTGGTGGCATAGGTGATGCCACTGTCTTTTGTTATTTCACCTCGTTATGTTGCTCAGTCTCACTGAAGAGCCCTAATATGGCAAAACACGTTGGAGGAAAGAGGTTAAAAATCGGAGAGGGTGTGATAGTTAAGGCCTGAGGTTCCAGATAGATAGATAGATAGCAATAAGAGAAAATTGGCAGCACTTAAACCAAAAACAAACAATGGAGGTGCAAGCCCTAGGCCTGACAATGGCCATTGGACAAAAAAGCAGGAATAGGCAGTACATTCACTTAAAATAAAACAAAATAGTCCTTTTATTTACCCAAAATGTGGGACCGCGACGTTTCGGCTCTAAACAGGAGCCTTTCTCAAGTAATACTGATGGTGTGAACAAGGTATAAATACATAAAGTATAAAATATAATAAAAAAACACAATTCATATACCAGTGTAATCAAAAAATAAAATTATATAATGTGAATCATAATACATGTGTATAAAATTCATAATAATATTAATACATGCTCATGTGTCATAATAATTCATAAAAACATAATAGTAGAGTTAATTCATGATTATTAACAAGTGCTGGTACAGGTGTAAGACATGATTAGAGACCTACATTCAGTGCTGGAGGGGGCGAACATCCACCATACTACACGTCAAATTTGGCATTCCTATCGGGCCACTGCGCATGTCTTAGGCACACATTAGATTTACATAGCACGCTGAGTACATGGTATTCAAAGAAAGCTACTGCGCATGTCAAATATGCACAGTGTCAATTGTCCTCCTAGCGCTTCATATCAACTAAAGGCAACCCATACAGGATAGCCAGCACATGTGCCCAACAACCAAGGGGCTTCAATCGACCATCTTGAAAGAGGGTAAAATGTATATCCTGAAATTCATATTAATACAGAGCCCAGAAACTACAGAATCTTGTCCAAGGGCTAGTTAGGGTTTTCCTAAAGGGTCCAAAAGCCAGTAAAAAGTGTCCTATCAGATGGGAGCAAAATGTCAGATAACCACATATTACTGCGGCCACTTGACCTGCTCAGGAGCTGACAAACAGGATCACTATCCATTGTAACACAGACAGGATCACCTCATGCCCTCTCCCTAACCACTTTAAGGAGACATACACATTATGACCCCAATAGAAAATAGCACAATATGTAAAATCCTTTAATCCTCTTTATTATATAGTGTTGGACGTTTCATTCAACAAATATTCAACAGTACATGCGAAATGTCGCCCTCTTGAAGAACATTTTGCCTCCTTAAGCACAAACAGAGATCACTACAAAAAATGAAAAAATATCTAAAAACACATTAACCCCTTCCCGACCAGCGCTGTACATGTACAGCACTGCAGGAAGGGACTACGGAGCGCTGATCAGCTGCAGGGGGCCGACTGTTCCCAGTAGCCGGAACCCTGCTGCGTATGCCCGCACCGGTGAAAACACCAATGCGGGCGTATTAACCCTCGATGTGCCGCAGTCAGCGCTGACCGCTGCACATGCGATGCAGGTGGCAGGAAGGAGAGTCCATCGGGTCCCCGCGCTGCTGTGACGGGGACCCGATGGCTTGGATAGCAGCCTGATGCCTTCCTTAGGCATCGTGGCTGTCATTCCTGTGAACCTGTGAGATCCAGCCCCCTGGATCTCACAGGAAGCAGGCTGTAAGTGTATTATCGTGAAGCACAATATGTGACAAGAAAACATTCTCAGAATGGCTTGGATAAGTAAAAGCGTTCCAAAGTTATTACCACATAAAGTGACACATGTCAGATTTGCAAAAAATGGCCTGGGCAGGAAGGTGAAAACAGGCCCATGGTTGAAGGGGTTAAAGCAAACCAAAAGTAATCTTATATAACCCATCCTAACCCAGGGTACATTGACCAATTAGCTGTATGCATCAGGCGGAATTAGAGCAAAACACCCATTTTAAAGGGGTATTTCAGTTACCATAAATATAACTTATGTTTTAGACTAATTCATCATCAATAATTACCTAATATAATGTCAGTTTCACATATTTACCGTTTAGTAGTTTCTTCCCCTGCTATCCACTGTGTTTCCTCATAAGTTACCATGGCACTGACCTGTAGTTCTGAGCCTTTGTCAGGTCGAGCATGCTCAGTGTGTTGCTATCTATTCTCTAGCTAAATGTCAGTGTGCTGCTGATTACTGAGAAGAGGGAGCGTGTCTGCACTGGAATGTCAGGCAGCCAATCAGTGAACAGCAACACTCATGGTCAAGCACAAACTCACAGCAGGAAAGCTAGGCATTGTGGGAATTGTAGTTTTGTGAGGGAAGATCAGGAGCCATGCCACTGTCAGTGTGCTGCAGGCTCACACAGGAGCTAGACAAATGGATTGCAAGGTAAAATGAAGCTCTGGTTATATGTATAGGTAAGGGTTCTGATTGGGTCACAGCTTGCAGCCCTAATGCAGTTTTTCAAAAATTAAGTTACGTTACCGGAATACCCCTTTAAAGTCCACATTGAGGCCGTGTGGTCTCAATGTATTAAGTCTATAAATCCACTCAAGTTCCTTGCGTAATAATATCTTAGATCTATCACCTCCACGTCTTAAGGGAGGAACATGATCTATTATACGGACCGGAAACATAGTTGATGTTCAGAATGTTTAAAATCAGTGAAATGTTTAGACACAGGTAAATCTAACCTTTTCTTTCTAATGGTATACCTATGATGGTTCAACCTTGTTTTTAAATCTAGGGTTGTTTCTCCAACATACATTAATTTGCAAGGACATGAAAGCACGTAAATGACATGGTCAGAATCACACGTCAGAAAATGTTTAATGTCAAAAGAAAGTCCACTAGTAGGATGGGTGAATTGCCCACCTTTAAGCATTAGGCGGCAATTCACGTATCCTAAACACGGATAACATCCCAATTTTCTTGGGGTCAGCACAGTCACTTTATGTATTTATAACCTGTTCACGCCATCAGTATTGCTTGAGAAAGGCTCCTGTTTAGAGCCGAAACATCGTGGTCCCACATTTTGGGTAAATAAAAGGACTTTTTGTGATAGATAGATAGATAGATAGATAGATAGATAGATAGATAGATAGATAGATAGATAATACCCATACCTGCCAATAAATTAACTTCAGACTTAACTGAAGTTTGGAACACTGAACTGCAAATCCTTTCATGTACATCAGCATACAGGAATTGATATGTAATATCTTGTAAGGGAAGGGGCATCAAGCTGAATATTTACCCCTGCTTAAGGAACACTCCCCTTCATCTTTGCCTGATACAATGCATGGTGTCATAAACAGCCAAGACTAACTGAGGAATCTTAATGCTGAACAGAGATGTCCAGGAATCTTTCAGGTTTGTAACTTTCCTCGAAAAATAACTGAAACATCCCCCAAAATCCATCTTTTTTATGAAAACCTCCTGTGGCTGGACCACCCAAGGAGTTGCATTTGATTCAACTGTCTTACAAGTGTTGCCATCTATCATTAAAAATTTCCTTCTTACTCAATTTCCTGAGAGCTTAGTAGAGATGTATCTGAAAATCAACTATGTCAAAGGACTTTGCAGGTTGAAAGTTCAAAGCTTTTCTGAGTAATAGGTTCCATTTTTATGATATGTCTCCTGTGTGCTCCTTACAAGTAGATGACTCCCTTGCATCTCATTCTCTACATGTTTCCAGATAGTTATTACCAATATTTATATCGGCTGTATTGTATTAGCTCTAGCTGTAAAACACGCTTTTGTTTAACTGTGGCACCCAATGACCTCCTTACACAATGATCCTCTCCAAATTATCCACACTGATTACCCTATTAAAGGGATTATAAAAGAAATCTCAGGGCCTAAAGTTACATTTCCAGCAGAGATTACCGGTACCTACCGAGGTGCTAAACTATATGCAGTATAATTAAGAATATCTACTCCAGGCATAACAATAGGCATTACTATACAATGGTTTCACATTTTGCCTGAACTTTGTATATAAAATATCCACGAATAGAGGGCTCTAAAACATGCCTTTTTTTCTGGATAGATTTGCTGTCATAAAGACAGTTACCATAAAGAATTCATTACATATACAATATAATGATATTAAAATATAGTCATCAAGAGTGAACCCATCATAGGTTATCAGAAACTGGTTAAACCTGTGCACTTTACCACTATGGTAGCCCGTGTTCTGTACCTTCTCCTTAGTGGTGTACATAGAGAAGTAAGGGCCCGATAGCAAGGATCAAGTTGGCCCCCCACACAAGACAGAAGGGTTTCTGCCTAAACCGTTTTCAATGACACTTGGGTCATTGTTCTACTACTTTATTTGCCAAAAGTTGTTCCTTTAGACTTAGAGGGTAGAGTTCTGACTAAGTTTTCACCCCCAGTAGAAGAGGAGATGATCCCAACTAAGACTGGGCCTCCTCTTGCCCTGGGCCCCATAGCAGTAGTATGGTCTGCTGCTATGGAAGTAATGCCCCTGCTTCTCCTCTATTTCTGCTTCAGCTTACCCTCTGGTTTCTCTCCTGCCTAACTATACCTTTCTTGACCTTGTGACCTCCCCCATTAGCCACTGGTCCCAATGAAAACCTTGTAATGAGGACCCCCATATACCATTGGTGTCTTCTTATATGAGGACACAATGGACACCAGTAGAACTGCTACCTCTGCACCCACTATAACTGTCCACTACATACAGTATCTTGGGCTATTCAACAGCTGCCCTGTTGCTTCATGTCCCAATTTACTGTGGTTGTTCAGTTTGTAAACCCAGACTGTCTGCCGATTATTTTGGCCTGTTACTACTGGAAGCCACCTGAGATATCTGGTATGTCTGCCCTTTGATGCTCTTATTTATGGTTCTTGGTGGGATTTTGGAATGCAACCCATGGGAGCCATTTTGTGCTTTGGACAATCCCTTTTTGGTTGGTACCAGGTATTACTCTACTTGTATTCCCAAATAGTCGATTACACTTGAGCACCACCACAGGAGAAATTAAGCATTATACAAAATTAGGAGAGCATCTGTAGAGGGTGCAGAGGTAGCAGTTACACCAAGGTGATTGGGGCCCTAAACATTCCTCTAATACAAACAAAGACAACTCTAATATAAATGGCACATGGTAGGTGGGGGGCCTGTTACAAATGTTTCTTTGGAGCCTAGAAGCTTCCTCTTCATAGAGTCTAATTAGCTGTGTAGTACATGGACAGGATGGACCCTCCAGAGAGAGAGAGAGAGAGAGAGAGAGATAAAGAGAGATAGGGGCACTCTCTGTAGCTTTTTTGGAAAGGATCTGAGCTATGGTGCACCTAGCACCCCAGGCCCAGCCTTGGTTCACTTGGAAGCTAATTTGTATATAAATCAGTTCTGTAGGATCAGTTCTGGAAACTACAGGTAAGGGTAAACTATAGAGAGACAGTCCTGCCAAACATTGTGCACAGTTTAAAGTGAATTTGTTGTTAACAAACTTCCTTTAATTTATCTCAAAATGGTTTTCTGGCACATTTACATGAGAAATCACCTGTTCCTGACAGAAAATTACCATGACATGGTTTGACTCAGCATGGACGTCATAGCAGTAGGCGCCATTTGTCTGCAGCGATCATGTGACATGACATCCCATAGATGTCACATCATAGTGCAAGGAAGACAAACAGACAGACAGGAACATGAGACATGGTAAGTATCTATATATGTAAAAGTGAAAGTTTGGTTATTTGTTTGTTCTTCATATGCTCCTACATGTGTTGATGGATCTCAATCAAATTTGGTACATATACTCTTCATGCTGCAACTTAATCTACTGCGGGCTGTCCATCAAGAGGGTTCTGGAAGATTCAAATAAAGTAATATATTTTTTATGTAGCGTGCATTAAAATGTATACACTAGTGTACTGTAACTGCTGAGGCACTGCTTCTCACTGCCTCTCATCTCCCCTGCATTTCAGCCTGCCTTTAAAAGACAAAGGTGGAATCTGATTGGTTGCTATGGGCAACTAAGCCAGTTTGCCTTTACACCAGTTTTGACAAATCTACCTCAAACAGTTTGCAGCTCATAGCAACCAATCACATCACAGCTTTCATTTTTGCCCATAGCAAGCAATCACAGCACAGTTTTAATTTTACTATATCGCTTCTTACAATACTGTAGACCTGTGTTGCCCAACCTGTGGCTCTCCAGCTGTTGCAAAACTACAATTCCCATCATGACATGATGGCTGTAGGCCATTGGGGCATGATGGAAGTTGTAGTTTTGCAACAGCTGAAGAGCCACAGGTTGTAAACACAGGTCTACAGAATTGTAAGAAGCGCCATAGTAAAAATAAAGCTGTGCTGTAATAGGTTAATATGGCCAAAAATGAAAGCTATGCTGTGATTGGTTGCAATGGGCAACAAGCAGTTTGTCTTTTAGCCAACACATGAAGGGGAGATGACAAACAGAGTGAGAATCAATGCCTCAGCAGTTAAAGTTACATTAGTGTATACAATGCTTACTGCATCATTGGTTGCTATTGTCAACAATTTTTTTCTTTTAGCCAGCACATGCAGGGGAGATGAGAGGCAGATTGAGAAGTAGTGCCTTGCAGTTACATTGGTGTATAAAATGCATGCTGCATCACCGTTGGGAATAACAGTTTGTTATTCAGACAGCACATTTAGAGAGATTACCACTCTGAATCGCTAAACACTATATTTTCTGACAACATGCAGGGAGAGACAAATTGAGAAGGACTGTAGTAAAATGAAAGCTGTGCTGTGATTGGTTGCTATGGGCAAAAATTAAAGCTGTGCTTTGGTTGCAGTTGCAACAAAGAGTTTTTTCTTTTAAACAGCACGTGCAGGGAGATGAGAGACAGACTGAAATGCAGGAGAGATATAAGATCCAACAGACTCTATATAAAGGGGAACTCCCAAATTCAGGTGCAAAGGTGTTTCCCCCGTGAATGAGCACCTAGGGCAGTAACAGGTTTTGCAAAGTTTGCAGGCATGACCAAAGGGTTAGGGCGGCCATACACATTCCATAGCTGTTGGCTGAATGATCAGATATATCTCCCTACTACTGCCCAGCTCCCTCATACATATCAGCTTGGCCAAATGTGTATGTGTAGTCTAGAGGAGAATGCCACTGCCAGAGACAGTGGCTTATCTCCCAGGAAAACAAAGGGATCAGGCAAAAATATTCATTTTGTCCAATTCTTCTCTCCTCTGGCATCATCAGTTGGGGTTGAATCAGGAGCTCCCTATGCACATTAAATTTTAACGATGGCTTCAGCCAACAATAGACTATGGTGGGAAAACATAAATGATTTAAAAAATGGTGGATCTTTTCTTTACCTTTTCTCTAATTGGGCCAAAGACAACAATGAGTATTTCTGATGAACACCTAGGGAATGCCGGATATATACACGCTAGCATTACCATATCGGTTACCCAGGGGCATAACTATAGTGGCAGCCGGGGAAGCGGTTGCTACAGGGCCTGAAAACGAAGGGGCTTGCCAGGAGGAGGAAAGATTTTACTGTCAGGGCTCCCTCCACAGTATTATTCAATGACGTGATACACAGTGACATGACGTACAATATATACGAACAGGAAGTGGACAGAGAGG
Source organism: Rhinella marina (assembly GCA_900303285.1). Classification (NCBI taxonomy): domain Eukaryota; kingdom Metazoa; phylum Chordata; class Amphibia; order Anura; family Bufonidae; genus Rhinella; species Rhinella marina. The sequence continues at coordinate 10,703 of ONZH01009301.1, read as the reverse complement.
CTGTCTTGCCCAGTGTGAGGCTATCTTTACTAGCCACAGGTATGAGTGTTGCATGGGAAGAGAGGGTTTCTGGTGGGGGGGCCCATTCAAAAATTTGCTGTGGGGTCCAGTCAATTCTAGTTATACCACTGAGGTTACTGTCAAAATTTCGCAATGGTAAGACAAATATGTTGGAAAAACCTTTAATACGTAAAAACAAATTAAGATTATATCAAACATAATAACTGAAAATACCCTTACCCAGTCAATTTGGCAATACAACTAATTATTCTGGCATCGTCCAATAATTCTAAATCTGGTGTTTAAACCATGAGAATTTCCGGATATGTTTTATTTCTCATTATTTGTATTATTTACTTTTTATTTAAATAGCACCAACATATTCCAAAGTGCTGTACACAGGCTCTAGGTGGCTATCAAGTATAGATAATATAACAATATTACTATTATACTGTATTAACAAAATCTACGTTCTGTGCATTAAAGGAAAAGGCATATGAATTCTGTAATGAAATGTATAATCCAGAGAAAACTGATGATATGAGTGTTCAGTACAATATTACAGACAACAATGAATTTTAGGTTTTTTAGGACTGCCAGACTTCTATTGATCCAGACTAGTCTGACTAATGCCTCCTGCTTCCTATGGAGAAAGATTGCACAGCTAAATCAGCAGTGCCACCTACTGACTAAACATGGGAACTGAACTAGATGTCATCCCATAAAGCTGAAATCAGCAAATATGGTTACCGTGTGTATGGGCAATCCCTAATTGCTTTCTTTTATACCAGTCAGAAAACAAAGACCAGATACTTGGTACATTTTGTTAGTTGGTGCAAATGATGTTCACAGTGCCCAAAAGCTGAGTGGGAAACAAGAGTATCTCAGGTTTTATTTTAATGTTAACTGTAGTATAAGGAACATGGGTATAAAGAGGTATATATAAATATTACTCTATATAGATATGCCTGTGCATAGTGCGGCCTTACCCTAGGATCTAAAATGCAGAAGAACATCATGGCTTACATTATCATCAGAATCATGGCACGCATGAACTGAACCATGTGTAAGATCCAAATGAAGATGAACATCCATTGTGTGGCCTTCACATGTGGAAGAGAGAACATGTGGATGGAAGATTAGATAGATAGATTAGATAAATATAGGTTAGAGATAGATAGATAGATAGATAGATAGATAGATAGATAGATTAGATACATAAAGGTTAGAGATAGATAGATAGTCTAAATTTGCTTACCAAAATTTATATCCAAAGGCAGCACAAATATCCCTTTGTGTTGTGCTGCCTGAAGAACGATAAGGATGGATAGATAGATAGATAGATAGATAGATAGATAGATAGATAGATAGATAGATAGATCGATCATGGGTAGATAGATATGAGAGATAGAAGGTAGATGAGATAGATACATAGATATGAGATAGATAGACAGATAATAGATAGATAGATAGATAGATAGATAGATAGATAGATAGATAGATAGATAGACAGATAGTAGAGATGAGCAAATCGATTCGTCGATTCGTTGATTCGTATCGAATCTTGGGAATTTTTAGCTGCGAAGCTAATCCGAATATTAGATGATTCGCTTCGGCTTTGTACACATTCGCTACATAGTTTGTCCTATCAATTATACGCTATTGCTACGTATAAGTTACTCTATACGCTGTTGCGTAGGAATTCAATTCATTTGCTATGCAGACTCCTCCCTGGTAGCTCCGCCCCCTTCTCCAGTGCGCGAGGAAGGCGAGGCAACTCAGGAAATTAAGTTGGCGACACAGCGAGGTCCTGACTGGGGAGGCATGGTGTGGGGCACCGACCCCTATGAGGAGAAGGAACTGGAGGAGATCTACGTCTCTCAACATGTTCGGCAGCCTAAGAAGTCAGGCACGGTGGAGGCGGCAGGAGTTCCCGCTCCACCGCGGAAGGACTACTCCCTTCGGCAAAATTCAATGGTCCCCGAGGCTGTCACCCGGAACGCCCTGACCCTCTGGGAATACAAAAAGCTGGTAGAGGAGTGGGTTGTGCAGGTTTTGGAGCACCCACGGTCCGGTGACCCTAAGCTGGAGCGCCGAAGGGGTACCGTTATGTGGTTCAGCGTGGAACGGGGAGTAGGTTTTATCGGCGATGAGACGGCGGAAGAATTATACGTAAACCGCCGTTCTATAAAGCACCCATATCTTCCGCCCGTCCGCCACAATCTCCACGCAGGGGATTACGTGGAGTATACCCCCATGAAGAGCCTCCAAGGCCCATTTGCTACTGGGGTGAAACTCCTTAAGCGACCACCTACTCCTGCAGTGCCCCCGGAAGACTGGACTGAGGAGGCCCAGGCCGCAGAAGAATCTCGGTGTTCCCATGAGACCAATGATAAGACTCTGCGATCTGAGGAGAAATCCCAAGCTCAGCTGGAACCCCTGATACCAGATTTGCCACCGCCGCTGATCCTTTATGTGGGACAGATGACCACCAACAGTTTTGTGTACCAGCCATCGGTGGTACAATACCAACTGCCATGGCAGGTGCAGGCCGCACAGTCCGCCGCTCGCGAAGACCGTTACCAGAGCCTTTACAGCCGGAGAGTCTGTCACCTTGTATGCCGGCGGGAGGATCTGGCCACTACAAGGTAATGGGCAAGGCCCAAGTTGCCATGGCCCTTGCCAGTGTGACCGCCCGCTCACTACCAAGACCATCCCTGAGAGGTCGGTGGGGGTCTGCTGCCGCAGCCAGTGTCGCTTTCATGAGGCGGGAGCGCCCTCTCATGTCTTTTAGCTCCAGCAGCAGCAAAGAGGACCTGCTGGCCCTTAAGTAAGGAATCGAATCCTGCAGCTTTTATGGGAGCCACAACGTGGACTTAACCTGAAGGGTGAGCACTAGTTGGCGTGTTTTTTGTTTTTTTTTGTTGCCCTGCGTTTGTCCTCACCCAGATGGACATGGATTGTCAGGACTCCCCCAATCAAAAAAAAAGTTTTAACCAAGTTGCACATACGTGCGCCTCATCCTTTTTTCCCCCCCTTTCAGGTTATTGGGGAGCCCCTTGAAAGAGGGTTTTTTAAGACACCTTTGCTGCTATTTTTTTACCCATTTGGATTACAATTCTACCTATGTGGATTACAAATTGCAACTGAGTTTGGGACTCTGCTCCAGTTCTATGACAAGCGTCAGAAGAAAAGAGACTTAAACGTGTCCGTGAGCATACTAGGTAGATGATATTTAAAATGTTTACATTATACCTATAATGTATTTGCACTATATTGTTTGCACTGGATTGTTTGCACTAATGTTTTTACCTTTCAGTAACATTTTCAAGTATGTTGCCCAATGTGTGTATTTCTTTACAGGTACCGCAATGGGTCCTCATATTCACTTAATAGTATTGTGGATTATTGTACTATGCCCTTAGCCGGATAGACAGCACCTTACTTGTTCTACCTCAAATACAGTATACATACTGCTTCTGAGGGCGATTTCAGATCTGACCACTTACGCTGGATCTGGCCCAGGGTCCGCAAGGTGTCGAAACGATGGCGTAAGCCTCGGATCACCTGCTGGATCACCTCCTTTTTATGCTGGTTCGGGTGGCGGTGTGTGCCATCGTAAATCGTAATCCTGGCGGTCCATCAGCCGAACTATGTATTTCAGCTGTGCAGCAGAGCTAAATGATGAGGATCGTCTGGATGCCATTTTCGAATATTTGGCCTCTCCTCGTATGTGCCTGCGTATTACGCAATCACTTAAACAATAGTACGCTGAGATTCGTAAGCTATTTGTACACTCATGCGTACGTCGTCTAAGAAGTTGCGTACATTTTTTAAATGTGCGTTCGTTATTGGTGCGCAAACGTTCGCTAATAGCACATAGTAACGTATATTTTGTACGCAAATGCAACGAATCTATTCGTCGAATATACGAATCTTAGGAAAACTTCGGGGAATGTTCGGCGAATAATTTTTTGAATGATTCGCTCATCTCAGATAGATAGATAGATATGAGCTAGATAGAAGATAGATGAGATAGATACATAGAGAGATATGTGATAGATAGATAGATAGATAGATAGATAGATAGATAGATAGATAGATAGATAGATAGATAGATAGATAGATAGATAGATAGATTTTCTGCTAACCATACCTTTTGACTGTGTAATTGTAATGCACTGTAGTCCTCTAAATTGTGATTTTTTTTTTTATTATATCCATTCTGAAGAACCCTGTAAGGAAAAACGTGTGATGACTAAGCCAGTTTGGCATGGCCGGTCTATAAACATGAAGACAAGACAAGGCGATGCATATTTTCTTTGGCAATCTATTGCAGATATTATTGTAGCATTTCATATCATTATGCAGCAGACTCCTAGTTGTTTAACTTGGTTTACATTCCTTAGTAACTAGGAGCAGAACTTCATATGGATATCATCAGCCATCTGCAGGCAGCCACAGAAGTGATAGGAACATGGTTTTGGGCAATCAGAAACATTTCTAACGACGACTCTATGAAAGAGCAATGGATAATTTAAGATTGTTGTGACCAATTAGATCTTTTTGCCCATTGCTACTGTAGCTTTGTATCAGGAAATTAAAAGGTGAAAGAGATATTTAGACATGTAACTACATAGGAGGCGAATGTGTTCATATTCATTATGGTGGCTTTCCATTTTCTTCAGCAGATGAAATGTGACAATGATTGGGTTGGAGAACCCTACTTAATCCACATTATTGTTGCAATCAGTGTTAAACAAATGAATTTGCTCGCTGCCCTATTAAAATACATAGACTGTACACTGTAATAGGCTGACTGCATTGCTAATTTATCTGCTAATCACTACAAACACGTTTGGCCTCAGTTCAGAACCTGCTGGTTCTTAAACCACACGCTGAGAAGAATAGAAAGGAGAGAGAGACTGGCATTCTGTACTAAATAACAAAGTGACTGCTGGTGAAATTACAAAAGCAGATCTGAGCTTTAAAGGGATTGTCTCATGAAAAATACTCTGAAGTTTTCAAACCAGCACCTGAATCTGAATCCTTTTGTAACTGCATGTAATTAAAAATTTAGCATAGCAATTGAGTCATTCAATATAATGTATCTGTATAGTGCCACCTGCTGTTTGTTCTTTTGCTTTTTTTTCTGTCCACCTCGCAGTTGTATCTTTCAACTGCCTCCTGAGCTGTAATAGGCAGAGAGCCTATTACAGAAAGGACATGCAATGAGGGTATTAAAGGGTCACTGAGCTTTCAGAAAACTTTTGATATCTCATAGTGACATAGCATGGGTTTTGACTGGTGGAGGTCTGAGTGCTGAGATCAGCCATCGCTGAAACAAGGAGAGAGAAGCACTTACAAGTGCATCTCAATAAATTAGAATATCATAAAAAAGTTGTTGTTTTTTTCAGTAATTCAGTTCAAAAAGTGAAACGTATATATTATATATAGTGTTGAGAGATCACCTCTGTGCTCGTATGCTCGGGTGCTCTGGCCGAGCACTAGGGGTTGCTTGAGTGCTCGGCCGAGCACCCGAGCATAATGTTAGTCAATGGGACTAAACCAGGCACCCCCCGCTCGGAAGAAGGGAGGGTGTCTGGTTAATAGAAAAAGGTCAGAATTGCGACTTCTCCTCTTTTACTCCTTTCACTCGTAAAAGTATGCTAATTAACTGAATTTGTACGCATTAGCGCACAATGCGTATGCATTAGCATACAAATGCGTATGCATTCGCGTACAAATGCGTATGCATTAGCGTACAAATTCATACGTATTAGCATACAAATTCGTACGCATTAGTATACAAATCAACATTACAGCGCGGGGAAGAGACTCGAGCATTGCGCTGGAGTACACTTGGTGTTCGGCCGAACACCGAGCGGACCCGAGCGTGGCATGCTCGGCCGAACAGCAAGTTCGGTCGAGCATGCTCGCTCAACACTAATTATATAGAGTCATTACAAACAGAGTGAACTTTTTCAAGTGTTTATTTATGTTAATGTTGATGATTATGGCTTACAGCCAAGGAAGACCCAAAATTCATTATCTCAGAAAATTAAAATAATTAACCCAAAACACCTGGGAAGGCTTCCCAAGCCTTTAAAAAGGTCCCTTAGTCTGGTTCAGTAGGCGACACAATCATGGGGAAGACTGCTGACTTGACAGATGTCCAGAAGGCTGTCATTGACACACTCCGCAAGGAGGGTAAGCCACAAAAGGTCATTGCTAAAGAAGCTGGCTGTTCACAGAGTGCTGTATCAAAGCATTTTAATGGAAAGTTGAGTGGAAGGAAAAAGGGTGGTAGAAAAAGGTGCACAAGCAACAGGGAGAACCACAGCCTTGATAGGACTGTTAAGAAAAGGCCTTTCCTAAATTTGGGGGAGATTCACAAGGAGTGGACTGCTGCTGGAGTCAGTGCTTCAAGAGCCACCACACACAGACGTATCCAGGACATGGGCTACAAGTGTCGCATTCCATGTGTCAAGCCACTCATGACCAATAGACAACGCCAGAAGTGTCTTACCTGGGCCAAGGAGAAAAAGAACTGGACTGTTGCTCAGTGGTCAAAGGTGTTGCTCTCAGATTAAAGTAAATTTTGCATTTCATTTGGAAATCAAGGTCCCAGAGTCTGGAGGAACAGCGGAGAGGCACTCAATCCAAGCTGCTTGAGGTCTAGTGTGAAGTTTCCACAATCAGTGATGGTTTGGGGAGCCATGTCATCTGCTGGTGTAGATCCACTGTGTTTTATCAAGACCAAAGTCAGTGCAGCCATCTGCCAGGAAATTTTAGAGCACTTCATGCTTCCCTCTGCCGACAAGCTTTTTGGAGATGGAATTTTTATTTTCCAGCAGGACTTGGCACCTGTCCACACTGCCAAAAGTACCAATACCTGGTTTCATAACCATAGTATCACTGTGCTTGATTGGCCAGCAAACTCGCCTGACCTTAACCCCATAGATTCAAGAGGAAGATGAGAGACACCATACCCAACAATGCAGACGAGCTGAAGGCTGCTATCAAAGCAACCTTGGTTTCCATAACACCTCTGCAGTGCCACAGGCTGATCGCCTCCATGCCACGCTGCATTTACTGTACATACCTTTCATTTGGCCAACATTTCTGTGTTTAAAAAGAAATTTACAATTGGTCTAATATAATATTCTAATAATGACTTTTGGGTTTTCCTTGGCTGTAAGCCATAATCATCAACATTAACAGAAATAAACACTTGAAAAAGTTCACTCTGTTTGTAATGACTCTATATAGCATATGTGTTTCACTTTTTGAATTGAATTACTGAAAAAAGCAACTTTTTGATGATATTCTAATTTATTGAGATGCACTTGTACATAGCTCACTCTCTCTCTCCTTGCTGCAGGAAACTAAATCAAGGAGAGTCAATACACTTTCTACTGAGTCCATGTCACTTCCATCTCCTGCAGTGAAGAAAGAGTGACCTATGTGAGCACTTCTGTCTCCTCATTCTAGTGATCAGTGGGGGTCTCCGCACTCAGACCTTCACTAATCAAAACCGTTCATATGTCACTGACATATCAAAAAGTATTGTGAAAGCTTATCAATCTTTTAAAAAGTAACTAAACCTTTATATAAACGTTTAATATGTTCTCCCTAATTTCCTAATAAAACTCTAATATACTTTATTAATCAATTTTCTATTTTTACTACACTTTTTCTTATCTAAAGCGAACCATTTCCTGTGCACTTAAAACTCTGTTCTCGGTGTACAGAGTACGGAGTACATTTTATCAATGGGGCTCCTGCCCGTGCTCCCTGGACGATTACTAACTCTTGGCATAGTACATGGGTACCATGTACCCATGTACTATGCCAGCATTAGCTGAGCGGAGCGGGCTCCTGCTTCTGCCTGTTCCGCTAAGCTAAGAGAGCTGACATGACAAGTGTATTAAAAATAGAAAATTCATTAATAAAGTATATTAGACATTAGAGATAGTTTTATTAGGGCATTAGGGAGAACATATTAAACGTTTATATAAAGATTTAGTTACTCTTTAGAGATTCATAGTTGTTTGCATATTTATGGTTTTATCAGTAATAAGCTAAAGATAGTGTTTCCTCGAATATCTCTGTAGCTTTTGTTAGTTTTTCATGTCTGGTAGTGAACTGAAGAATGAGGCCACATGTAAGGCAGAACCTATAGGAAATGCTTATCTGCGGCCTTTTTCCTCAATTCTTGATGCTCGGCTGTTTTAGGTTAAAGCTGTGACTACAGTTTATCTACATTACCTACAGAGAGTCAGTGGTAGTCTGAGGCACACCTTCTCGTCCAGGCTGCAGCTCTGTCTCCTCAGATTGACTGCTGTGTATAAGTACAAATCTATCAGATCTATCACCAGGAAGTCAGTGAGTGGAGATCTGGTTCACATTACAGAATGAGGGCCGAATAATCATAAAGTACAGATTACTAAACCACCAGTGAGAAAACGATATTGTGTAATTTCAACACATATAATTAGGAAATTGAGCTTTAAGAGCCTTTTACGTGGGCGAAATATTTGTTTGTGATCATTACCCCATGTAAACAGTCCATCAATCAGCCAATAATATGGCCATTTATCAGTAGCTGATAACAATTTGTATAAGGTTTCTAAAATGATCGCTTGTTGGCAGTGAACCTCCTGATCAACCATAACATTAAAGAGGTTATCTCACTTCAGTAAATGGCATTTACCATGTAGAGGAAGTTAATGCCAGCCACTTACTAATGTACTGTCATTGTCCATATTGCTTCCTTTGCTGGCTGGAGTCATTTTTCCATCACATTATACACTGTTCATTTCCATGGTTATGGCCACCTTGTAATCCAGCAGCGGTGGCTGTAGAAAAAAAGTGCTGGACTATGCGCATTTCTTTTTTTAAAAGAAAATTGTGCTTTAGGCCTACACTTTCTTTATCTGAAGTGATAACAGGAGAAAATCACCCCACAATTTCGTACCCATTTTCTCTTTAATACAGTAACACCCGATTTATGGTTGTAATCTGCTGCTTGGGCATATGCCAGGGCTCAGAAGGGAAGGAGCGGCATCTGGAGTTTCTAACATAGGATTTGCTGAAATGGTTTTTAAGAGCTATAACTTTTTAATTTTTTTGTTGACTTTGCTGTGCGAGAGCTTATTTTTTCTGAGACAAACTGTAGTTTTTATTGGCACCATTTGGGGGCACATTTGGCTTTCTGATTGCTTTTTATCTGGCCTTATTGGTGGTGCACCCCTGGATGCAAAGCCCCACCATGCTGGCAAAACACTGGTGCCATATACCACAGGAAATATCCAGAGGTCTTGTGGAGCCCGTGCCGTCAATGGTCAGCGATGATGTATTAGCGGCCTACCCAATATTAGGATGATGGTTTTAAAATTATGGCTCTTCAGTGTATATATATATATATATATATATATATATATATACTAGCTGAAGGACCCGGCTTCGCCCGGGTATATTTGATCTATTTCATTTAATGTTTGTGTGTGTGACGTAAAAAAAATATCGATAGTGACCTCTACAGCAGCCCGCCCCTTATAACTGTGACCTCCACAGCAGCTAGAGTGGCCACTGTCTTCACTCCAGAAAGCCAGACCTCACCGGCCATTCCCCCAAACGTGAAACAGTGCCCTTGGTTACCATGAAGACACACCACTAAACATGAGGCCACGCCCCCTGGCTCCGTGAAGACACGGAGGAGAAGCTGCCTGAGCGTGAGCTACTGAAAGGGTGGACATCCCTACGTCCATCCAGGCACTGTGCTGGACTGAGGACAGGGAGCCAGAAAACCGGACTGTCCAGCCTAAAGCTGGACAACTGGCCACCCTAACATCAGCCTGCCCTTAGGGTGGCCAGAGGTCCAGTTTTAGGCTGCACAGTCTGGCTTTCAGACTCCCTGTCCACTGTCCAGGCGCAGTGCCTGGACAGACACAGGGATGTCCACCCTTTCAGTAGCTCACGCTCAGACAGCTTCTCCTCCGTGTCTTCATGGAACCAGGAGGTGTGGCCTTGTGTTTAGGGGTGTGGCTTCATGGGGACCGGTGACACGGCTTCACGTTAGGGGAAGGCTGGACATTCTGGCTTTCAGACTACCTGTCCTCTGTCATGCGCAGGGCCTGGATGGACACAGGGGGCGTGGCCTCTTGTTTAGGGGTGTGGCTTTGTGGGGACCGGTGGCATGGATTCACGTTAGGGGAAGGCTGGACATTCTGGCTTTCAGACTACCTGTCCTCTGTCATGCGCAGGGCCTGGATGGACATAGGGGGCGTGGCCTCTTGTTTAGGGGTGTGGCTTTATGGGGACCGGTGGCACGGCTTCATGTTGGGGTAAGGCTGGACATTCTGGCTTTCAGACTACCTGTCCTCTGTCATGCACAGGGCCTGGATGGACACAGGGGGTGTGGCCTCTTGTTTAGGGGTGTGGCTTCATGGGGACCAGTGGCACGGCTTCACATTGGGGGAAGGCTGGACATTCTGGCTTTCAGACTCCCTGTCCTCTGTCATGCGCAGGGCCTGGATGGACACAGGGGGCGTGGCCTCTTGTTTAGGGGTGTGGCTTCACGGGGACCGGTGGCACGGATTCACGTTAGGGGAAGGCTGGACATTCTGGCTTTCAGACTACCTGTCCTCTGTCATGCGCAGGGCCTGGATGGACACAGGGGCGTGGCCTCTTGTTTAGGG
>ONZH01009300.1:0-12542 GCA_900303285.1 Rhinella marina | reverse complement strand
TCCGGGGTCAATTGGAGGTCAGGGAGTTGGGTCACATGACCCAGCTACAATTAAAAGAGAGGGTATAACTCGGAATTACAGTCTCTGATGAGATGATTACATTCACTGTAGATTACTTCCTGCACCTGTCTAACAGGTCAGAGAATAAATTTGCAGTTCTTCTTTAAGACCCCTTTATACAGACCTGAGACCACCACCTTAAAGGGTATGTGTCACTACTTACCACTATGTCAAAGGTTGGCAGCAGTCCACCAGCGCTTGTAAGAAGAGTCCCATGATGTCTCAGGCATCTCCACATGTTCCATCAAACCTTCAAAAACAAATGTTTTCTAATGCATATTACCAGGTGCAATCTTGCATCTCATTGCACCCAGAGGCTCCTCTCCCTGTCTTCTATGCTGCTTTCCCAACACTGTGATGGACCGGTCAGGTCCCTGATGTCTTGTAGGACTGAATTATGTACATGCGCAGAGATCGCCAAGGAGGTGGACAATCTTTTACTATGTATGTTGTGGAGCTCCTGGTGACATGAACCTGGACAAACCTCGCAAAATTGCTCTACAGATCGTGGTCTTGGTGGCACCAGTGCCAGAAACTTCAAAAAAAAGTTTTGTAATCCACTAGTTAGAAAGAAAAAAACACATAAAAAAAGTTTCAGTTAACAGGTCCGAAACAAGGAATGAGATGCGTGGGGGCCCGTCTATAGCACCACTATCTAGAGCCCCACTGAAGTAAAGGTATAAAAGTCTCTCTTTACATAGTGTAAAATATAACTTGTGGCGCATCCAGCAGTAGTAGATACAAAGTGCGATTTCCATCACCTGAGGATGAGGCATGGTGGACGGTCGTGTGGTAATTAAATGGAACTTACAGGCACTTGTGGATAGAAGTGTCCACTCTGTCATTCAGGCTCAGAGTTAGATTGGCCTGGATGTTGTTTAGGAGATGGGTGTCTGAACTGTATTTCCCTCACCTGCAGCATGGTCTGTAAAGCTGTGGTTTGCTAGCCACTCTGCTGACTACACACACTGTAGCTTTTATGATGGAGGCAATCTTGACTCAGTGAACCTCTCTGGAGCAGTGGCCTCATGGGAGAAGTGGATAAGGTCCATTGTAGAAGGAGCTCAAGGATCTGCTTCCTTCCTCCACTCTGTCTAGACTTGAATTCCCAATCTTGACAGGAAGCAGGACCAGCCCACGTCTACCAAGAGGGGAGTAACAGAGAGGTTAACCCTGTCCCTGCCAACCATACCTCCTCTGCATAACATAACATCAGTAATACATATAAAATGATTGCAGATACCTCCAGGTCTGGGGTTCTACAATTGATAATGGCAGGACAGATGTGTCCACCTCAGGGGCGGACTGGCAACTTAAAGTGGCCCTGGAAAAAATACTAAAAGTGGCCCTGTTTTGTTGTCGGGTCCAAATTGATGGAAGGAAGGGCCAAGAATACCATATTGTGGCACATTATAGCACCCCAACAGAGCCAAAAACCACAATCCATCACAAAATACTGCCAGCGGAACAAAATACATCCCCACAAACTTCCATTAACCAGCCATGAGGAAGGCCCAGGTGGCCCCCTGGGCATCGGCCCACCGGGAGATTTCCCTGTAAGGTCTATGGCCAATCCGCCCCTGCTCCACCTTTAACTTTCCATAAATTTGGTTAAGGACTCCAATTTCTCACGATATTCAATACAAAATCAGGACATACTAGCAGAACCCTCCTCAGGCTGCAATTCACATCACAACCACTGGGGGGCTGTACTAAAACACATGTAGAATAAAGAACTCCCAGCCAAGTATCAAAAAATTATGTTTTTTAATTTATTTAGTTTTTCAAAGCTGATTGTCTTGCACCATAGAGCTTTGGAGTCAAGTCAAGAAGAAAGGTATGGAAGGACACATCTGTAGCTGAAGTTGGCACCAAGGAAATATGATGATGAGAAGACAGTTTAAGCCCCAAGGACTGTGAACCCAAACAGACCTGTTGCTCTCCTCTGGAGGATGGGGCAGCAGAGGGGGAGGGTGGGGATTTTTGGGAATGTTTATTGCACCATTTATGTGAATATTAATAGCTGTAGCTGCTTTTTCACTACGTTGGGGCACTAACAACAGATGTGCCAGGAATTTCCCTCTGCATCGGATATCGAATTGGTTAAATCCCGTTTTTCCGGCGGCCAACAATATCCGTTTACTACAGGGCGTCAATCAAGTAAGGTCCATCAGCTTTACCGACGCTGGGCACCATTTCCTCCGCCACGCGCTCTCACAATACAGAAGCTTCATATTTTCAGCCTCATAAACCAGTCGAAATCCAGGGCTTGGCTCATGGTCTGCGTTCCGAGAGCCAGAAAGGTCAACGTGTTTAATATCGCCCATATGCGGGTCACCTGTCATAGGACCTGATATTAACACCTCTAATAATTGGATTCGGAGGATTCAGCTCCTCCAGACGAGCAAACAGAATCAGTATTTTATGGAGACGGGATGACATTTCTCAGAAACCCTCTTTACGTTGAATCTTGCAGAGAGGACGGACGTTTCGCTGTCATTTTATGCAACGTTGGCATCCCAAAAATTTTTTTCCAAAATGTGCCGGTGAAATCTTAGCAATGGCTGGAATCTGCATAAGCATATTAATCTCTAAAAAGTCTTGTCACGTCGACTTCACTATTCTGATCCTCTGGAGACGGCTGCGTTATATCGGTGGGATGTTCTACAGATTTTGCTGTATTATTCTGCTATATAATTGTGATAAATGCCCAGCTATCTCAGTTATCACAGCGCTGGAAGCCGCAGGGCTGGGCAGGGCGCCAGGTGATGCCTGCACTTTTTACATGGCTGTTAGGAGAATCAGATACGATTCTGCTCTAGTTAAAGGGATATTCCCACCTTAGATATCCACAGAATGTGCCGTAATGTCTGAGTGATGCAGGTTCCACCTCTGGTATCCGGGCCTCCTCTGAGACAGGGGCGTAGCAATAGGGGAAGCAGGGGAAGCAGCTGCTTTGGGGCCCAGACTCACAAGGGGCCCCCTCAGGAGGGAGACTAAAAGATTTTATTGTCAGGCCCCCCTCAACAGTATTATACAATGACATTATATACAGTGACACTATAGAAAGCGGATGGAGCGGCTGTCAGGCCTTGTCTGGGAGAGCTCAATCTTGACTAGCCACAAGAGTGAGGGATGCATGTGAGTTCGGGGTTGCGAGGAAGGTTCTGGGGGGGGGGGGCCCATTCAAAATTTGCTGTGCGGCCCAGTTAGTTGTAGTTACTCCATTGCTCTGAGATATACTGTATATACATGCCACCCCTCAATTCATTCTCAACCTAGATGTGGCAGCCGGGGGCCACCCTTAATTGCAGGGTCAGGGGATCCCGGCTCTGGATGTGGAGATGTGTCCTTCCACATAGTTCAAAAACAAAGTGGAAAAACTTTGATTTCTGTAGAAACGTTCTGGGTACAAATCAAATTTAAAAAAAAATAAAAAATTGCTGAATTTTAAGAAATTTTCTCATCACTTTCACAGACGTTTCCCCTGTCAGCCATGTAAAAAAAAGTAAAACTACTCTTCATGAGTGTAAGGGGAACAGTTTGTACGAATTTAACAGCTGAACGGCAAAATCTGTGGAGTCGAGTAGAAAAGTATTTTGAGAGTTTCTTAGCAGGTGGGGAGTGGATTCTGTATGTGCCAAGTAGGGACACATGGAAGACAGCAGGAAGGCTGATGAGACGCAGAGATTACCTCATCATTACACCAGGTCTGCCTCATCTGTTCCGGCTCGTCTCCTTTTCTGTTCAATATCTGGTCACACGGCATTTGTACGCAGTATATACCACCAGTTCTAGTATACAGGGGCGGACACAGACAGCAGAGGGCCCTTGTGCAAGGAATGTGTTTTGCCCCCCCCCCTCCCCCCGCCGTTCCCAAACCAAATTCTCAACCTAACCTATGGTGTCCTAACATTACATACAGCAATACAAAACATACAGGGTAAGGCTACTTTCACACCTGCAGCACTACGCTCCGGCCACCTGATTTGGCAGAGAATGCAAGAAATTGGCCGGACACAGACTCAGTCATGCAGAGGTTTGTGTCCTGCTGATTCTCTGCATTTTTGCCAGATTGTGGCCGGATCTCTGGCCTGACCCCATTATAGTTAATGGGGCCGGCGGGGCATTCTGTCTGCATCCAGCAGTGCCCAGAGCCGGTGAATTCCAGAAGGCTGTTCTCTGCTGGACCAGCCTGCCAGAATCACCAACTCAGATGTGAAAGTAGCCTAATACAGCGCACATACCTCCTACATCCAGTGACGTCTTCTCAGATGTAGATGTTCTCTTTCCTCATCTTTTCCTTTCAGACCAGACTGCCATGATGATTTCTTCCAGCCATCTGTTCTCTCTGTGGAGTTTGACAAATAGACATCTTAGATTCCTACTTTTCTATCATTCTTCCACCTTCTTGAACTCCTCATCCTGCCACTCCCAATACTGTGCCCGCTGTGCTCCCCAAAACTATACTGCAGAAACAGTCCCCCTCAAATACTACCGCCTTCAGTAATTAAAATAACTGCACCCAGGAAAGTGTCCCTGACACTAAATTATAACCAAAATGTTCCCCAAAAATAACTGTGCTAAGCTGATAGTAATAGTCCCAACAATAGAAATAATTAGTGCCCCCGGCCAGCCAATGTCCCCATAGTGCCCTCATAATGTGCCAATGCCCCCTACTATGTACCCAAAAAACCCTCTTAGTGCCCCTATACAATGACCCCAATAGTGCTCCTCTCCCCCCCTTCTCCATAGTGCCCCCATGTCTGCCAGAATATAAGATAGGGCCCCCATAGTGATCCTCGCCCTCCATAGTGCCAGTATATATATAGGGCCCCCCATAGTCGTCCTCCTCCTCCAGAGTGCCCCCCCATAATGCTCCCCCTCCATAGTGGGCCCCCATAGTGCTCCTCCTCCATAGTGGCCCCCCATAGTGCTCCTCCTCCATAGTGGCCCCCCATAGTGCTCCTCCTCCATAGTGGCCCCCCATAGTGCTCCTCCTCCATAGTGGCCCCCCATAGTGCTCCTCCTCCATAGTAGCCCCCCATAATGCTCCTCCTCCATAGTGGCCCCCATAGTGCTCCTCCTCCATAGTGCCCCCCATAGTGCTCCTCCCCCATAGTGCTCCCCCTCCATAGTGGCCCCCCATAGTGCTCCCCCTCCATAGTGGCCCCCCCTAGTGCTCCCCCTCCATAGTGGCCCCCCATAGTGCTCCTCCTCCATAGTAGCCCCCATAGTGTTCCTTCTCCATAGTGGCCCCCCATAGTGCTTCCCCCTCCATAGTGGCCCCCCATAGTGCTCCCCCTCCATAGTGCTCCCCCTCCATAGTGGCCCCCCATAGTGCTCCCCCTCCATAGTGCTCCTCCTCCATAGTGCTCCTCCTCCATAGTGGCCCCCCATAGTGCTCCTCCTCCATAGTAGCCCCCCATAGTGTTCCTTCTCCATAGTGGGCCCCCCATAGTGCTCCCCCTCCATAGTGGCCCCCCATAGTGCTCCCCCTTTATAGTGGCCCCCCATAGTGCTCCTCCTCCATAGTAGCCCCCATAGTGTTCCTTCTCCATAGTGGCCCCCCATAGTGCTCCTCCTCCATAGTGGCCCCCCATAGTGCTCCTCCTCCATAGTAGCCCCCATAGTTTTCCTTCTCCATAGTGGCCCCCCATAGTGCTCCTCCTCCATAGTGGCCCCCCATAGTGCTCCTCCTCCATAGTGGCCCCCCATAGTGCTCCTCCTCCATAGTGGCCCCCATAGTGTTCCTTCTCCATTGTGCTCCCCCTCCAAAGTGGCCCCCATAGTGCCTCTCCTCCATAGTGCTCCTCCCCCATAGTGCCCCCACTGAGTGCCAACTTAAATAAAAAAAATTAACAGTTATACTTACCTCCTTGCCTCTGTCAGCGACGCGATGCAGGCCTCTTCCGGCCTGTGTCCTGCGCTGTACGGCTCAGGCGGCGCGATGACGTCATCGCGCCGCCTGTGCCGGCCTCTGATAGGCTACAGGCCTAGTGCCTGCAGCCTATCAGAGGAACAGGGAAGGGACACGCCTCTCCCTCCCTTGCCCCGCATTATCCATCTGTATCGCCGTCCTAAGGACGGCGATACAGATGAATATAGAGATGAGCGCTTCCAAAATGGAAGCGCTCACATCTCTACCTGCCGCCGGGAAGAAAGGGCCCCCCTCCGGTCCCGGGCCCCGGTGCAGCCGAACCGGCTGCACCGCGGTATGTCCGCCCCTGCTAGTATATATAGGTCTGATATACAGTATATGAAGGGGGTGTGAGGGCAGGAATACAAACAAATAACTGGTATGTACTGCACACAAGTTTTATCAGAAAAACCCTTTGTTCTACCAAATCCCAGATAGAAACACTGCAAACCACATGCACTGACCACAAATCAGAGTGACTAAAACCATGGAATATGGGACATGACAAGATTTGTGAGGAGAACCCTAGTTCTAATGATAGATGGGATAAGGGTCCCTCGGCATTTTCAGAAAAAAACAAAACAAACAAACAAGATTTCTTGATACTTTGTCAAGGAAGGTTTATGCTGTATGTGTCTGCATGTGGCCACCCAGTGGTTGTGATGTGGATTGCAGCTTGTTGAGATTTTTGTTTTTATGTCACGATTATGTGTTAAAGGGGTTTTTCCAGGATTTAACTACTGATGACCTATCCTCAGGATAGGTCATCAGTATCTGATCAGTGGGGGTCCAACAACCGGGACCCCCACGATCTGCTGTTTGAGAAGGTACCGGCTCTACCGTACAATTTATGGCGCTTCTTGCAGCTTACCAAGCACAGCGCCGTACATTGTATAGTGGTTGTGCTTGGTATCGCGCTCAGCCCTGTTCACTTGAATGGGGCTGAGCCGCTCCTAGGCCACGTGACCGATTAACGTGATGTCACTGGCCTAGGAAAAGCTAAGAGAAGGCAGCGGCGCTCACGGGAGCGCCAGTTATTTCTCGAACAGCTCACATTTAGGGCACCAGGAAGTTTATTATTATTATTGTTATATACGACTAGGACAACCCCTTTAAGAAAATTTATGAACACATTTGTAGATCTTTAACAGGTATATTAGTATATATATTATAAGAGGAGTACTTATATATGTCTACAAAGCATCCAGCTGCCATTTTTAGCATTGTTTATTTTGGGGAACAGCTAATTTAATGCAATTTCTTTATTTAAATGCATGTCAGTATTTTAGGTCACCACTAGGTGGAGCTAACCTGCATACTAAATCTTAATAACACATTACAGTAAACTCTTCAGCTCCCCCTAGTGGTAGATGGAGGCAGCCAGGATTTTATCATTTCACACTATGCGAGGGTTTTGGAGTGCCAATCACTATAAATATATTTTGAAACTAATTAGCAAAGAGTATTGTATCTACAATAAGCAGGTGGACATCCACATTTTAGATAAAAGCTATTAGACAAGTGCAAAAGATGAATGAAAGCTTATCATGCAGTCAGCATATTTTCCCAGTGCACTTCTGCACCATAAAATTGCACCGATTACGAGTCCGTCCATTGTTTTCTTATTGTATTTTAGTGCAGAGGTGAACAGACGGGTTTACAAGACTCAACTCTCCCGCCATCTCTTTAGCTGTACAAATATCTATAAAGCGTCAGATGATATTTAATGCTCTACACAAGTGGTTGTTATAAAGCGAATCACATTTACAGTCATTGAGCCACCCCTTCCCGCACATTAAAACCTTGTTAAATGTTTTATGTTCAAAGACGAGCGCATTGTTCATAAAAAAGAGATTTATGGCAGAAAATCGTGTCTGCTATGTGTGTCTGTGAGGAAATCAATGGTGCACCCGGGCGTGACAACAGAACAAAAACTTTTTGGAGATTCTATTTCAGAGC
This sequence comes from Rhinella marina, assembly GCA_900303285.1. NCBI lineage: Eukaryota > Metazoa > Chordata > Amphibia > Anura > Bufonidae > Rhinella > Rhinella marina. The sequence goes on along the minus strand of ONZH01009300.1, from coordinate 4,603 downwards.
GGATAAATCAAGGTGACCTTTGCAAGGCTTAGAGATAATAGGGAACATTGACTCTCTCCATGGCCATGATTAACCATGTGAAGACCATCAAAAGCAAATACATTTGTTGCTTAGTAAAGGAGAAAAATATTCAGTTTTACAGATTATATACAGAAGAATCCATCTAATATATATATATATATATATATATATATATATATATATATAAAACATTGGGTCACTGTGTGTTCAGCGGTCCACATATGATGTGAAAGGGACACCGCAAACTTTGTATTTATTATAGCCATGTCACTGTATTTATTATCCTGTCATTATATGTGCAAGGAAAACTTATCTAGGCTGAATACACTAAATTCACCATTCCAACACTAGATGGTGCTGTTTCCTTATATAGATAACCATGTGACTGGTCAGAACCAGTTCAGTCAGTGTGAGAGGAGCAGTTAAGGGAGAGACAAGCAAAGTACAGGAGGAGAAGTAGGAGTTTATCCAACCTGAGGCTGCCAATTTTATCTGGACCTTGGCCATGTCAGATTGCTGTTGGCATTTACCAAATCCAAGCCACTAGGAACCGAGCATTATTTGGATAGAAGGAAAACCAGCTTAGGTAACCCGCTGCACTAATGCTTTATGGACTTTGCTGGCATCCATGTGTTAGAGATTTACCATATTTTTCGCTTTATAAGACGTACCCGAAGATAATACGCACCCCAGATTTTAGAGTAGGAAAATGAGAAAAAAATATTTTTCATCAGACCTCATATCAGACCCCCCCATAAATTTCAGGACAGCACATCAGACCCCCATCAGACCTCAGATCATCCCACTGTGCCCCCATCAGACCTCGGAACAGCCCTTTGTGCACCCATCAGACCTCAGAACAGCCCACTGTGCCCCCATCAGACCCCAGATCAGTCCAGCGTTCCCCCATCAGACCTCAGATCAGCCCACTGTGCCCCCATCAGACCTCAGATCAGCCCACTGTGCCCCCATCAGACCTCAGATCAGCCCAGCGTTCCCCCATCAGACCTCAGACCAGCCCACAGTGCCCCATCAGACCTCAGAACAGCCCACAGTGCCCCCATGAGACCACTCTGTGCCCACATCAGACCTCAGACCAGCCCACAGTGCCCCCATCAGACCTCAGATCAGCCCACTGTGCCCCCATCAGACCTCAGATCAGCCCACTGTGCCCCATCAGACCTCAGATCAGCCCAGCGTTCCCCCATCAGACCTCAGATCAGCCCACTGTGGCCCCATCAGACCTCAGACCAGTCCACAGTGCCCCATGAGACCACTCTGTGCCCCTTCAGACCTCAGACCAGCCCCAGTGCCCCATCAGACCTCAGACCAGCCCACAGTGCCCCATGAGACCACTCTGTGCCCCCATCAGACCTCAGATCAGCCCAGCGTGCCCCATAACAATAAAATAAAAAACTTCACTTACCTGTCCTGTGCTGCAGCTCCGCTCCGGGTCCGGCGCTCCTCAGGCTTCCCGGCCCGGCGCTGCACTGTCACCTGACTGCGTGCAGCGTCAGGTCATAGTGTGCGCACTACGTCCTGACGCTGTACATGGTCAGGACAGTGCAGTGCCGGCCCGGGAAGCCTGAGGAGCGCCGGACCCGGAGCAGAGCCGCGGCGCAGGACAGGTAAGTGAAGTTTTTTATTTTATTGTTATGGGGCACGCTGGGCTGATTTGAGGTCTGATGGGGGGGGGGGGGGCGATCCCCCGGCAGCTAAAACATACAAGTGAGCACTTCCATAATGGAAACGCTCACTTGTATTCGTTTTATAAGACGCACTGCAATTTTCCCCCTACTTTTGGGGGAAAAAGTGTGTCTTATAAAGCGAAAAATACGGTAGCCTCCAGCACCTACACACGTTTCTTTACACAACTAGTGACAACCAGTTGTATTTTGTACCCACTTATGCCCTCCGGGAAGTGTGGACTGTTAACTGTATATTTCATGGATGCATGAAAGCTGGAAATTATATTGTGCTATCCTAAGCTAGGCCTAGATCAAGTGGATTACTTGAACTGGATTATAACGTGGATTATCATAGAGAAGTAACTATCTCCCTCATCAACCAGTAACCAGCCTAAAGAGGACTTTCCTTGCAGCAGCATCCATAACCTTTGTCTGAAAGTCATTTGAACTGCTCATATATATTCCTTGTAAGACAAAGAGTAAAAGTTGCTATTTTCACACAAGCTGCCTCCTCCTCATTTATATTTTGCGTCCCACGGACGCTGGCGTCACAACAAATCACCAGGACCCTGCTGACAGACACCCCAAAATACCCAAAGCCATCAAGGCAGTGTTCCTGTGGACCAGAGGTGCCCCGGAGGAAATGGTGTCCTTCCTTCCACGCAACTGCACGCCGGCCCAGAGAGTCACCAAACCGTGAGTAGTATTACCACCGGCACCATTAGACACTGTGACAACCTATTCCCTAACTCACATATACTACTGTGGCTGGATGCTGCATGTACATACATTACTTATCCTGTACTGATCCTGAGTTACATCATGTATTATACTCCAGAGCTGCACTCACTATTCTGCTGGTGCAGTCACTGTGTACATACATTACTTATCCTGTACTGATCCTGAGTTACATCCTGTATTATACTCCAGAGCTGCACTCACTATTCTGCTGGTGCAGTCACTGTGTACATACATTACTTATCCTGTACTGATCCTGAGTTACATTCTGTATTATACTCCAGAGCTGCACTCACTATTCTGCTGGTGCAGTCACTGTGTACATACATTACTTATCCTGTACTGATCCTGAGTTACATCCTGTATTATACTCCAGAGCTGCACTCCATTATTCTGCTGGTGCAGTCACTGTGTACATACATTACTTATCCTGTACTGATCCTGCGTTACATCCTGTATTTTACTCCAGAGCTGCACTCACTATTCTGCTGGTGGAGTCACTGTATACATACATTACTTATCCTGTACTGATCCTGAGTTACATCCTGTATTATATTCCAGAGCTGCACTCACTATTCTGCTGGTGGAGTCACTGTGTACATACATTACTTATCCTGTACTGATCCTGAGTTACATCCTGTATTATACTCCAGAGCTGCACTCACTATTCTGCTGGTGCAGTCACTGTGTACATTACATTACTTACCCTGTACTGATCCTGAGTTACATCCTATATTATACTCCAGAGCTGCACTCACTATTCTGCTGGTACAGTCACTGTGTACATACATTACTTATCCTGTACTGATCCTGAGTTATATCCTGTATTATACTCCAGAGCTGCACTCACTATTCTGCTGGTGCAGTAACTGTGTACATACATTGCTTATCCTGTACCGATCCTGAGTTACATCCTGTATTATACTCCAGAGCTGCACTCACTATTCTGCTGGCGCAGTCACTGTGTACACACATTACTTATCCTGTACTGATCCTGAGTTACATCATGTATTATACTCCAGAGCTGCACTCACTATTCTGCTGGTGTAGTCACTGTGTACATACATTACTTATCCTGTAACTGATCCTGAGTTACATCCTGTATTATACTCCAGAGCTGCACTCACTATTCTGCTGGTGTAGTCACTGTGGTACATAATTACTTATCCTGTACTGATCCTGAGTTACATCCCTGTATTATACTCCAGAGCTGCACTCACTATTCTGCTGGTGCAGTCACTGTGTACATACATTTACTTATCCTGTACTGATCCTGAATTACATCCTGTATTATACTCCAGAGCTACACTCACTATTCTGCTGGTGTAGTCACTGTGTACATACATTACTTATCCTGTACTGATCCTGAGTTACATCCTGTATTATACTCCAGAGCTGCACTCACTTTCTGCTGGTGCAAGTCACTGTGTACATTACATTACTTACCCTGTACTGATCCTGAGTTACATCCTATATTATACTCCAGAGCTGCACTCACTATTCTGCTGGTACAGTCACTGTGTACATAAATTACTTATCCTGTACTGATCCTGAGTTATATCCTGTATTATACTCCAGAGCTGCACTCACTATTCTGCTGGTGCAGTCACTGTGTACATACATTACTTATCCTGTACTGATCCTGAGTTTACCATCCTGTATTATACTCCAGAGCTGCACTCACTATTCTGCTGGTGCAGTCACTGTGTACATACATTACTTATCCTCTACTGATCCTGAGATACATCCTGTATTATATTCCAGAGCTACACTCACTATTCTGCTGGTGCAGTCACTGTGTACATTACATTACTTACCCTGTACTGATCCTGAGTTTACATCCTGTATTATACCCCAGAGCTTGCACTCACTATTCTGCTGGTGCAGTCGCTGTCTACATACATTACTTATCCTGTACTGATCCTGAGTTACATCCTATATTATACTCCAGAGCTGCACTCACTATTCTGCTGGTTACAGTCACTGTGTACATACATTACTTATCCTGTACTGATCCTGAGTTATATCCTGTATTATACTCCAGAGCTGCACTCACTATTCTGCTGGTGCAGTAACTGTGTACATACATTGCTTATCCTGTAACCGATCCTGAGTTTACATCCTTGTATTATACTCCAGAGCTGCACTCACTATTC
>ONZH01009299.1:0-19111 GCA_900303285.1 Rhinella marina | reverse complement strand
CCTACCTCTAACTTTGTCATTGGTACCGATATGGACCATGACTGCTGGATCTTCTCCAGCCCCTCCCAGTAATCTGTCAACCCGATCCGCGATGTGCCGAACTCGAGCGCCTAGAAGGCAGCACACCATCCGACGATCCCGGTCTTTGTGACAAATTGCCCTCTCTGTACCCCTAATAATTGAGTCGCCCACTACCAGCACCTGTCTAGCCTGCCCTGCTCTCCTGGCCCCCTGCTTACTGGAGCTGACATTCCCCTGACTGGCAGAGGAAGTGTCCGGCTTCAGCAGTGCTATCCCTGAAGTAACATCCCCCTCATCTGCCAAACTTGCAAACTTGTTGGGGTGTGTCAGATCAGGGCTAGCCTCCCTGGCACTTTTCCCTCTAACCCGCTTTCTAACTGTTACCCAGCTAGCTGCCTCACTTTCCTGAGCCTCCTCACTACCACCCTCCCCCACATCTACCCCATAGAGTGCTTTCTCACTGAGCAGCAAACTCTTTTCCAAATTGTCAGTGCTTCTCAGCGTTGAAATTCACCCGCTTAGATACACGATGTGCGATTCCAAGCGGACAATTTGCTCACATTTTGAACAAAATATATGCACCCTTAAACGGCTGTTCCAGGACTGCATACATCAGACAAGATGTGCACTGGACTGCGCTGTCAATGATGGAAGCCATTCTAATGGGGATTACACAAGCAAAAGCGAAAAAATACAATACAATGATATGGAAAGACTTACTGTAGTCCCTTTTAAAGTTCCCGAATCTGAAGTCACGTAATCTAAAGTCACACACTTAATTCAACCACACACTTAAAAGTCAAACACGAGAACGCTCAAACTTGCGTATTGTCTCTGCTTTTATAAGTGGGAAACGCAAACCAGTCTGTTTTTTTTTTCCTCTGGATTCAAAGGACTGAACTGCCCACAAGACTGGCTATTTAACTTCTCCTAATTAGATAGCCACACCCTAATTACTCACCTGTGCAGCACCCTGGAGAAGGAAGAGAAAGGAAAAAAAAAAAAAAGGAAGAGAAAGGAAAAAAAAAATAGAAGATATATAGAAGAAACATATATTGTCCTGCACACGCTGCGCAGCTGGTGTTAAAATTAGGCAAACTTGCGCAGATTTTGACAATCAAGAATAACAATATTGCAGCCAGATATAACAAAAGTCCTTAAAAGGACTTTGGGGTCTTTTCAACAGATCAACCAGCCCTGCCAAGCCAAATCCTATCCCTACACTATCTGTGCCTGATTGCGCAAACGTTACACATTATATGAATAACAGGCAGAAAAAAATACACTGGATGTCAGGTATTTAGGATACAGAAAGGTTATACTGCACATGCAGCACAGGTATGTGACATTACCTGCACTGCGTCTGCTGCATAACGTTTGCTCATTCGGTGAAATTTTTCTGCTCATACACTAAAAAAATTCTGCGCAACTGTACTTTTGACAAACTTGCATATATACCATTTAGTATGCGCAAGGTCGAGCAGTAAGGGACAGGGAAGTGGGCGTGCTGCTGATGGTGCATGGTGGGTGCGGTGGAACAGTGTCTGCTGGCAGAGCACAAGAAACAAAGTCATCCAAAACTCCTAGCTTCATGTCTCAGTTTGGAGGGTGGTGCAAGACAGGTTCTTGTTAGGTCAACATGTCAGGAGGAGGACCAGAGTGAGGTTAATTTTTTAGGTTAAAAAATTTGGGGTGAGGGCCTGCTGGTGAACCTCTTAAATATTTAAAGGTGAGGCAGCCTAATAAGCAGTTTGATATGATGGAGGAAGAGGAGGAAGAGGACGAGAAGAGGAAGGGGTTCATGGAAATACAGCGTATTCAATACACCTTAAAAGCCACATTCAAAGTTCCTTTATGTTCAGCCGCTTTCCTCTGGTGGGGTAGCGAAGTCAGGGGCAATCCAGGCCTTGTTCATTTTGATTAGCGTCAGCATTTTCAGTTGACAGGTGGATGCGCTTAGCAGTTATTAAGCCACTATCGGCACTAAATAACCGCTCCGACAAAACACCTCCAAGGCGTAGAGCGCCAGTTCGTGCCATGTGTCCAGCTTAGACACCCAATAATTATAAGGCACAGAGGGATCGCTGAGGACGTTGACATTGCCAGCTAGGTACTCCTTTACCATTTTACAAAACTTTTCCCTCCTAGTTGTGACACTAGGCTGCTTATCAGAACCTTTTCCACATGCAGCGCTGTCCACCTTTATTGTGAGCAGGTAGAGTTCCAGCGTGTGCTCAGGTCGCACAGCAGACAGTGAGCTGGCAAGTGTAAGCGCTGCTGCAGCGTTGCCAGAACGGCGGAAGCTGTAGGTGACTCTCGGAAATGTCAGCTCAGGCAAAAAAGTGTAGTTTTTGAGAAACCACTGAACCACTAAGTTGAAGCAGTTGTTTGGCCTGAGGGAGACTCCTGTTCATCCTTCCTGTTGGAGGAACAGGTAGACTCATTCCTGTCATTAGTTCCAGGGTTCTATAGGGTCAGTTTGGTTTAGGTTCCTGTGTATGAACTCGCCTACCTTTGAGGCCTGTTCATAGTGGTAGTCAATCAGGATTAGAGTCATGGTTTCCTTTAGGAGGTGTCCATCTACCTTCCTTAGTTTCCAGGCCTAATCTTCTTTCCCTCCTACACTCTGTGTGGTTTCCCCCCCCCACACCTGAGCGTGACAGTATGTGTGTGAGCTTGCCGAACGCCACAGCCGACACCAAGTTGCGGCCGTTATCAGACACAACCACGCCCTTATACCCTGCCACAGCACTGTGGCGGAGTGTTGTTTGTCACCTAAGCAAATAAGTTTCAGCACAGCCTGTTGCCGCTTCCCCACCGGTGTGCTAAACTGCTTCCAGCTACTGACTGATGGCTGACTGGTGCTGCAAGATGAGAATTCCTAGATGGAAGTGGTGGAGGAGAAGAAGGGGTTGCAGCCGCTAATGTAGGTGGTGGCGGAAATCCTGATGGAAGTAGGGCCCGCAATCCTTTGTGTCGGTAGCACCTGTGCCATCCCAGGGTACAACTCGCTCCTAGCCTCCACAGCTTTCACCCAGTGTGCCCAATGTAGCGTCCCTGGCCAGGAGCACTTGTGCATGTGTCAGTCGTTAAGTGGACCCTCCCAGTAACTGTGTTGCTCAGGGCACGGGTTATGTTTCGGGACACATTCTGGTATAAGGCGGTGAGGGCACACCGGCAAAAATAGTGGCGGCTAGGTACTGACTAACGAGGGACAGCCGCCATCAGACTGCGAAAAGCCTGTGTCCACAAGCAACATTTTCGTTCAAAGGCCTGGGGTATGGACATCTGTACGCTGCGCTGGGACACAGAAGTGGATGTGCTCGCTGATGGTGCTTGCGAGGGTCCAGGTGCAGGGCGGGAGGCATCTGGGCCTGCGTCTTGGCTAGCACGTAACACAGGGAAGAAGAGGCAGTGGTGTGACCCGCAGACACTGATTGTGGATCCAGGCGTTTGGCCTACCTATTAGGGTGCTTTGCTACCATGAAGATCATGCTGGTGGTGGTCAGGTTGCTAGTGTTCATGCCCCTGCTCATTTTGGTACGGCACAGGTTGCAAATGACAATTCTTTTATCGTCCACACTTGTTGGTATGGCCTGCCTTCTCCCTTTTGCCACCCCACCGCCTCTTACAGCCTGTTGTGGTGCTGCGCATCCCTCCCCCTCTGTACTGCTGTCCTCGCTCAGCTTGCCTCCTTCCCATGTTGGGCCAGTGATTTCATCGTCCACTACTTCCTCTTCCTCTTCGGGAAGGAATTTTTTCCCTTAAAGTGAGGAATATTGGCTTCTACCTCACAGGGGTTTTTTGCCCTGCGTCAGGTCTAGTGTGCGCGGGCCAGGGAAGAGAGCGGAGCGCTGGACCGGAGGGCAGCCGCAGCGCAGGACAGGTAAGAAAGGTTTTTTATTTTAATCTTATGTGGCTGGGTGGGCTGATCTGAGGTCTGATGGGGGCACAATACGCTGATCTGAGGTCTGATGGCGGCACATTCTGTTGATCTGAGGTCTGATGGGGGCACAGTAGGCTGATCTGAGGTCTGATGGCGGCACAATACGCTGATCTGAGGTCTGATGGGGGAACATTAAGCTGATCTGAGGTCTGATGGGGGCACATTAAGCTGATCTGAGGTCTGATGAGGGCACATTCTGATGATCTGAGGTCTGATGGGGGCACAGTACGCTGATCTGAGGTCTGATGGGGCACAATACGCTGATCTGAGGTCTGATGGGGGCACAATACGCTGGTCTGAGGTCTGATGGAGGCACAATACGCTGATCTGAGCTCTGATGGGGGCACATTAAGCTTATCTGAGGTCTGATGGGGGCAGGGGACTGTTAGTTTAGTGATGTAAAAACTGGGGACAGGTTTCCTTTAACATAGGAGTCCCCTTGTTTTTTACTCCTATTACTCCTATATTTTACTGCATTACTCGGGTATGTAGAAAGTCTATTGTACTGTACTTAACAGCATAGTTGATCTAGCAGTTTATACAGTCATCTTTCTAATACAATATTATAACCACAACTAGTAGTATGTGCCTGTGAAGTTGGAAACGTGCGTTTGGAAAGCCACTAAGTGGGGGGCCCACTCAAGTATGTTTCGTCCCCCCTGTGCTGAACCTCTAGCTACGTCACATGACCCATTTGGAGGCCTATTTAAACAGGCAACCTGCTGGTCACAGGTTGCCTGTGATTGGTCTTTCCAGCAGTGCTTGTATTTTGGCGATTAGGTGACTTCAGTGTTTATTGGACTTCAGCTTGTGTGTTTTGGACTTCGCTTTCTGCTTTATCCCCTAGTATTGACAAGACTTCCTGGTATGACCCTTGGCTTGGCTGACCCTTCTGTATTGTGTTGTGTTCTTTTTTAGTTTGTTATATTATCCCTCTGTTCCACTTCCCTTTACGCCCCTGCACTTACTTAGGCTAGGGGCCGTGTAAGTAGGCAGGGACAGCGGTTGGGGCTTCAGACAGGGCTCACTACCTCCACCCACGTGACACTTAGTCACTAGTAGTAGATCTTGTTCTCATGAAAGACCCGAAAATGGAAAGAAATACATTGTTCGTGGGACTTATCTGAAATATCTTTACTAGTGAAGACGGCAAGGTTTGTAAGATAGGAGTTACCATTGCAAAACAAAGTGACTCTAAATGTTTCATCAGGCCTATATACATGGTTGTCTTATCTGTTGCGAAGTAATTTTTTGTCAAGCCAGAAGGAACCTTCAAGAAACTGTCAGTCAACTTAGGTGTTTGTCCTTCGATACGTACCCTGAACCTTGACTACTGGAATACAACTGGCCTAGTGTGTCTTCCGCAATATGAAAATGTTATACATTTGATTATATCTAGACTAGTTGCTTACAGTCGCTTAACCTTAATTGAATATCAGATATTACTTCTTAATATCAGTTCATATGGTGAATTCATTATGGTATTTTGTTATATCTGCTATCTACTATTTTTTGCATGCTTTGCTGCCATCTAGTGGCCATTGTTATATGTGGTTTATATAAGTTATCTATGGTTGTAATTTTCATTATGTCATTTATCCTATAACGCTTCCTCCTCTGTAATCTAACATCCTATGTCCTTCAGTCTTTTCCTTTTGTCAAACGTGCATAACAGAGCAGGAGAGAGGAATTTCCTATTGACCTGTATAATTATTTCTCAAGGTACGTTCAATAAATTACCTAAAGGTATATCTACATGCAACTGGTGAGGGGAATGATTATAGGGAATTCACCATCTTCCATTGCTTGTATAAGACACTTACACTTATCAGAGACTTCTCTCATGTACATTGGTGAAAGAATGGCGCTTGATTTATGGAAGAGTATCTAATAGCACTTGTAGCTTCAGAGCTTGCAGCTCAATTTTCATTGAGTTCTACATGTATTTGTAAGCATTTTATCATCTGTGTACACATGGTAATGAAAGGTTTATTAAATCTAGTGATAAATGCAAACAATATGCACAGAACACATCAGAATAATTGCAGGATCCTTAAATGCATTAGGAGAATTAAAAATTAAATATTCATATTCAATAGATGTATACATGATGCAGTTAACTAAAAATTATGCAAATTGCAATCAACATCATGTGCAATGGAAATGCACACTATAGACTGAAGGTAACACATATTTGCACTTGCTATAAGCCATATATACTATTCAGACTCTTCCCATCATGTGAGTTAAATTACGTTGAAAGTAAATATATATTTCTCTTGATTTACATTGCAGTTTCACGAAATTCTCTGTTTTGTTACAAAGGAGTGGGTGACAACATCTTCATCACAGTATTGTTACCATTCTGCCCAAATTTGAGCAGGTAAATGAGGGAACATTTAGGCCAAATTTGTATACAACAGTTGCCAGATGGTGGGTTCTTTCTGATTTGTCAACACTGGAGCCAGATCTAAAAGGAAAGAAAAGTAAATGTTTTATATAAATCATTTTTTTAATAATGTTTTCTTAATCCTTTGTCCAGGATTAGAAAAACATAGCTGCTTTCTTCCAAAAACAGAACCTGTCCATGATTCTAGGGCAGATTGGCCATAGACCCTACAGGGAAATTACCCGGTGGACCGACCTAGGAGGGCCACCCAAGCCCTCCGCATGTCTGCCAGCAAGGTTCATAATGATCTGATTCTCTCTTATGCACCTGGCCAGCAGCCTCAGGTGCCCTCCTGAATTCAACTGTATCAACGTCCTCAGGGCAAGGATACCGTTTAATACTGTGGAGGTGGCACAATTCAGCTGCACTGTGATATTTGGTTCAGCTTGGGCAGCATATTGCCCTGTACAATTGTATTGCTAGTCCTGCCTACTAGTGTTGCCCCGCCTTCTGTCAATTTGGACTCGCCTACAACATGGGGCCACTTTTCCCTTTTTTTTCAGGGCCACTTTTAGTTCCCAGTCTGCCCCTGCCATGGTTTGTGTATGTGGAATTCCAATTCATTCCCATTGCAGTGGAGCTGCATGACCAGGCACAACCCTTGGAGATGTGGTGTCGTTTTTGGAAGAAAGTAGGTACAGTAAGTATTTTTTATCCTGGAAAACCATTTAAAGAGGCACTATACTTTGGGAAAACTTTTGAAATGTCATATGAAAAGTTTTGATTATTGGGGTCCATGTCCCAGGCCCTCTGCCAACGAAAAGAAAGAAGGGCTCACATAGCATGCTTTCTCTCCTTATAGATTTGGCCATTTTGATTTTGTCTCCTGCAGCGAGGAGAGAGTGTGTGTTATACAAGTTCTTCTCTCTCCTTGTTGTAGCAATTAGCGAGGACTTGATGATCGGACCCCCGCACATCAAGACTTTTGATATGTTGCAATGACATTGCATTCTGTCAAGATTAGCATAATCTGCAGCAATATTATTGTTTAAAATGACAGGAACTTTGGGGACATTGGGTTCCATTTGAAAAAGAGACCCATCATTGTTGTGTTGGCTCTGCTATGATCAGAACCATAATGCTAGACTGAATAGTGCTTAACATTGCATACAATATTGTTTTTATATGGTACATGTGTTCTCTTTAAAAGGTTCTCCAAGCTTTATTTAAATTCTGTATCAGCTAATCTTTGGAAGGTAGAAAGTTTCGGTACTTACCTTTCCGTTGTGCCAATGCTCTGATCTTGGCTGCGATCATGTGACTGCTCCTATCTTTTTGTTCAGTTGCATAATGTACATGCAGCACAACAGGAAGAAACAAAAGCACATCCAGTTGGCACTTCAGTGGAAGAGCCCACAGCCAGTCAGTCACGTGACCACAGCCAAGATCCCAGAATTGTGGCACAATGGAAGTGTAAGTACTTCTGAAACGTTCTCTCTTCCAGAGAATTTAAGGGTAAGCCAATTTCAACAAAGATTATTGTTTGTAGAGTGAGAATATTTTCCAATATACTTTCTGTATTGAATACTGAACTTTTTCAAGATCTCTGCTTGTAGTCATTCAGTATGAACCTTAAAGGGCATTTTTCAGCAGATTTGTACCTATGAAACTGGCTGACTTATTGCTCATGCATTTGGCACCTGAAGGCATCTGTGTTGGCTCCACGTTGATATGTGCCGCATTGCTGAGAAAAATGTTTTTCCATATATGCAAATGAACCACTAGGTGCAATGGGGGCATTGCCGTTACACCTAGAGGCTCTGCTCTTTTTGAACTACTGCGCCCTCTCCACTTTGATTGACAGGGCCAGACAGCGAAAACAACTTCACAACTGGCCCTGTCAATCAAGGTGAACGTGGCAATTACAGAGAGTAGAACTCTAGGTGTAACGGCAATGACCCTGTTGCTCCTAAATGCTCATTTGCATATATTAAAACTTAATTTTTCTTAGCAATGCAGGCACATATGAACATGGGACTAACACAAATGCCTTCAGCTGCCAAGTGCACATGTAACAGGTCAGATAGGTTCATAAGTAAAAATCTGCTGACAGATGTCCTTTAAATATTTACTTCCTGTTAATAAAAATCTATCCTGGTCATGTGATGGACACATGTCATATCATGACCAGTTATCAGAGCTTGATCTTGTAACTATCCAAGCACTTGTGCTTCCATCACAAGCCCTGAACAGATGTTTATCCACTGGACGCAAACAATGGTTCCTATGGAATAACAACAAGCTCAGAACTTGAAAATTGTGAGTAACTGATGCAGAAAGTATACTGGAAATTGGAGAGCAGTTCATTGCACAATGATTTAATATTATTTGCTCTAACATCAAATTAAATACTAGTAATGTTTAGTTAAAGTATATTGAAGGTCTAAAAGTGGATCATGCTACTATTGCTACCTGGCGGCGTCTACATCACCTTTTAATTTCCTTCACCAGTTTTCTCCACCACTCTTGTCTTTTGTCATGGATTTATAGACAGTTGTCGGATTTTATGCCAAAACTGGTAAATGATACATCTGTACAACATCTAGTGGTGGTAGGTCAGACTCATCTAGCATGACTTCATTGATGGACTTTTTCAGTGTACCTTTGTGAGTTATGCAAGGCAACCTGAAATACCCTTTCCATCAATAGAACATTGAGAAGAACTTAATTTTAATTTGCAGTGCAGAATTCTGTTAGCATTGGCTATTGGATGTTTCAATTGGGAGTACATTAGTGGCTATAGGCAGGAAACTGTTTGTGAAGAGGGTACTTCACCACATGAAGTGAAATACTATAAGCAGCTTGCAGGCTTTTTAACTCTCGCTCCTTTGTGTCAAACAAGCAGCTGTGAAGATTGAGCTATCTTCTGCTCTATTCTACCACTGGATGTTACAAAATAATTGACTAAAAGGGTAATCAGGATTATGTTTTAAATAGGAGTCACGTCTTCAAACTGAAATAATGTCCTTTTGTCAAGGGAGTTCTCCAGCCCTTGTTCACATGGCTCCTCTGAAAGCCGTAATTGGGTGGGTCTGGAATAAGAAGCTATGTTTCTGTGCTGTAGATGGTTGTAGAAGTACAATAAAGAGAGAATAACTTTTGATCTCAGGACCATATTTTCTGTGTGAGTCTTTTCAGGAAACTAAAGACATGATTTCTGAGCTTCCCACCCTGCCCTCAACATCTTAGCTCTCCAAATAATTATTTACGTTATGATGACATTGATTTTCACCAAGAGAGAAAATCTGTTCTAGACAGTGATTTTCCATTGAAGACTGGGATCACGGGAGAAAATAATTTGGTACTGGTAAGAGAGTGTTCAAACATACTGCAACGCTAAAGTAAGGCATATTTTACCAATGACAATTCTATTTTATGCTATCAGACACTTTAGTTGTGGACCTTTTTTAATGGACTATTGGAATCTAGACTAATCTTAACTAGTTAATATTAACATAATATGGGAAGATACAGATATAAATGTCATAACATTTGTTATATAGCAAATGTACATCTGTACAAATATCCATTTGTGTATAACAACTTTCAATTAAACAATAGTATAAGCAAAAATTAAAAAACACTTTTCTAAAACAGAAAAAATCCTCATTCACCACTTATCAGACCCCTCTTTACCACCTCTGCCTTCCTTACTTACTCTGCATTCACTGATAAAATCCATGCATAGACGGCAGAGAAGTAAAAGATCTTCAGCTTCCCTGAGAGATCAGGTTATACCTGAAAGCATCAAAACTATGAATTAACACATGTGGAATTATATACTTAACAAAAAAGTGTGAAACAACTGAAAATATGTCTTATATTCTAGCTTCTTCAAAGTAGTCACCTTTTGCTTTGATTACTTCTTTGCACACTCTTGGCATTCTCTTGATAAGCTTCAAGAGGTAGTCACTTGAAATGGTATTCCAACAGTCTTGAAGCAGTTCCCAGAGATGCTTAGCACTTGTTGGCCCTTTTGCCTTCACTCTGCGGTCCAGATCATCCCAAACCATCTCGATTGGGTTGAGGTCTGGTGACTGTGGAGGCCAGGTCATCTGGCGTAGCACCCCATTACTCTCCTTCTTGGTCAAATAGCCCTTACACAGCCTGGAGGTGCGTTTGGGGTCATTGTCCTGTTGATAAATAAATGATGGTCCAACTAAACGCAAACTGGATGGAATAGCATGCCGCTGCAAGATGCTGTGGTAGCCATGCTGGTTCAGTATGCCTTCAATTTTGAATAAATCCCCAACAGTGTCACCAGCAAAGCACCCCCACACCATCACACCTCCTCCCCCATGCTTCACGGTGGGAACCAGGCATGTAGAGTCCATCCGTTCACCTTTTCTGCGTCGCACAAAGACACGTTGGTTGGAACCAAAGATCTCAAATTTGGACTCATCAGACCAAAGCACAGATTTCCACTGGTCTAATGTCCATTCCTTGTGTTCTTTAGCCCAAACAAGTCTCTTCTGCTTGTTGCCTGTCCTTAGCAGTGGTTTCCTAGCAGCTATTTTACCATGAAGGCCTGCTGCACATAGTCTCCTCTTAACAGTTGTTGTAGAGATGTGTCTGCTGCTAGAACAATGTGTGGCATTGACCTGGTTTCTAATCTGAGTTGCTGTTAACCTGCGATTTCTGAGGCTGGTCACTCGGATGAACTTATCCTCCGCAGCAGAGGTGACTCTTGGTCTTTCTTTTCTGGGGCGGTCCTCATGTGAGCCAGTTTCTTTGTAGCGCTTGATGGTTTTTGCGACTGCACTTGGGGACACTTTCAAAGTTTTCCCAATTTTTCGGATTGACTGACCTTCATTTCTTAAAGTAATGATGGCCACTCGTTTTTCTTTACTTAGCTGCTTTTTTCTTGCCATAATACAAATTCTAGCAGTCTATTCAGTAGGACTATCAGCTGTGTATCCACCTGACTTCGGCCCAACACAACTCATGGTCCCAACCCCATTTATAAGGCAAGGAATCCCACTTATTAAACCTGACAGGGCACACCTGTGAAGTGAAAACCATTTCAGGTGACTACCTCTTGAAGCTCATCAAGAGAATGCCAAGAGTGTGCAAAGCAGTCATCAAAGCAAAAGGTGGCTACTTTGAAGAACCTAGAATATAAGACATATTTTCAGTTGTTTCACACTTTTTTTGTTAAGTATATAATTCCACATGTGTTAATTCATAGTTTTGATGCCAGCAGTGTGAATCTACAATTTTCATAGTCATGAAAATACAGAAAACTTTTTGAATGAGAAGGTGTGTCCAAACTTTTGGTCTGTACTGTATATGGGAGACTTCATAGCACCTAGTCTCCTGCTCCTTCCCCACCTAATCCACTCCTTCCCTCTCTATAGACAGGATCTGTAACCTAATCCCTTAGTGAAGCTGAAAGTTCAGCTGCTCTCTGCCTCAAGAGTACCGATTTTAGCAGTTTAGCAGTTGTCAAGGGTAGAGATGAGCGAATCTATTCATCGATTCGTTGATTCGTATCGAATCTTGGAAATTTTCAGCTGCGAAGCGAATCCGAATATTAGGTGATTCGCTTCGGCTTTGTACGCATTCGCCACGTAGTTGCCCTATAAATTATACGCTATTGCGTACGAATTCAATTCATTACCAAACTTTTACTGTTAGTTCGTTCATCGAAAAAAGCCCGGGAAGAAATCGGTCACTTGACCTAGTATGCAGAGCTTGCTCTGATTGGCTCAGGCTCGGTAAGCCAGTGACGCATCACTTCTGCTGCGACTGCTAAAATGAGCAGAAGCACTGTGTGTGTGAAGTTCTGAGACTCTGAGACCTGTTTTGTGAAAATTGGGGTGTAATTTCTCTGGGAATCCATATTACACATATCAGGGATACTGCAGGGCAAGTGCAGGGCCAGTTCAGGGCTAGTAATTAATCAGGCAGGGAGAGAGAGACAGGGAGAGATAGGGAGAGCCAGTGAGATACAGGGACAAAGACCAGCTACAGGGCCACAGAGTGAATTGAAAAATGTCTGGAATGGATAAGCAAAAGGGGTCCAGTTCCAGCCAGACCTCGAGCTTTAAAAAAAAGGAGAAGGTGGCTCAGGGCAGAAGTGCCAAAGGACCTGTAGCCGGAGCATCTACTAGTAGTATTTGCAATACTTGGACGTTTTTCCACCAGGCTAACCCACCAAGGCGCAAAAGTGTAGTGGAGGAGAAAGTGGATGAGGTAGTGGAATAGATGGTAAGCTCATCTCAGTTTCAGCCGGATGATCTGCTGTCATCTGCTGATACAGTATCCATATGAAGCCAGGGGTGAGAATCAGAGCGTTCCTCCTGCTCCACCATTCCTCTCCAGCAAAGCCTGTCATTTTTGTACGCAATTTGCACGCTTATGCGTACGTGTTCAAAGAGGTTGCGTACCTTTTTACCTGAACGTTCGTTATTAGTGCGCGAATGTTCGCTAAAAGCCATATAATTACGTATATTTTGTACGCAAATTCAACTAATCTATTCGTCGAATATACGAATCTTAGGAAAAGTTTGGCAAATGTTCGGCGAATAAAATTTTCCATGATTCGCTCATCTCTAGTCAGGGGGAAAGGGGGAAAAGGAAAGATAAATAGAGAAAGAGGCATTTGTCTCATAAGATATATTACAGAGATTCTTATCTTCGCTTGTAACAGTGACATGATAAAGGGGGGGAGGGCATTCATTGCTGGAGTGCCGGAAGCTGTGGTCCTGTCACTTAGCTCCCTGTGCTCCGTCTCTCGCACACTGAATGGTGAAGCAGGAAGCCTTCTGCTCCCTGATCCTTCAGGCTGCAAACCATAGATCGTGCTGCTGGCTTGTGTGGGAGGGGTCTGCAGCCCGGGAATCTGCCTGTGCTCTTCCCACACAGTGCTGCATAGCGATCTGTATCTGTGGGGAGAGAGCTGGTTCTGAGCTTCAGGAACGGGACAAGGTAGTAGGTACTGTTTTTTTTTAACACAGAGGGGGGCACAGAGGGCTCTACTACTGTGAAGGGAGCACAATAGGCATTTATACTATGGAGGGGGCACAGAGGGCATTACTACTACCAAGGGGGCACAGAGGGCAATACTACTACAAAGGGGCACAGAGGGCATTACTACTACAAAGGGGCACAGAGGGCATTACTGCTATTATAGGGGCACAGTTAGGGCATAATTACTATAAAGGGGCACAGAAAAGGCATTACAACTGTGAATGGATTACAGATGGGGCATTACTACTTTGAAGGGTGCACAGAGAAGGCATAACTACTGTGAGGCAGGGGCGTAGCTATAGGGGGTGCAGAGGTAGCAGTCGCTACCGGGCCCAGGAGCCTGAGGGGGCCCAAAGACCCTTGTGCCGCATAAGAAGACACACAAAGCACCGAGGAAAGGGGGGTCCAAGATGAACTCTTGCACCAGGGCCCATGAGCCATTAGCTACGCTCCTGCTGTGAGTGGGGCATAGATAGGGCATTACTACTGTGAAGGGGGCACAATGAAGGGATAAGCACTTTAAGGGAGAACAATATGAGCATAACTACTGTGAAAGTTGTACAGCATGGACATAAATACTGTAAATACAGTGTTGGCATAACTACCGTGAGGGGGCACATACTGTATCTGGACAAAACTAGTGTGAAGGTTGTACAATGGGGGCAATACTACTGTGAGGGAGTACAATTTTTTTTTTTTTTAAGTATTGGGGGGGGGGGCAGAGAAAGGACACGCCCAAACACCCTAGGCACGCCATTAGCTTGTACTGTTCATCAATGGAAGGTTGTTTATCATTGGAGGTACACATTAAATGACCACAGACCAGTTAACACAAAATAATTATTGTTAAATATTATCTGTCATCAGATCTGTTTACATGGACCAGTCATTTTAATATAATATATTTAACACTACGTTATGGTTAAAATATCTGCTCTTGAATATTCACTAAGCATTCCACTCCATCCAGCCTTTTAAGATCTCTTTACAGCTGATTGACCTGTCCTGTGACCTCACATACAGCACCAAGCAACAATGAAATTGGTATGACCCTTAACAATGTGGTGGACTCTGAATCTTGTCCTGTAAGGCTGGCATCTTTTTAATCCTGAGAAAGTGCAGTGCTGCTAATCTCTTTGAAGCATTTGTGACCATTAAAATAGACTCACCCTTCAGAAATTGGCCAAACCCGTTTCATTTAGTCATCAAGTAAAACCAAACCCTAACAGGACACTAAAACACAATTTTATTTAATCATTATTACACTTTGTAAAAAATATACACTAGTTGTAACTTAAAAAATAGTGATAGCTGCTCTTTAAAGGAAATCTGTCACCATATATGCAGTGAGCCCCTGAGGAGCTGGTGCAGAGGATGGGAGTGGTAGTGGCCCTGATGAGACGTTGTGTCACGATGTACAACGATGTACAACCTCAAGGTGGTGAAAAGGTGGTGTGAAAGGATCAAGCAGAAATAGAAGAACAACAAACTTTTTTCTTTACTAAATAAAAAGGATGAATTACAGTACATCCAGCTGTCATCTGTACAAGGTGCAGTGTCTCTATCCCCAGCTCATGAGGTATCGTGGCAGGCAAGATAGCAGACAGTAGAACTGTAGGGTAGTCCTTCTCTCTCTCCTGATTTCCCTTCACTATGGCTATGAAATGGCACCTATAGCTATAGGTGTCCTCTTGAATAAATACAGGCTTTTGGGTTTGCCTGAGCTGTGCTATGGTGATGGGTGTCTTAACATGTTCTCCCCTCATCTACAGCAGGATGGTTGCTGGTCATCCTGCTGACTGTAGAACTGTAGTTGCGAAGAATATCTACAGTATTGGACCTTCAGTCTCACTGGAACAGTGTTCCTCACAGATGAGCTAATTCTGTGGCCCCTTAGAACAGGAGCAGATATTTGTGCTTCCTCACTCCTCACTAGCTTTCTCTAGAACTCTCCAGAACTCCCTTTCCTGGCAGGAAGTAGGATCAGCCCACTCCTACCAAGAGGAGAGAAAGTACATGGTAAGTTCCATTCCTAATGCCACAACGTACGTGGGAATTGAAAAATTCATACATAAGCTATGTTTGAAAAAATATTATATAAAAAATCCTGTTGAACTTTCACTTGCAGAATCCACTAGGGCACTATCTACCTTTTCACATACTGATCTCAAACCTAGGTCAAAACTGTATCCCCGGCAGGAAATTGGTCAAGACATTGCTGCTTTTAAAAAAAGTGTTGAGAACGATCTAGGAAATTGAAAAGTAAAAACTATAGCAATAAACTAAGTAAAACAGAAAGGGAAGCAATACGAGACCTACAGACTAGGGATGAGCGAACTTTTGAAAAGTTCGGTTCGGCGAATTTTCTTGAAGTTCGGATTCGTACGAACCGAACCTAAAACGAACCTTGCTATAACGGCTGAATAATTGCTGCAACAATAATGGGAGTCTGGTAGGGTATAGTTTCGTTTACTTGCAGTTGCTATTACAATGAAAAAAGTAGAAAAAATCAAAGTGACTTCAACAACGGCGACCAAAATATACGCATATTTGAGAATTTAAACTAATGCGTACGCTAATGCGAACATTCATAATAAAGTAACGAACATACAGTGTAGCGTTGTCAAAGGTACGCTACTTAACTGAATATGTACGCATTAGCGTACAAATACACTGCGTCTGCGAACATTCCTACTCCAGTAACGAACATACAGTGTAGCGTTGTTAAAAGTACGCTACTTGACGGAATACGTACGCATTAGCGTACAAATCTTTAGCGTACTATTCGTACATACGTACGCACGCATGACGTAGAGGCCTAGCGATGGCAAGAAGAGCAGCTGCTTTTAGCTCAGAGGAGCTCAAATACATGGTCCGTGTCATGGACCGGGAGAACTATGATGGCCCACACCGCCATCAACATGTGCACAAAAAAGGAGGTCCTAGAGGTGGTGATCCAAGGCCTGCTACATCGGTGTAGGACTGTGCGGACCCCCGGCCAGATCCAACGCCGATGGTCGGATCTAAAAATAAAAACCCCAGAGTGGCTAAAGGAGATACGAGAGGAGATAAGAAGGGGTAAGTAACAAAATATTTAAAAAGTAAAATCATGTTAATAAATTAGTGTACTGTATTGTATATATACCAGTCCGGGTTGCAAACTGTCCACAAATTTCTGGACAGTCCGTAAAAATAGGCAACTTTTTTCCTATGTCCGTGAAAAAAGTCCGTGATTTTTTAGAGGCTGGTGATACTAGATTATTTTGGTGGTAATTATCATCATTTTTCAGCTCACAGTAAATGGTGGTAATGAGTTCTGATCAGTATATTGAGCTATAGACCTTTATTACTTTATATTTATCCTTCATTATGGTTTTCAAATTTTTCCTTTAAAAATGTTGACCGTCCGTGATTTTGGGATAAGTTGTCCAAAGTTGTCCAGAAAAAAAAAAATTTTGGTTGGCAACCCTGATACCAGTGCCAATAATGAAAACCGTATAGAAGGACAACGTGGGCGTGCGTGGTGCGCTGCAGAAATTTTCTTTCATGCTAGGCGACGCCTCTAACTCCACTCAAACAAGTGAAGATATTCTCAGATACGTGCCCCTTCCCAGTAATTTGCCTTAGGCTACTTTCACATATGTGGTGGTGATCCGGCAGGCTGATCCGCGGTATTTGCCCTGCAAATTCCCGGCGTTCTTGCTGGATAGCGGCCGGTTCAGCACCGTCACCCATTATTGTTGATGGGGTTGGCCGTTCTCCTTTTTGTGTCAGGCAAATGCTGGATCCGGAGAGATCCGTTGGGCTGTTCCCGGCCGTAGCAGCCCACCGGATCTCTCGCGCTAGTATGAAAGTACCCTTAGATATATGCCCCTTCATAGTTAGTGCTTCGTCCTCCTACACACAGACTCAAAGACGTGCTCATGCTGCATCTAATGTGTCTGGAGTGGGCGATATCAAAAATATTCCCACAATAAAGATATTAAGAAATGTATTGCAATAAATAATACCCATTTAGAAGAAAAAAACACTTGGGGCCACAAGGAAAAGACATTATACTGTATGTGGGCAGCCACAAGGAGACATTACACTGTATTTCGGGGAAGGTGAAGGGACTGCTCCCTGCTTAGCGTCACCCGTCTCTCTCTATGTTTGTACCTGCAGAATGTGACACACAGACATCTTTTATTCATTCATTCAACCCTCCCAAGAAATGCCCCCTCCATCAAATATGCATCCCAGATATTCTATGATCCCTTAACTTGAAATGCCCACTCCACATCATATCGCCCTCCTCTCACCCATAATATCTTCATAGTAGTATACAGTGTTAGTATTAAAAACGGTCATCATAACAATTGTGTACGGATTTACCGTATTTTTCGCTTTATAAGACGCACCCGAAGATAAGACGCACCCCAGATTTTAGAGTAGGAAAATAAGAAAAAAATATTTTTCATCAGACCACATATCTGACCCCCCATAAATTTCAGGACATCACATCAGGCCCCCATCAGACCTCAGATCAGCCCAGCGTTCCCCCATCAGACCTCAGATCAGCCCAGCGTTCCCCCATCAGACCTCAGATCAGCCCAGCGTTCCCCCATCAGACCTCAGATCAGCCCAGCGTTCCCCCATTCAGACCTCAGATCAGCCCAGCGTTCCCCCCATCAGACCTCAGATCAGACCCAGCGTTCCCCCATCAGACCTCAGATCAGCCCAGCGTTCCCCCATCAGACCTCAGATCAGCCCAGCGTAACCCATCAGACCTCAGACCAGCCCAGCGTAACCCATCAGACCTCAGACCAGCCCACAGTGCCCCCCATGAGACCACTCTGTGCCCCCATCAGACCTTCAGACCAGCCCACCAGTGCCCCCATTAAGACCACTCTGTGCCCCCATCAGACCTCAGACCAGCTCCACAGTCCCCCCATTTAGACCACTCTGTGCCCCCATCGACCTCAGACCAGCTCAGTGCTCCATTAGACCACTCTGTGCCCACAATCAGACCTCAGCACCAGCTCACAGCGCCCCCATTAGACCAAATCTGTGGCCCCCATCAGGACCTCAGACCAGCTCCACAGTGCCCCCATTTAGACCACCTCTGTGCCCCATCAGACCTCAGAACAGGCTCACAGTGCCCCCATTAGACCAATCTGTGCCCCCATCAGGACCTCAAACCAGCTCCACAGTGCCCCCATTAGACACTCTGTGCCCCCATCAGACCTCAGAACCAGCTCACAGTGCCCCCACGTAGACCCACTCTGTGCCCCCATCAGACCTCAGATCAGCCCAGCGTGCCCCATAACAATAAAATAAAAAACTTCACTTACCTGTCCAGCGCCCCGGCTCCGCTTCCGGCGGCTCCTTAGGCTTTCCGGCCCGACGCTGCACTGTCACCTGACTGCGTGCAGCGTCAGCTCATAGTGCGCGCACTAGTCCTGACGCTGTACGCGTTCAGGACAGTGCAGCGCCGGGCCGGGAAGCCTGAGGAGCCGCCGGCAGGACAAGTAAGTGAAGTTTTTATTTTATTGCTATGGTGCACGCTGGTCTGATCTGAGGTCTGATGGGGGGGGGGTCCGGCCCCCCGGCTGCTAAAACATACAAGTGAGCGCTTCCATAATGGAAGCGCTCACTTGTATTCGTTTTATAAGACGCACTGCAATTTTCCCCCTACTTTTGGGGGGAAAAAAAGTGCGTTTATAAGCGAAAAATACGTATGT
>ONZH01009298.1:0-42320 GCA_900303285.1 Rhinella marina | reverse complement strand
GTACAAGCAGAACCTTTCCACTCTCATCCCTGTAGAGGAAAGGAGTATGAGAGTGAATCAATCTCAACAGGCCCTGGTGCACGAACTGAAACAATCCTTCCCATCTGACGCTGCTAGCGGCAGAGGGTGTGGTTCTGTGGTCCAAGTAGCGAGGGAGAGGAGGCGAGCAGGCAGCTTGTCCAGCACTGGCAGGGGAACGCTCTCCAAGGCCTTAGCCAATTTTATGTCACCCCAGCAAGACACTGTCACCTTTCCCCAGTCTAGGCAGAGTAGGGGGGAGCTGTACAGAAAGATGGTGAGGCAGTACCTAGCTGACCATACCAACATCCGGACCAATCACTCTGCCCCATACAACTACTGGGTTTCAAAGCTGGACACGTGG
Source organism: Rhinella marina (assembly GCA_900303285.1). Classification (NCBI taxonomy): domain Eukaryota; kingdom Metazoa; phylum Chordata; class Amphibia; order Anura; family Bufonidae; genus Rhinella; species Rhinella marina. The sequence continues at coordinate 41,938 of ONZH01009298.1, read as the reverse complement.
CCTGAACTGGCGCTGTACGCCTTGGAGGTGCTGGCCTGCCCTGCCGCTAGCGTGTTGTCAGAGTGGGTATTCAGTGCAGCTGGTGGCGCCATCACCGATAAGCGTACACACCAGTCAACTGACAGCGCTGACAGGCTGATGCTTATTAAAATGAACAAAGCCTGGATTTCACCGGAATTCAAATCTCCTCCGGGGGAAAGCAGCTAAAGAATAAGATTCCTTATGTATCCGATTCCTCTCCTCTACTCCTCCTCCTCATTGCCAAACGCTGACCCAAAAGGGAATTTTTTAGAGGGCCAACTGGCACTCTTTTAAGACAATGTTTCCGGAGGGCCACCTACAGGCCCTCTCTCCAAACAATTTTTCCAGAGCGTCAACTACAGACACTCTAAAACCATTTTTCAGGAGCGTCAACTACAGACACTCTAAAACAATTTTTCAGGAGCGTCAACTACAGACACTCTAAAACAATTTTTCAGTATCGTCAACCAAAGACACAAAATTTTTTTTTTTCGAAGGGTCGACTTCAGACACTTCAAAAAAAATTTTTGGGAGGCTCACCTACAGCCATTTGACTGCAATCTCAGTCGGACAAAGGCATTGGTGGTGTCACCGCCATGCTGTGTCAGGCTAAATTTTATGTGCTTCGCCTGCTCCTGCACTGTAACATTGTCGCTCTGTAGTCACAGCCATACAGGGCCACGATAAATTTTTATGTGCTTCGCCTGCTCCTGCACTGTAACTCGGTCACTCTGTAGTCACAGCCATACAGGGTCACGCTAAATTTTTATGTGCTTCGCTTGCTCCTGCACTGTAACTCGGTCACTCTGTAGTCACAGCCATACAGGGCCTTGATAAATTTTTATGTGCTTCGCTTGCTCCTGCACTGTAACTCGGTCACTCTGTAGTCACAGACATACAGGGTCACGCTAAATTTTTATGTGCTTCGCTTGCTCCTGCACTGTAACTCAGTCACTCTGTAGTCACAGCCATACAGGGCCTCGATAAATTTTTATGTGCTTCGCCTGCTCCTGCACTGTAACTCGGTCACTCTGTAGTCACAGCCATACAGGGCCACGATAAATTTTTATGGGCTGGGTGAGCACAGTTGCCTTGAGGGTCACCACCAGGTTGTTGCCCGAGAATTTGGGGTAATGGTGGGATTAGGCAGCCTCAGAGGCATCCATGCATGCTGCCCCTACTGTTTCCTATCCATTTCCGTGGTGTTTCCATCATTTTTTGAGGTTTCCAGGTTTTCACCCAGCCTTCCCTAGGCAGAGCCTTGGTCCCCTGCAAAAAATGCTCGAGTCTCCCATTGACTTCAATGGGCTTTGTTATTCGAAACGAGCACCCAAGCATTGGGAAAAATTCGACTCGAATAATGAGCACCCGAGCATTTTAGTGCTCGCTCATCTCTATTGATCACCTATATGCTGGTTTAATTGAATTGAACAAGTCCCAAATAACGGGTGATTAACCCCTTGAGGACAAAGCCCATTTTGGCCTTAATGTCTGGGCCAAATTTTTGAATTCTGACATGTGTCACTTTATGTGGTTATAACTTTGGAACGCTTTTACTTATCCAGGCCATTCTGAGATTGTTTTCTCGTGACACATTGTACTTCATGACAGTCATAAATTTGAGTCAATATATTTCACCCTTATTTATGAAAAAATCCCAAATTTACCAAAAATTCTGAAAAATTAGCAAATTTCCAAATTTCAATTTCTCTACTTTCAAAATACACCGTAATACCTCCAAAAATAGTTATTATTTTACATTCCCCATATGTCTACTTTATGTTGGCATCATTTTGTAAACGTCATTTTACTTTTTTAGGACGTTAGGAGGCTTAGAAGTTTAGAAGCCATTTTTCAAATTTTCACCAAATTTTCCAAAACCATTTTTTTTTAACACCAATGCAGATATAAAGTGATTTTGAGGGTCTTACATAATGAAACCCACCATAAATGACCCCATTTTAGAAACTACACCCCTCAAATTATAAAAAACTGCTGTTACAAACTTTGTTAACCCTTGAGGTGTTCCACAAGAATTAATGGAAAATGGAGGTGAAATTTCAAAATTGCACTTTTTTCGTAGATTATTCATGTTAATATTTTTTTTCTTGCAACACAGCAAGGGTTAACAGCAAACTAAACCTCAATTTACATTGCTCTGATTCTGCAGTTTACAGAAATACCCCATTTGTGGTGGTAAACGTCTCTATGGGTTTGTGGCAGTGGTCAGAAGGAAAGGAGCGCCATACGGATTTTGGAGGCAAAATTTGCTAGAATAGTTTTTAGGCACCATTTTGTAATTGAGAGACCCTGACGTACCCCTACAGTGGAAACCCTCAAAAAGTGACCCCATTTTTGAAACTACACCCTTCAAAGAATATATTAAGGGGGTACTGACCACTTTGACCCCCTAAGCGTTTTACGGAATTTGGAAACACTTGGCTGTGAAAATGAACATTTTTTTTCTTCCAATAAAATGTTGCTTTAGCCCCAATTTTTTTATTTGCATAAGGGGTAACAGGAGAAAAGCCCCCCCCATAATTTGTTACCCATTTTCTCCTGAATACGGCAACACCCCATATGTGGTGGTAAACTGCTGTGGGGGCACATGGCAGGACTCAAAACAGAAGGAGCGCCATATGGATTTTACAACACAGATTTTGATGGAGTGGTTTGCGGGAGCCATTGATTTTTATTTTTTTGAGCTATTGTCTTATGTGGGGGCTCATTTTTTGCAGGATGAGGTGGGGTTTTCATTGGTACCATTTTGGGGTAAATACGCCTTTTTGATCGCCTGCTATTACACTTTTTGTGAGGGAAGAGGGAAAAAAATGGCTATTTTGGCATCGTTTTTTTTTTTTAATTTTTACAGCATTCGCCTGGGGGGCCATCTCATGTAATATTTTTATAGAGCAGGTTGTTACGGACGCAGCGATACCCAATATGTCCAACTTTTTTATTGTTGGAAAGTTTTACACATTAGATGCATTTTTGAACAGAATAAAATATTTTTTTTGTGTTGCCATTTTCAGAGAGCCATATTTTTTTCAGTTTTCAGGCGATTGTCTCAGGTAGGGTACAGTTTTTGCGGGACAAGATGACGGTTGAATTGATACCATTTTGGGGTAATTACGCCTTTTTGATCGCCTGCTATTACACTTTTTGTGAGGGAAGAGGGAAAAAAATGGCTATTTTGGCATAGTTTTTAAAAAAAAAAATTTACAGCATTCGCCTGGGGGGCCATCTCATGTAATATTTTTATAGAGCAGGTTGTTACGGACGCAGCGATACCCAATATGTCCAACTTTTTTATTGTTGGAAAGTTTTACACATTAGATGCATTTTTGAACAGAATAAAATATTTTTTTTGTGTTGCCATTTTCAGAGAGCCATATTTTTTTCAGTTTTCAGGCGATTGTCTCAGGTAGGGTACAGTTTTTGCGGGACAAGATGACGGTTGAATTGATACCATTTTGGGGTAATTACGCCTTTTTGATCGCCTGCTATTACACTTTTTGTGAGGGAAGAGGGAAAAAAATGGCTATTTTGGCATAGTTTTTAAAAAAAAAAATTTACAGCATTCGCCTGGGGGGCCATCTCATGTAATATTTTTATAGAGCAGGTTGTTACGGACGCAGCGATACCCAATATGTCCAACTTTTTTATTGTTGGAAAGTTTTACACATTAGATGCATTTTTGAACAGAATAAAATATTTTTTTTGTGTTGCCATTTTCAGAGAGCCATATTTTTTTCAGTTTTCAGGCGATTGTCTCAGGTAGGGTACAGTTTTTGCGGGACAAGATGACGGTTGAATTGATACCATTTGGGGTAATTACGCCTTTTTGATCGCCTGCTATTACACTTTTGTGAGGGAAGAGGGAAAAAAATGGCTATTTTGGCATAGTTTTTTAAAAAAAAAAAATTTACAGCATTCGCCTGGGGGGCCATCTCATGTAATATTTTTATAGAGCAGGTTGTTACGGACGCAGCGATACCCAATATGTCCAACTTTTTTATTGTTGGAAAGTTTTACACATTAGATGCATTTTTGAACAGAATAAAATATTTTTTTTGTGTTGCCATTTTCAGAGAGCCATATTTTTTTCAGTTTTCAGGCGATTGTCTCAGGTAGGGTACAGTTTTTGCGGGACAAGATGACGGTTGAATTGATACCATTTTGGGGTAATTACGCCTTTTTGATCGCCTGCTATTACACTTTTTGTGAGGGAAGAGGGAAAAAAATGGCTATTTTGGCATAGTTTTTTAAAAAAAAAAATTTACAGCATTCGCCTGGGGGGCCATCTCATGTAATATTTTTATAGAGCAGGTTGTTACGGACGCAGCGATACCCAATATGTCCAACTTTTTTATTGTTGGAAAGTTTTACACATTAGATGCATTTTTGAACAGAATAAAATATTTTTTTTGTGTTGCCATTTTCAGAGAGCCATATTTTTTTCAGTTTTCAGGCGATTGTCTCAGGTAGGGTACAGTTTTTGCGGGACAAGATGACGGTTGAATTGATACCATTTTGGGGTAAATACGCCTTTTTGATCGCCTGCTATTACAGTTTTTGTGAGGGAAGAGGGAAAAAAATGGCTATTTTGCCATAGTTTTTTTAAATTTTTTTTTACAGCATTCGCCTGGGGGGCCACCTCATGTAATATTTTTATAGAGCAGATTGTTACGGATGTGGCGATACCTAACATGTTTATGTATTGTGTGTTTTTTATTTTAATCAATTTTTTTAACTTTTTTTTAACTTTTTTTTTTTTTTTCCACTTTCTTGACTCAGATCCACTTGGTTCTTCAAGAACCAGTGGGTCTGGTATTTTACAATACACTGCAGTACACTGTATAGTGTACTGCAGTGTATTTTCTTATAGCCTGTTCAAGCTCCTGCCTTTAGCAGGAGCTTGAACAGGCTTCCATGGCAAGCCAGACGAAAGCGTCTGGTTGCCATGGTAACCATCGGGACGCTGCCACAGCAGAGCAGCGTCCCGATGGAAGGGAGAGGGAGCTTCCTCCCTCTCATCTGCCCACACCATCGGCGCTGCCAGCGCACCGCAGCGCCGATGGGAGAGGGAGGGAGCGCTCCCTCCCTGTTAACCCCTTCCATACAGCGGTCCCTACGGACCGCGGCATGGAAGGGGTTAAACTGCTGACATCGGTGCCAGCACCGATGTCAGCAGTTTCAAGCAGAGTATCAGCTGTATGCTGATACTCTGCTTGAATAAAGATCAGCCATCCTAAAAAGATCGTTGCGGGCGGCACTCGCGGCAGCCGCCCGCACGTTGCAGGTCTCCCCCCCGCCTGCCCATCTGCCCACCCATCTGCCCACAGCTAATCAGGGGGGCGGGGGGGGACACCCTGACCTCCCCCTAATTACTGATACTCGGCGGGGATTCGCTAGAATAGCGCTATCCCCGCCGAGTACCCCTTGCCTGCTGTGAATGGCTGGTCTGAATAGACCAGCCATTCACAGCGATCGCCTTTATGGGGGGTGCACGGCACCCCCCGAGGCCTTAACTATGGGTGGCTGGGTGCCCTAAACAGCACCCATTACAGCATTTAACCCCCCCTGCACTGAGCAGGGGGGTTTCAATGCAAGACGTACCGGTACGCCCTGTAGCACGAACTACCTCGTGCTCAGGACGTACCGGTACGTCCAATGTCGCCAAGGGGTTAAGGTTCAAGCCTCATGCTCAATAACACTCACAGGTACAGGTATTCCATTAATAAAATGAACACATTTTTTGTTAATTATTTTATTTATTTATTTTATTTTGTTTAATTGAAACCAGGGGTGTAGCTAAAGGCTCATGGATCCAGCTTGGGACCCCCTTCCCACAGTGTTTTGTTGCCAGGGTCAAAGAAGCACATAACCTTCATTATGCCTGAGGCAAAAATTGAAATGGCACTCCCCCATGCCAAATTTTCGCTCTAGCCAGAGGTGTAATTTGACCTGCATGTACAGTACTGGTGTCTTCTTATGCAGCACAATGGTCTTTAGGCCCCCTCAGGCTCCTGGGCTCTCTAGCGACTGCCACTTCCCCTATAGCTACGCCCCTGATTAAAACACATATACCAGTAATAGTAGTATTGCAGGTGACCCTCTTAGTAAAGGAAGATTTGCATTTGTTGTGTGAAGGTTTGATTGTGAAATCAGATAGCTCTTTCTACTAAACCTTTGCCTGAAGGTTTCGGTATTCATTCATGGGAAAATTATCTGGAGGTTACAAATTCTGACTTAGACCCTGAAGGTAGAACAGTACAGTATGTATTTACTTTTCTTACTTGAATAAGAGGCTCGTGACAGGTTCTATTTATTGCTCAGTGGGCACATCATAAGATTAATTGATCAAACTGTAGTGAAATATAGTAGAGAAACAGAACTTCGATTTAACTAGCATGAGTTTTTTTATTAAATAATTCATTTAGAAATTATTAAGTACTCCGGTGTTAGTAATACTCTCTAGTAGTGATTACCAAATCCATTTTTACAAATCAATATCCCACTCTTCCTTGATATTTTCCCTTGCCATGTCAATTTAACGCCAGTGCCTTTCTACTGAGTGGGAACGTAAACACATAGGCTCTGCTTCCTGAACATCGCAGATGCCAACTGTGCCACTTCACTTAAAGGGGTTGTCTGGGCTGTTCATATTGATGACCTATCCACAGTATCTGACACCTGGCACCTCCGCCGATCAGCTGTTTGAAGAGATGGCGCATGCCAGTGTTGCCTTCTCTTTATTGTTTACCTGCTCACCATCGTATCCGCAGTGTAATTAATCATTTCAATAGTGAATAGGAACGAGCCGTTCAACAATGAAGAGGAGGCAGCACTGCGCCTTCTCTTCAAACAGCTGATCGGCGGGGGTGCCAGATATGATATTGATGACCTATCCATATGTTCAAATCCCTGAAAAACATGTGCATACATCAGGAGTTGGGAAGGGCAAAATATATTTGGATCACAGAGGTGCCTGTCCAAACAGTAAGAGGTCCATACACTTCAAAGGGTATAAAAGACCAGAGCAATACTCATAAGGTGGATGGGCCAGAAAGATAATAAGAAGGAGAGACCAGAGGAAAGAGATCAGGAAACACTAACTTCTTGCTTGACAATGTATAGCAATGATGATATTATGGAACTGAATGTAAGTTTTCAAAATCTTTGTGGTTTAATTGTTGTTGTGATATGTTAAATATTGAAAACCTCAAGTATTCTGGAAATAATTAGTGTTGAGTGAATCGAATGTGGAATTCCATCTGAATTTCAGGAAAAATTTGTTTTGTCACGAATCCGAATTTCCTCCCACTTCCTGGTAATGAATCAGATTTTTTTCTAAAATGGCTGATGCACATGTTACAAAGTGAAAGTAAGAAGCCTGGGAATGAGGCATCACCCATAATGCTGTGCAGCCAGCCCCTAAGAGGCAGCTAGCCAGCCCCCATGATGTCACAACCCTATAAAAAGCCTTATCCTGCCCAGTCTCCACCATTTTACTGTGCATGTAGAGACGTGACAGGTGCTAGGGACAGTGATTAAGAAAGCCTTGATTTGTAAAATTTTAGTTTGGAAAAGTTCGGGGACAGCATAGGGACAGTGTAAGGAGATCATAGGGAATCTTTATTAACACTTTAGGGAGAGCATAGGGAGAGTGCAGGGGGTAATTGAACAGTGCCCCCCTTGGTTAACAGACAAGCAATTCTATCACACCTTCAGGCACTAAATGGGGTGAAAAAGCTATCTAATACTACTACTATTGTGATGTGCACAATGGAGTATGCATACATAATTCTATAACGTCTTGATTCGGTAATTGGGGTGAAATAGCACTCTATTGTTTCACGCATTTGGTTTTACACTTTGTGTTATAGATTAGTAATTCCAATGGGCCTTGATTATGTAATTGGAGTGAAATAGCATTCTAATACTACTGCTTTTGGGGTGTTCATATTGTTTTACACATAAGTAATTCCATTAGGCCTTGATTATGTAATTGGCGTGAAATAGCTATCTATTTTTTCTCGTATTTGGTTTTACACCTTGTTTTACAGATAAGTAATTCTATTAGGCCTTGATTCTGTAACTGGGGTGAAATAGCTTTATAACTTTACTGCTTTTGGGGTGTTCACTAGTTTTGTAAATAAGTAATTCCATTAGGCCTTCATTCTGTAATAGGGGTGTAATAGTTTTCTAACACTACTGCTTTTGCGGTGTTCACATTGTTTTATAAATAAGTAATTCCATTAGGCCTTGATTCTGTAACTGGGGTTCTATTTTTTCATGTATTTGGTTTTAAACCTTGTGTTAGAGATAGGTAAATCAAATAGGTCTTGATTCTGTAATTGGGGTGAAATAGTGGTCAAATACTACTGATTTTGGGGTGTTCGCATTGTTTTATACATAAGTAATTAGGCTATTAGGCTTTGATTCTGTAACACTCTATTTTTACAGTTATTTGTTTTCCTATCTTGTTTTATACATACATAATTCCATTAGGCTTGTTTTTTTAATTGGATTGAAAAAGCGGTTTAAAACTACTGCTATTTTAAACTTACAGTTACTGTACAGTATGTCTGACAGACAGGTTCCCAAGCCTTCCAAGGGAGCTGGCAGAAGTAGCAGCAGAAGAAGGAGGGGTGGTAGCAGCAGTTGCAACAATAGGCCAGAGCTGCCAGTGTCATCCAACGGTTGTGTTTTGACCAGCAACCCAGCTGTCTTTGAATTGTTTACTCGGTCTTCAACAGCATCTCAACTGACATCAAATACCAGCATTCAAGAAAAGATGATTGACCTCAGGGAGATCAACCATCATCACCACAGAGACACTATCATGAGTCTCAACGTTGGTGAATCTAAAACAAGGCTCCCTGGGAAAAGCACTATGCAAATAAAAGAAGACCCCAGAGCCACCATCACGTGTCTCAACGACGGTCAAACTAGCCAGGCCTTTCACTGGGAAGGAACAACCAAGGGAAGAGCAGTCCCCAAAAGGAGACCACCTATGCCAAAACATGGTATCCATCCACAGACAGCTGTTTCAGGGTATTTGCCCCTCATCAGTGTGGAGTAGGAATCTGGCTAATGGGAGCAATGCCTAGTAAACGACTATTCAAGAAAAGATGATTGACCTCAGGGAGATCAACCATCATCACCACAGAGACACTATCACGAGTCTCAACGTTGGTGAATCTAAAACAAGGCTCCCTGGGAAAAGCTCCCTGAGGTCAATCATCTTTTCTTGAATAGTCGTTTACTAGGCATTGCTCCCACTAGCCAGATTCCCACTCCACACTGATGAGGGGCAAATACCCTGAAACAGCTGTCTGTGGATGGATACCATGTTTTGGTATAGGTGGTGTCCTTTTGGGGACTGCCCTTCCCTTGGTTGTTCCTTCCCGGTGAAAGGCTGGCTTCAGCCACTCTTCCACTGCAAAAAACACCCTCCTTGAGCTGCAAAGAAAGAATAGCATTCCCCAACATTGCTTAACATGCAAAGTTTCTTCTGGTTGGAACTCCACCCTCCACATGTTGGACTGACTATCGGGGCTGAGCAAGGCCATGAATGATTTCCTGATTATGCAGGCTGATAGGAGTACTCCCCTGTGTAACTTCAACATTACCCAATAGCAGCTCAAGTGCGACACCTGCCATTTTCCCAGGCCCTTTGAGGAGGACACTTTACTTGTCAGTTGTCAGGACTCCGGGATGAATGATGTCACTTTACTCATTCACGTCCCAGAGCAGATGCTGATAAATCTGGCTGGCCATGAGATGAAGGAGACATGACACCTTCATCTCATGGCCACCTGACCTGAGCCCTGTGGTGGATTAACTGGAGGATGAGGAGGACATTCACGCACAAGCAATGTAAACAGAAATGGGTGGTTTATCTTCACAGCTGGAGGGCAATGAGGAAGACCAGGTAGATGACCCCGACACACCATGGCAGTATGAAGTGGAGATGGAGGCAGGGAGAGGGAAGATAAACTCGACTACTATCAACTCATCCTGTGAGGTCAGTTGGCCGCTGCCTATGTGCACCATCGCCCATTCTCACAAAAGTCTGACGGGCGGGGGGCCCTCTGTACTCATGCTCCACTGCCATAACTGCTGGAGGAATGTTGGGGGCAGGAGCAGCATCAGTTCCATCAGCAGCAACTTAAGTCTGGAGTCTCTCACCCACCTACTGAAGAAACCACCCAGCACAAGCAGCAGCAGCAGCAGAACATGGAGCAGAACCTGAACCAGCAAGTGGTGGCATACTTGGACTGCACCCTGCCACCCACTGGCATAACTATAAGGGTCGCAGCTGTTGCAGTTGCGATCAGGCCCCTAAGCCAGGGGGTCCAGAGGTGGTGGTACTCTACTTTTCCCTATATAAGATGCACTGGGGGTGTGAAGGGTCTGATTGGTGGTCTGATTAGGGGTCTGAAGGGTCTGACTGGGGGTCTAGAGAGGTCTAATGGGGGTCTGAAGGTCTATTGGGGGTCTGGAGGTCTAGTGGGGGTCCTATTGGGGGTCTGGAGGTCTAATGGGGGTCTAGAGGTCTGGTATGAGGTCTAATAGGGGTCTTATATGGAGGTCTGAAGATGGGGAGGGGTCTAATCTGGGGTTTGAAATGGGGGTCTGAATTGAAAGGTAAGGGGGTATTTTTGGTACTGGCACACTATCTGTGTGGTACCAGTATTTTCAGGGGACTGTTTCTGCAGGATAGTATTGGGGAGCAGAGTGGACACAGTATTGGGGGGGGGGCAGGATGGGGTGTTGAGAAGGTGAGAGGATGATGGAAAAGTAGGAAAGTAAGATGTCTGTTAAACTCTGCAGAGACGTGGCTGAAAGAAGTCACCATGGCGGTCTGGTCGGAGAGGAAAGAGAATGTCTACATCAGAGAAGAGAAGTCACTGGATGTAAGAGGTACATATGTGGTGCTGTATTCTCCTGTATGAGCGCTGCCATCTCTTCAAACAGCTAATCGTCTGGGGTGTGGAGGATTCTGGCCGATTTGATATTTATGACCTATCCTGAGGATAGATCATCAGTAGTAAAAAGAGGACAGACCCTTTAACAGTAGAACTGGAGGGAAAGGGTTAGGTTGAGAATTTGGCATGCGGGGCGCTTCAATATAGAGCTGCTGCCTCGGGCAGCAGAAAAGCTAGGTGCACCAGCGCTTAGTGAGGGAGGTCCAAGCTGAACTCTTGCACCAGGGCAAATGAACCTTTAGCTGTGCCCCTGCTGCCACCCCACATCCAAGTTCCCATGGACTACTGGACAGCCAAACTTGATTTGCGGCCACAACTGGCCAATTTTACCCTGGACAAGCTTTCCTGCTGGCCAGTAATGTGGCATCAGAGTGGGTGTTTAGTACGACAGGGACCATAGTTACCCGAAAGAGAACTCATCTTCCCACATAAAATGTTGAGAGACTAACCTTTGCAAACGTGAATCAGGCATGGATCAGCTAGGATTTCCACATGTCAGTGCCTGATGCATCAGACTATATAATTCTGGGTGCCACTAACCTGATGCTGCCACCCACCTGCTGCTTCTACTGCCATTTTCTAATACTGCCACTACTGCCACTACTACTGCCATTGCTTTTGCCCCCACCTCACACTCTGTGACAGGACCCATATGTTCACTCCTCATGTTCTTGCCACCCTCCTCACTCTGTCACTAGAAGTGGTGTACCTCCCATGTAAGGAGACCACATAGCTACTATGGAGTCCCTGAGGAAGGGGGGCCTACAGTGGAGGATAGGGCCCACCCCTAATTAACATCACTATTGGCTCCTGTCCAGATTCAGTCAAGAAGTCCTATCATCAGTGGAGAAAGCTAAAGGACCTTTGATGATACCTTTGGTCTTCTGCTGAGCTGACCCTCTAAAACATTAGGGGTGAGGGCCAACTGGTGACCCTCAAACATTAGGGGTGAGAATCTGCTGCTAAGCTGACCCTCTAAAACATTAGGAGCGAGGGCAGCCTAATAAACATGTTGATATGATGGAGGAGGCTGAGAAAAGATTGACCTTTGCTACTGGTGACGCACCTTCACCAGTTGCTCAGGCAAATTGGGGTAGGTTTTGAGAAACCGCTGAACCACTAAGTTGAACAAGTAGGCTAGGCATGGTATGTGTGTGAGCTTGCCGAGCTCCAAAGCCACCGCCAAGTTGCGGCCATTATCAGACACAACCATGCCTGGTTGTAGGTTGAGTGGCCACAGCTCAGCCTAGTCCCTTATGCCCTGCCACAGCTCTGCGGCGGTGTGCTGTTTGTCACCTAAGCAAATCAGTGTCAGCACGGCCTGTTTCCACTTCCCCACTGCAGTGCCACACTGCTTCCAGCTACTGACTGATGGCTGACTGGTGCTGCAAGATGAGAATTCATAGGTAGAAGTAGAGGAAGTGAAGGAGCCACTAATGTACAGTACAGACCAAAAGTTTGGACACACCTTCTCATTCAAAGAGTTTTCTGTATTTTCAAGACTATGAAAATTGTAGATGCACACTGAAGGCATCAAAACTATGGATTAACACATGTAGAATTATATACTTAACAAAAAAGTGTGAACAACTGAAAATATGTCTTATATTTTAGGTTCTTCAAAGTAGCCACCTTTTGCTTTGATTACTGCTTTGCACACTCTTGGCATTCACTTCATGAGCTTCAAGAGGTAGTCACTTGAAATGGTATTCCAACAGTCTTGAAGGAGTTCCCAGAGATGCTTAGCACTTGTTGGCCCTTTTGCCTTCACTCTGCGGTCCAGCTCACCCCAAACCATCTCGATTGGGTTCAGGTCTGGTGACTGTGGAGGCCAGGTCATCTGGCGTAGCACTCCTTGGTCAAATAGCCCTTACACAGCCTGGAGGTGTGTTTGGGGTCATTGTCCTGTTGATAAATAAATGATGGTCCAACTAAACGCAAACCGGATGGAATAGCATGCCGCTGCAAGATGCTGTGGTAGCCATGCTGGTTCAGTATGCCTTCAATTTTGAATAAATCCCCAACAGTGTCACTAGCAAAGCTCCCCCACACCATCACACCTCCTCCTCCATGCTTCACAGTGGGAACCAGGCATGTAGAGTCCATCCGTTCACCTTTTCTGCATCGCACAAAGACACGATGGTTGGAACCAAACATCTCAAATTTGGACTCATCAGACCAAAGCACAGATTTCCATTGGTCTAATGTCCATTCCTTGTGTTCTTTAGCCCAAACAAGTCTCTTCTGCTTGTTGCCTGTCCTTAACAGTGGTTTCCTAGCAGCTATTTTACCATGAAGGCCTGCTGCACACAGTCTCCTCTTAACAGTTGTTGTAGAGATGTGTCTGCTGCTAGAACTCTGTGTGGCATTGACCTGGTCTCTAATCTGAGCTGCTGTTAACCTGCGATTTCTGAGGCTGGTGACTCAGATGAACTTATCCTCCGCAGCAGAGGTGACTCTTGGTCTTCCTTTCCTTCTGCCCAACACAACTCATGGTCCCAACCCCATTTATAAGGCAAGAAATCCCACTTATTAAACCTGACAGGGCCTGTCAGGGTCACCTGTGAAGTGAAAACCATTTCAGGTGACTACCTCTTGAAGCTCATCAAGAGAATGCCAAGAGTGTGCAAAGCAGTAATCAAAGCAAAAGGTGGCTACTTTGAAGAACCTAGAATATAAGACATATTTTCAGTTGTTTCACACTTTTTTGTTAAGTATATAATTCCACATGTGTTAATTCATAGTTTTGATGCCTTCAGTGTGAATCTACAATTTTCATAGTCATGAAAATACAGAAAACTCTTTAAATGAAAAGGTGTGTCCAAACTTTTAGTCTGTACTGTAGGTGGTGGCAGAAATTCTGAAGGAAGTAGGTCTGTAGCACCAGTGCCATCCCAGGGTACGACTCGCTCCCAGCCTCCACAATGTTCACCCAGTATGCGTCCCTGGCCAAAATGGTGATGTTTTGGGACACATGCTGGTGTAAAGCGGGGACGGCACATCAGGAAAAATAGTGGCGGCTGGGTACTGAGTAAGGAGGGACAGCTGCTGCCATCAGGCTGCGGAAAGCCTCAGTGTCCACAAGCCTAAATGTCAAGATTTCAATTGGAACAATTTGGAAAGGTGCGCATTTAGTGCTATGGCCTGTGGGTGGGTGGCTGGGTATTTGCACTTTCGTTCAAAGGCCTAGGGTATGGACATTTGTACGCTGCACTGGGATACAGAAGTGGATTTGCTCACTGATGGTGCTTGCGAAGGTCCAGGTGCAGGGCGGGAGGCATCCGCGCCTGCGTCTTGGACAGTACGTAACACAAGGGAAGAGAAGGCAGTGATGTCAGCCGCAGACACTGATTGTGGACCCAGGCATTCGGTCCACCTATTAGGGTGCTTTAATGCCATTTGGCGGAGCATGCTGGTGGTGCTCAGGTTGCTAGTGTTCACGCCCCTGATCATTTTGGTATGGCACAGATTGCAAATGACAATTCTTTAATCATCCTCACTTTCCTCAAAAAAGTGCTAGACTGTGAAACACCTACCACTTGGCAAGAGAGATTGCCGCAAGGGGGTGCCCCGGAGAGCAGTTGCGGGCCTGTTTGGTGCAGCCTGCATTCTGCCACCCCACTGCCTCTTCCAGTCTGTTGCAGTGCTGTGGATCCCTCCCCCTCTATACTGCTGTCCTCGCTCGACTTGCCACCTTCCCAGGTTGGGTCAGTGGTTTCATCGTCTACCACCTCCTCTTCCACTTCCTCACTGTGGTCCTCCTCCTGACTTTTTGACTTAACAAGAACCTCACTTATTGACAACTGTGTCTCATCCTTATCATAAACCTCTTGAGACACTAATTGCTGTTGACTTATTGACAACTGTGTCTCATCCTAAACCTCTTGAGACACTAATTGCTGTTCCCCACTGTCATCTTCTTCTGACTGTGGATGCTCAAGAGTTTGGGAATCAGTGCACAAGATCTCCTCATGTCCCTCTTCAAGCGGGCTTGGCGAGAGGCCCAAATCAAGGAATGGCGATGAAAAGAGCTCCTCAGAATATCTGAGTGTGGGATCACTTGTTTGCCAAGACTCTCCATGGTGGGAGGAAGGAGGATCAGGGTGAGGATTCTGTTGACCAGACTCTTGGCTACAGAGACTGAACTTTGTGGAAGACAGGGTGGTGCTTAACAGACTGGAAGCATTATCTGCTGCAATCCAACCGACCACCTGGTCTCACTGGTGTGGCTTGCACTGGTGTTGTCCTGCACTGCCCTGCAAACTGGGACATGAAGCTAGGTACAGTGGATAAGTGTGTTTCTTGTGCCCTGCAGTAGGCACAGTTTCACCACATCCAGAGCCACGGCCTCTGCGTGCACCATCAGCAGCATGGGCCACTCCCTGTCACTTACTTCTTGCCTTGCGCATATTAAATGGTATATATGCTTGCAAGTATGTCACAAGTACAGTAGCACAGGTTTTGTAAGTGTATCTGCAAATAAATTACACTCAATGTCACAGATATTTAGGACACGCAAATGTTATACAGGAGATGTAGCACAGGTTCTGTTGTTGTCACCAGCGGCGAAAAAATTACACTCAATGTCACAGATATTTAGGATGCGCAAATGTTATACAGGAGATGTAGCACAGGTTCTGTCACTGTCACCAAACAATTATGCTAAATCTGGCACAGGTAATATATACTGCAGCCATGTAAAACAGTAGTCCTTAAAAGAACTTAAACACTGCCTAAAAACACATCTAACACTATCTGTCCCTTCTCCTGCAGATCTCCCTGACTTAGACTGTGCCGAGCCACGCGTCACCGGGTGCTATATAGCACCAATAAAAGTTCCAATAAATTTCGTTCCACTTCACAATTGTGACCCACTTGTTGTTGATTCTTCACCAAATATTTTAAATGTTATATCTTTTTGTTTGAAGCCTGAAATGTGGCAAAAGGTTGAAAAGTTCCAAGGGCCAAATACTTTCGCAAGGCACTGTACATAGTAACTCACAAAATAATAAATGAGGCCATGTAAGGGTTCTCAACGAATGACCCAGAGCCAGAATGTGGATAGTAGCAACAACAACTATATGGTGACAAGTAGTAGTAGTAAGAATAAGGAAAAAAACAAAATTTAGATCAGTGGCTCATCCAGGAATTTACTTAGGAATTAGGTGCTCACTTCCTAGGTACATCCAAACCTTAAGAAATAGACAATTGTGAACAGTAGTAATTGGGAGGGCACTCTACATATCAAAGAACCAGACCGGAAGACATAACTGAATTAAATAAATTAAATTCAAATAAATTTATTATAACTAATTAGTTAAAAAATCTTAAAAACATCTAAAAACAAAAAATACAGCTACCAATGGCCTTCATATACCGTATATACCACAAAAACAATGAGGCTTGGTTGTTGGTAGATTCTTCTTTGGTCAACACTATATAGAGTGTGAGTAATCCTTCACAAATTATTAGTAGAAGTTCCGCAAACAATTAGTGGAGTTAGTGGAGTTATAGCAGTGCTACTTTACCAATCTACCAACAACCAAGCCTCATTGTTTTTGTGGTATATATATGAAGGCCATTGGTAGCTGTATTCCATCTATACTACATTATGCAAGGCCATGATTAGGCACTTCTATCTGTAACATGCACTTCTATTTGTAACATATATTTGAATATATGAGCAACTATATGCTTGTGGGCAGTCTATTTTCAAACAAAACCTAATTGCATTATTTACTTATATGAATATGCGTCCCAACTATGGTATTTTTTTTATTTTTTGTTTTTAGATGTTTTTAAGATTTTTTAACTAATTAGTTATAATAAATTTATTTGAACTTAATTTATTTAATTCAGTTATTTCTTCCGGACTGGTTCTTGGATATGTAGAGTGCCCTCCCAATTACTACTGTTCACAAGTAGTAGTAGTAGGCTGCAGTTGTCCCTGGCTTTGGAAAGGCACAACATTATCATTGAGGAGAAAGAGGCTGAGATTGTGGATTGGATGGCTTAGTCCTCCACTCAGTTGCAGCAGGATGACATGGAGGTGACTTTGGAGTCTGACACCGAGCCAGGGGGTCACAACATTCCTTCTGCTCCTCCTCCTTGCAGCCCCATGGAGGACTTTCAGGGGAATCCTCAAAGTCTTCACTGCCCATGCCTAGTGAGGCGTCTTCCTTTTTCCTAAGAACTGGCAAGAAAATCTAACCATGCCCCATGGAGGATAGTCAAGAGAATCTCTTTGTTGGTTACTTATTTGGGAGCTGTTCAGGCTGCCCTGAGGAGGAGGTTTGGGTGGAGGCTGGGGCCCCTATCCATAGCTGCATTGATGGTGATGTTAATAGTGGCACCTATAGCCAGGACATTGGAGGTGGAGACAGCAACAGTGGCAGTCGGGGAAAAGGCCCAGGAACCCAATAGGATATCTCACAGTCTGATAAAAGTAGCAAGAAGGGTAAGGACTCCAATGACAATTGTGTGCTGGACAGGACTGGGGAGCTGGATCAGGATGCTGAGGAGGAGGCAACATCAGTTGAGATAAAGAGCAGAGGTGACTTACCTCCCAGAACACAGGCAGGGCCACAAATGCTTTGGGATCTGGTGATGCCACTGACACTGTGGATTGGTTAGGCCCAAAATGTGCCAAAGCTAAGCCGAGCTCGGGAGTCTGTAGCTCTTTGCGAGTGTTATGGGCATGGAAAGTACATGTCTTTCATAACTCACTTGGTCAATGTTTTTTGCAGCAGTGAAGAGGAAGCACCCCAGCAACATGGCCAGGTTATTTTGACCTCCTCCCTACCATATTATCTGCCTTTCTCCCACAGCAGGCCCTTATTCACCTACTCCTTCATAGACGCGGTCACATCCCCAACAGCAGCAGGGCATAGCGCCACTCCCACTCCACTTCTTTCCTATCACATGTGTCAAACGTTGCCACTCTGGTGTTGATCGGTCTGGGCGAGAGTAGCCACATGGCAGTTGCTAAAGTACATCAAGCAGCAAAAATCCTGTTGGCTGTCAACCCACCAACTCCAACTAGGCTAGGTGGGCAGCAACAAAGGGCATAACATCCTGGTCACCCTGAACCTGGGGGAAATAACACACTTTCCTTGCATGGCTTTTTTAAAAATGCACTGGCTTGTGCAAGGTGCTGGCAATGTCCAGGAGTCTGTCCCTCTTCTCAGCCATTCTCACGTGGATGTGGAACACTCTGCTGGACTTGCAACATCAAAATGGTATTCAGCTACACCGCTTAATCTGTGACGTTTCAACACGCTGGAATTCAACATTGCACATTTTTAAGTGTCTGTATGAGCAGCGGAAAGCCATGAACAAATCTGTCAGACCACCTCAGCAGGGAAACGGTGTTCTTTCCAGGTCAATCAGTGGCAGCTTGTGACATTCATTCTGCAGTTGTCTCTTACCCCCCTCATATGCATTTTTGAAGAGATGCTAACGCTCAGGCAACAGGTAGCGACGAAAGAGGGGGAAGAAAAACAGCTAACTACATCTTGCTGTTCGCCCTGTAACCATTGGGACCCAAAATGACAGGTTTTTCAGCGCCGGGGAGGGGGACAACAAACAGACCAAGTTGTCCTCCCCCAGTGTCCAAAACATCACTTTTGTCAAAATGAACCAAGCCTGGATTGGGGAAGATGTTCACTCTCTTCTGGCTAAGGCCAATGAATAGAACTGGCCTTGCTGGCGTGCCTCTTGCCACTGTTGCCGCTGGCTCCATTATGCCACCGCCACAATCATGCCACTGCTCTAACCTGCCAACCATCTTGTTCTATATGGCTGCTATTGTTTCCATCATTTCACCACCGCCATCATGCCACTTCTGTGACCTGCCAACTATCATCTTCCATCAGGCTGCTGCTGCCGCATTATGTTGCTGCCTGTCTGGCAACATGTATCATATGATCGCTGCTGCAGCCCCTGCCTTACCTACTATTACCTCGCTGCTAATCTCCCACTGCCACCGCTATTAACACAAAGTATCTGCACTGCTACCACTACTACAACTACTACTATTGCCTTGTATGTTCCATGCTATGCTGCTTCTGCTGCCACTACTATTGTGGTCACGTGCCACTATATCCATACCCTTTCCACATCCACACTGCACTGCTCCCAATTAAAAGGGAGGATTTTTTTAGGCTCATTCAATTGTGCCTGTTGTATGGACTGGCATTACCGTGTGTTTAACCCCTTGGCAGCCACTTTAGGTTGGGTACGCCATAGCCGCTGCATTTCTGCTCTTTCAAACAGCCCTACGGCTGATTGCGTACATTTAAACCCTCAGATGCTCCCACGCCTGTAACAGCGTTTCCTGGCTGAGATAGGGGAATCTGTTACAATATAGTAATAGCCTGAAGTCTCAAGTTATCACTAGTATATACCAATAAAGGCCAGCAGGTGGCAACATTGTATTGATATATTCTAAATAATGATGGCTATTTAATGGTATTAAAAAGTCGCATACACTTCCAAATAGTATCACTGAAAAGTACAGATTGCAGCTCCATACACATAACTACAGTATAAGACAGTTATAAAGGTCAGAATATGGTGCTAAAAAGCCGAAAATAATAAAGATTTTTGTATTTTTCAGTATTAAAACTTGTGAGAAACTATACAAGTATAGTATTGTAGAGAATTTTACCACATAGGGAAGCCTGTAAATAGTGCTATCAGAAAGTACAAGGTGTCCCGCAAAAAAATAAGCCTTCATAAGGCTATGTGAACAGAAAAATAAAAAAGTTATGGCACTGGAAAGGCGGGGAGTGAAAAATGCAAAAACTGAAAATTGCGAGGTCCACTAGGGGTAAACATCATCTGCCCCCGATAAGGGACAATTTTTGGAAGCTTTGGAACATGAAAAAGCATAAAATATGTGCGGTGTGTTTTTAAACATGCTGTATATTAACACCATGAAACGTTCGCTATTGCTGTCATTGCATTCCAGAGCTTAGGGAGGGGAAAAATTAAATAATAAAAAAATAGACAAATTTTCCTAAAAATTCCTAAGAGACTGGAGTGTGTTATATACCAATTTTAGGGCAATTGGTGTAACTTTGGTTTGGCCCAAACCAAACTTTTTTTAAAAAATTCTCAAGTAGTTTGTTCATCTCTAGTACATATGAAATTTACGGAAAAATCTGTGTCTTTGACCACTGAGTGGATGGCTCCACTGATTGACAGGGCCAAAAATCTTGCCTTGCCCTTTCAATCTAGCGCCTGCTCCATTCTATGCTGCTTCTCCTGCCGCTACTATTGCTGCCACGTGCCTTTTGTTGCCCTACCAATTAAAAGGGAGAATTTTTCTCGTTCACAATGGGACAATTTTTCTTCTGAAAATTAACACTTGTGCATGTAGAGTAGGCAGACAGTTTGACCCTGTCAAGGAATCATTTTTGGATGCTTGGTCCCCCCAAAAGCAACTTTTTTAAAGTTTATTTATCCTATGGGGAAGGAGGGGTAGAAAAAGCAAAAAATGATAAAAAAAAAGGCTACTGATACTGCAACTGCTGCTGTGACTTCTGCTGCTTGTGGCAGCAGGAGGTGGGTTACTCTAAGGAGACAGGCCTCCGTTTCAGACACGCTGGTGGCAGACGTCTGCTGGCCATAAGCTGCAACATGCTGCTTATACAGTGCTTTTTGGTGTTTTAAAAACGTGAATTCAAAATATTTGAGAATGAATAAGCTTGTGCAGGCTTAGTGAATAAATATATTTACTTAGTGTGATTAAATATAAAGTAAAACAGATAAGTCACATACAGAGTAGAAAAAAGTATATAATCATCACTGGCCTACACATACAATATGAGTTGGGACAAGAGATAGGTATAGATCAATTCATCCTACGTAGAATGAAGTTCCAAGTGGAATGTCCACTAATTATCGGTGCAAACCAGAATTCTACCTTTCAGCTCCTCCTCCAGTGTGCAGTGTGCATGTGTCTGAGATAACCGCTCAGGAATGTGGTCTCAGCACAATGGGGATGGGTATGGTCTAACTATCCCTAACCCATTGCATTACAAGGAATATCATTACACAGAATATTAAAGGGAACAGAACCAATCTTTACTGCTTCAAAATACCCTTACAACACACTTGGTAATAGCGTAATTTGTCCTCCCTTTCTGCGGGAGGAAAACATTGTCCCATTTTGCCTTGGTAACAAGGGACTAAAAGCATGGCTATGCAGTAGAGATGAGCAAATCTATTCGCCGCTTCGTAGATTCGTATCGAATCTTCCAAATTTTCTACTCTGAAGCGAATCCGGATTATTTCTGATTCACCCCATTCGAATCTTACATTTTTTTAAACCTTTGTACGCATATGCTACGTACTTGTCCGATGAATTGTACGCTAATGCTACATATAAGTTAATTCATACGCTGCTGCGTACAAATTGAGTTAATTAGCGAGCTTACTGTAAGTTCTATTATTCGTGTGGAAAATAGGCGGCAAAAAGCCCGGGAAGAAAGCGGTCACCTGACTTAGTGGAAAGGGCTTGCTTTGATTGGCCCATACTCTTGGTAAGCCAGCTACACCAGTTGGGCTGCAACTGCTGAGATGAGCAGAAACACTGTGAAGATGTGAAAGACAGAGAACTGTTTTCTGGAAATTATGGTGTTGTTCTGGGCATCCATAATACTACACATATCAGGGCCAGTGAAGGGCAAGTGCAGGGCCAGTGCAGGGCTAGTAATATTAATTAGGCAGGGAGAGAGACAAAGACCTGCAGGGCCACAGTCAAGTGAAAATGTTTGGCACGGAAAAGCTAAAGGGTTCCACTTCCAGCCAGTACTCGAACTCCAAAAAAAAAAAAGGAGAGCGTGGCACAGGCCAGCAGTGCCGAAGGACATGTAGCCGCAGCTTCTACTGGTAGAATTCATAATAGTTGGCTGCAAGCCTTGGATCGCCTGCTGCACTATCTATCTATTCTGCTGGTTCAGGTGTCGGTGTGTGCCATCGTAATCCTGCCGGTCCATCAGCCGGATCATGTATTTAAGCTCTCCAGAGCTAAATGTTGAAGAACGCCTGGATGCCATTTGTAGAACTTCTCTCTGCCTCTGAGGAATGCACGCCGCAGCGTAGCTTTGTGTGCGCCTGCGTATTACGCAATCGCTAAACAATAGTACGCTGAGGATTTGTACGCAATTTGTACGCTCATGCGTACCTGTTCACATAAGTAGCATAACAACTGTACGTTTGTTTTTAGTGCGCGAATGTTCGCAGAACAGGACAGAATAACAAATGATTTGTACGCAGCTTCAACCGAATAGCTTCGTATTAGGTACAAATCTTTTAAAAAATTCGACAAACATCTGGCGAAGCGAATTTTGGATGATTCGCTCATCTCTACTATGCAGTAATCATCAGACAGCTTGATGTTAATGATACGCCTTTCACGGTGTAAGCAAGTGAGCAAACAGATGGCCATGCTGGTCATTGTGCCCGAGGAGCCAGTTATTTCTGGCTTAGCCCCCCAATGAGATCATTGGGTGTCATGGCCTGTGCCATCATCATCTTCTTGCCCATCCACCTCTGACTTCTCCGCTTCCTATAGTAGTTACAGTCTCCTTGTGGGTCCCCAGCAGCAAGATGCTAGCTGTTCTTCTACCGTCATCCTCTCCTGCATGACCATTAGTGTCTGTTCTTAGATTATAGATGAGGGGGTGAGATCATTTATGTCAAATAGATCCCAGCTCAGTTACAAGGAGAAAGTTAGATAACTCCATCTATCATGCCATTACTTCCGCCATGTTTGGTACGCACTTGTGCGGGACATTCTGACGGAGTGGATGGAGGTAGTTGCTAATTGCTAAGGAAATTGCTAATTTCTAAGGAAATTGCTAAGGTGAACACCCGAAAAGATATTTCAATACAAAGATTTTGAGATAGACTTGATTTCCAGCAAGTGGTCGTAATCATAAAGGGTCATTACTAGAGATGAGCGAGCACTAAAATGCTCGGGTGCTCGTTATTCGAGTCGAACTTTTCCCGATGCTCGGGTGCTCGTTTCGAATAACGAACCCCATTGAAGTCAATGGGAGACTCGAGCATTTTTGCGGGGGACCAAGGCTCTGCCTAGGGAAGGCTGGGTGAAAACCTGGAAACCTCAGAAAATGATGGAAACACCACGGAAATGGACAGGAAACAGCAGGGGCAGCATGCATGGATGCCTCTGAGGCTGCCTAATCCCACCATTACCCCAAATTCTCAGGCAACAGCCTGGTGGTTACCCTCATGGCAATTGTGCTCACCCAGACCAAGAAAGGCGAGGCAAATACCCATCACATGTTAGGGAAGCACCCAACTAGGTGCAACGAAGGTCCATCACCTCCTGCAGGTGACACCACTGCTCATGCTGGCACTGCAGCTGAAATCAAGTTTAGTATCTGTTCTTATCAGTTGCTGTGCCTGCTGGTGCTATAGAGGTGAGCATAGCTACTTCCCAAGCAGTTGATCTGAGTTCGATTCCCGTCTATCGCAGGAGGCAATTCAGAATCAGTACAATATCTAATACGTCCCCCTACCCGGGTAAATAGTTTGGAGAGAGGGCCTGTAGGTGGGGGGGAAGGAGGTTTCGCTGGAAGAGCCAGAGGAGTGCCCCCTGGGCTAGCGTGTGTGGTGGTGACAACAGCCGGATGGATTTAGAATGACGACGCAGGACCCCAACTTAAAAATTTAGCATCAACCGGAACAGTCATAAATTATAAGATTGATCAACTGTGGTATGTATAATACTCAGTTTAAAACCGTATAAGGCAGCTATCCGGAAAAATGGTTTGGAGAGAGGGCCTGTAGGTGGGGGGGGGGGGGGGCAGGGCTGGGGGGAGGAGGTTTCGCTGGAAGAGCCAGAGGAGTGCCCCCTGGGCTAGCGTGTGTGGTGGTGACAACAGCCGGATGTATTTAGAATGACGACGTAGGACCCCAACTTAAAAATTTAGCATCAACCGGTACAGTCATAAATTATGAGATTGATCAAGTGTGGCATGACTTTTTAGATAGAGATTGCATGTGGTCACGTACTCCCTGGAACCCCATAGTCACCCCTTCTCTGATGTGCTAGCCCAGAACATTCTCTGCCCCAATTCGCAAGACCTTTTGCTGTTTCCGTGTGCTGACAGTGGTGATTTACCAGTGTTGTCTGAGGAGGTGGTGGACAATGGCGAGACACAGGTGTCGGGGGGTGAGGTAGTTGTATGGGAAGCAAGTTACAGTGGGGACTCCTTGGGGGGGACTTTCTCATGATGGGACAGATTCAACTTGGGTGGATAAGGCACAGGAACAGATGAATTTTTTGTGGGGTTTATTTAACTTTTATTTAGCAAAAATAACCACAGAGATATTTATTCGTTATCTTCTCTGTGCAGTCTGGCGTTGGGGTTCCTCACTTTGATGGCGAGCTGTGCCGCTCTCTCCACAATGGTCTGTGTGTTCTTAGATGGAGACTTTGTCGGTGATTTCAGTACAGAAGGACTTGTTGCTCATCCACAGAACCTCGTCCTCTTGACATTGTGGACAAGGAATTTGCGGGTGGACCAGGAATTTGCGGAACCCTGTGAACAGCATGTGTTTGGTCTTCTACTTGCTAACCGTATCCAATGTTGGGGCAAATATAGATTTGCAAGTAATATTATTTTTCACACCTATCCCAAAAATAAAAATGTATGCAGTATGCGCAAATAAAACTTGGAACTGGAAATGGAGAGAGGGCCTGTAGGTGGGGGGGCAGGCTGGGGGGAAGGAGGTTGAGCTGGAAGAGCTAGGGGAGTGCCCCATGGGGCTAGCGTGTGTGGTGGTGACAACAGCCGGATGGAGTTAGAATGACGACGCAGGACCCCAACTTAAAAATTTAGAATCAACCGGTACAATTGTCAATTATGAGCTAGATCAAGTGCGGCATGACTTTTAAATGGATATTGCATGTGGTCACGTACTCCCTGGAACCCCATAGTCACCCCTTCCCTGATGTGCTAGCCCAGAACATTCTCTGCCCCAATTCGCAAGACCTTTTGCTGTTTCCGTGTGCTGACAGTGTGGATTTACCACTGTTGTCTGAGGAGGTGGTGGACAATGGCGAGACACAGGTGTCGGGGGTGAGGTAGTTGTATGGGAAGCAAGTTACAGTGGGGACTCCTTGGGGGGACTTTCTCATGATGGGACAGATTCAACTTGGGTGGATCAGGCACAGGAACAGATGAATTTTTTGGGGGGTTTAGTTAACTTTTATTTAGCAAAAATAACCACAGAGATATTTATTCGTTATCTTCTCTGCGCAGTCTGGCGTTGGGGTTCGTCACTTTGATGGCGAGCTGTGCCGCTCTCTCCACAATGGTCTGTGTGTTCTTAGATGGAGACTTTGTCGGCGATTTAAATACAGAAGGACTTGTTGCTCATCCACAGAACCTCGTCCTCCTTGACATTGTGGACAAGGAATTTGTGGGTGGACCAGGAATTTGCGGAACCCTGTGAGCAGCATGTGTTTGGTCTTCTACTTGCTACCGTATCCAATGTTGGGCAATATAGATTCGCAAGTAATATTATTTTTCACACCTATCCCAAAAATAAAAATGTATGCAGTATGCGCAAATAAAACTTGGAACTGGAATTGGAGAGAGGGCCTGCAGGTGGACCTCCGGAAAAATTGTTTGAATAGAGGGCCTGTAGGGGGCCCTCACGAAAAATTGTTTGAAAAGAGTGCCTGTAGGTGGACCTCTGGAAAAATTGTTTGAATAGAGGGCCTGTAAGGGGCCCTCCTGAAAAATTGTTTGAACAGAGGGTCTGAAGGTGGACCTCTGGAAAAATTGTTTGAATAGAGGGCCTGTAGGGGGCCCTCCTGAAAAATTGTTTGAAGAAAGGGCCTGTAGGTGGACCTCTGGAAAAATTATTTGAATAGAGGGCCTGTAGGGGGCCCTTCTGAAAAATTGTTTGAAGAGAGGGCCTGTAGGTGGACCTCTGGAAAAATTGTTTGAATAGAGGGCCTGTAGGGGGCCCTCCTGAAAAATTGTGCTAAAAGAGTGCCAGTTGGACCTCTAAAAAATGGCGTTTTTTGGGTCAGCGTTAGGCAAAGACGATATGGAGGAGGAGAAGGAGTAGAGAAGAGGAGTAGAGAAGAGGAATCGGATACATAAGTTATTTAAATCTTTAGCTGCTTTCCCCTTGAGGAGATTTGAATTCCGGTGAAATCCAGGCTTTGTTCATTTTAATAAGCGTCAGCCTGTCAGCGCTGTCAGTTGACAGGCGTGTACGCTTATCGGTGATGACGCCACCAGCTGCACTTAATACCCGCTCTGACAGCACGCTAGCGGCAGGGCAGGCCAACACCTCCAAGGCGTACAGCGCCAGTTCAGGCCACGTGTCCAACTTTGAAACCCAGTAGTTGTATGGAGCAGAGTGTTCGCTATGGACGTTGGTATGGTCAGCTAGGTACTCCCTCACCATCTTTCTGTACAGCTCCCCCCTACTCTGCCTAGACTGGGGACAGGTGACAGTGTCTTGCTGGGGTGACATAAAAGTGGCAAAGGCCTTGGAGAGCGTTCCCCTGCCAGTGCTGGACAAGCTGCCTGCTCGCCTCCTCTCCCCCGCTACTTGGCCCACAGAACCATGCCCGCTGCCGCTAGCGGCGTCAGATGGGAAGAATTGTTTCAGCTTGTGCACCAGGGCCTGTTGATACCTATTCACTCTCATACTCCTTTCCTCTGCAGGTATGAGAGTGGAAAGGTTCTGCTTGTACCGTGGGTCCAGGAGAGTGAACACCCAATAATCGGTGTTGGAAAAAATTCTTCTAACGCGAGGGTCACGGGATAGGAAGCCTAACATGAAATCTGCCATGTGCGCCAGAGTCCCAACACGCAAGAATTCCTTCTCCCCACTGACCTGACTCTCCATTTCCTCCTCCTCCTCCTCCAAGTCCTCCTCTTCAGCCCATACACGCTCAAGAGTTAAGGACTGAGCACTGGTACCCTCTACTGTCTCGCCAACATTCTCCTCCTCTTCCTCCTCATCCTCATCCCCCTCCGACGATACGCGCTGAGAAACAGACCGGAGGGTGCTCTGGCTATCAAGCGACATATCTTCCTCCACCGTCTCTTGTGACAAGCGCAAAGCATCCGACTTGATGCTGAGCAGTGATTTTTTTCAACAGGCAAAGCAGCGGGATGGTGAGGCTGATAATGGCGGCATCGCCGCTAACCATCTGTTTTGACTCCTCAAAGTTGCTCAACACCTGGCAGATATCAGACATCCACGTCCACTCCTCATTGTAGACTTGAGGAATCTGAGAGACCTGACTACCAGTTCTGGTGGAAGATGACATCTGGCAGTCTACAATCGCTCTGCGCTGCTGGTAAACTCTGGATAACATGTTTAATGTCGAATTCCATCTCGTGGGCACGTCGCACAACAGTCGGTGAGCGGGCAGTTGTAGGCGGCGCTGCGCTGCCCTGAGAGTGGCAGCATCTGTGCTTGACTTGCGGAAATGCGCACAGATGCGGCGCACCTTGGTGAGCAAATCAGACAGATTGGGGTATGTCTTGAGGAACCGCTGAACTATTAGATTGAACATGTGGGCCAGGCATGGCACATGTGTCAGTCTGCCGAGTTGCAGAGCCGCCACCAGGTTACGCCCGTTGTCACACACAACCATGCCTGGCTTGAGGTTCAGCGGTGCCAGCCACACATCGGTCTGCGCCGTGATGCCCTGTAACAGCTCTTGGGCGGTGTGCCTTTTGTCAACTAAGCTCACCAGTTTGAGCACCGCCTGCTGGCGCTTACCCACGGCACTGCTGCTGCGCCTAGAGCTACCGACTGAAGGCACCGTGCCCACGGATGGTAATTCGGTGGAGGAGGAGCGGTCGGAGGAGGAGGAGGAGGCATAGTACGTCTGAGAGACCGTGACCGAGGTAGGCCCCGCAATCCTCGGTGTGGGCAGTAAATGAGTACATGTGGGCAGTACATGAGCGGCCCCAGGGTCATTCTCGGTCCCAGCCTCCACCAAGTTAACCCAATGTGCCGTCAGTGAAATATAGTGTCCCTGCCCGGCAGCACTTGTCCACGTGTCCGTGGTTAGGTGGACCTTATCACTAACCGCGTTGGTCAGGGCACGGATGATGTTCTGTGACACGTGCTGGTGTAGGGCTGGGGACGGCACATCGGGAAAAATAGTGGCGGCTGGGGACGGAATACCGAGGGGCAGCCACCGCCATGAGATTTTGAAAGGCCTCGGGTCTCTACCAGCCTATAGGGCAGCATCTCCAGGCTAAGCAATTTGGAGATGTGGACGTTGAGGGCTTGGGCATGTGGGTGGGTGGATCTGTATTTCCTCTTGCGCTCCAGCGTCTGCTGTAAAGACAGCTGAACGCTGCGCTGGGACACATTGGTGGACGCTGTGGAGGATCGTGGAGGCGAAGGTGTGGTTTTCCGGCGGGAGGCGCTCATGCCGGGGTCCTGGGCAGGGGGTTGACTAGCAGAGGCAGCGAGTGACACAGGGGAAGGAGCAGTGGTGTGACCCGCAGGAGGTGGTGAACGGCCTTGGTTCCATTGAGTGGGGTGTTTAGCACTCATATGCCTGCGCATGCTGTTGGTGGTTAGGCTAGTAGTGGTGGCACCCCTGCTGATCCTGGTGTGGCACAGGTTGCACACCACAGTCCGTCGGTCATCCTCACTTTCTTTAAAGAACCTCCAGACTTGCGAACATCTAGGCCTCGCCACTACGTGAAACAGTTGCTGATGATGCACCAGCTCTGGCCCTGCTTCTCCCTCTGGCCACACCACTGCCTCTTACAACCTGTTCTGGTGCAGCACTCTCCTCCGCCTCAGAAGCACTGTCTTCACTCGGCATATCAACCCAGCTTGGGTCAGTCACCTCGTCATCCTCAGATTCCTCAGTCTGCTCCCTCCTCGGAATTCCTCCCCTAACAACAACTTCACCACTGTCTGACAACCGTGTCTCCTCATCGTCCGACACCTCTTTACAAACTTCTTTCACTAAGTCAACATTGTCGTCATCATCATCATCATCACCCACAGACTGCGACAGTTGGAAAACTTGGGCATCGGGAACGAGGTCAGCAGCAACCTGAGAAGTGGTTTGTGACTCTGGGAAGGGTCCAGAAAACAGTTCCTGAGAGTATGCCGGATCGCATTCCAAATTTTCCTGGAAGGGGGCAGACTGGGGGGAAGGAGGTTGAGGTGAAGGAGCCATAGGAGTGCTCCCTTGGGTAACGTGGGTGGACTGCGTGGAAGACTGACTGGTGGACAAATTACTTGAAGCATTGTCCGCAATCCACGAGATCAGCTGTTCGCACTGTTGTGGTTTCAACAGTCCTCTACCACGTGTCCCTGTAAGTTGAGACATGAAGCTAGGGAGTGTAGCTCTGTGGAATTCCCCTGCTCCCTCCTCAGCGGGTACTGTCTCACCCTGCCCAGGACTACGGCCTCTGCCCCCTGCAGTAATTGAATACCCACGCCCACGCCCTCGCCCTCGACCCTTAGCCCTGGGGTTCAACATTTTTTGTATATAGGTGTATGATAAAAAAAAAAAAAATTACACGGGCCTGGTATACTGAAACCCACAAACTTGTTAAGTCCGGTAGAATTAAGTGACGTACAGAAAGTGTCACCTGGACAGATTATACGGATTGTAGCGAGTGTGCTGAACTGTGACACGCAGAAAGGTTACACACAGCTGAGTAAAATGGATTTGTATCACTGAGCTAAAACAACTGAAAAAATAATTTTTCTTTTTTATTTTGTTTTTTTGGGAACGTGATGTGCAAGAACTATGGTAGAACTGACTGACACCCTGTTAACGGTGGCTATTTAGTCTGCAACCCAAACAAATGTCGCACAGAGAGTTTTCTGGATCAAGCTGTAGATGATATTGGTAGCAAATGACTTGGTTGTATTGTGTGACGTACAGAAAGTGTCACCTGGACAGTATATACGGATGGGAGCTAGTGTACTGAACTGTGACACACAGAAAGGTTACACACAGCTGAGTAAAAAGGATTTGTATCACTGAGCTAAAACAACTGAAAAAATATATTTTTTTTAATATTTGTCTTTTTATATTTTTTTTTAAAATTTTGTTTTTTTGGGAACGTGACGTGCAAGAACTATGGTAGAACTGACTGACACCCTGTTAACGGTGGCTATTTAGTCTGCGACCCAGACAAATGTCGCACAAAGAGTTTTCTGGATCAAGCTGTAGATGATATTGGTAGCAAATGACTTGGTTGTATTGTGTGACGTACAGAAAGTGTCACCTGGACAGTATATAAGGATGGGAGCTAGTGTACTGAACTGTGACACACAGAAAGGTTACACACAGCTGAGTAAAAAGGATTTGTATTACTGAGCTAAAACAACTGAAAAAATAATTTTTTTTAATATATTTTGTTTTTTTTGGGAGCGTTACGTGCAGGAACTATGGTAGGACTGACTGACACCCTGTTAACGGTGGCTATTTAGTCTGCGACCCAGACAAATGTCGCACAGAGAGTTTTCTGGATCAAGCTGTAGATGATATTGGTAGCAAATGACTTGGTTGTATTCTGTGACGTACAGAAAGTGTCACCTGGACAGTATATATGGATTGGAGTGAGTCAGTGCTGAATTGTGACACACAGAATGGTTCCACACTGCTGTGTGCAATGGATTTGTATCACTGAGATAGAACAATAAAAAAAAACAGGGTTAGATATGGCAATAGCTGCACTACTAGTGCCAGCCAGCCAGCCAAGCCAGGAGACAAAAAATAAATTTCTTCTAGCCCTTAGAAGGGCTGTTGGGTTCTTTGTGGGTGATTCCTGCCTAACTGAGAACTAAATTCAGGCCCTAACACTGTCCCTGAAAGGCAGCAGCTCTATCCCTAACGACATCCAGACGGCATCTGAGCCGAGCGCCGCGGCCAGTCACTAGTATATTCCAGGGTCACCTGATCAGGCCAGCCAACCCCTGCTATCGACATGTAAGGGCCCCACTTGATGCTGGGTGTACTGTAGAGTCTCCTGGCTTGTGATTGGCTGTGTTTATAGGCGCCAAAAAAGCACGATGTGGAAGTTGCCATTTCCTCGAGTATGGCGAGATACTCGTCCGAGCTGCGAGTACTTACGAGTACCCTAATATTCGAACGAGCACCAAGATCGGACGAGTATGCTCGCTCATCTCTAGTCATTACTCATGACGGTCATGACTGTTATTTTGCACTGTATGTATATGTCTGTAGATTTTATTGTATTTTCTATGATAACCCCATTGTTTGTGTGCACTGTCCTTTTTTTATATTAAAACGTAACTTTAAGAGCCTTCTTGAGTTAACGATTCCATGACCTTAAAAGAAGCGTTACCTGATTTATTAATCTTTTGAATGTAAGCAGTGGTAGAGAGTACTTCGGTGCAAAACAGTAACATGCAAAATAACTGTGGAGCCCCATTCCCAGTATCCTTTGAAGGATATCTGGCTTTCACTGTGTTGAAGACCCATAACTGGGGCTCCATGGTTATTTTGCTTATTATTAGTGATGACGAGCAAAAGAAAAGTTCGATTTGTGACCAATAGAGATGAGCGAATCATCAAAAATTCGCTTTGGCGAATAATCAACAAATTTATGATAAGATTCGTTCTTAATACAAATTTATTCGGTTGAATTTGCGTTAAAAATTAATCATTGTTTTGCAAACATTCCTGCACAAATTACGAACATACAGTCTAAGCGTTGTTAAAAGCACGCTACTGTACTGAATACGTAAGCATTAGCGTACAAAGTGCGTATGAATCCTTAGCGGACTATTGACTCGCGATTGCGTCGCACGCACGAGGCTAAGCTGCGGTGTACAGTCCTCAGCAGAGGCAGTCCATATGAGGTAGAAAAGTACTAGCTGTCCGGCTAAGTGCATAATTAACTAAAAACTCCGTACAATAAGTGCATAATAGGACACATTGCAGTATCTGAAAAAGAATACACACAATGGGCTAAAGTGCTTGAACATTGCTGAACCTGTAAAAACATTATTGCTAAAATACTACAAGGACATAATTATGCAAACATTTTAGTGCAATCAATTTAACATTTGCAAGCATAATAGGCACAGATATATGTTTGAGTCTCTACTCATGGCTGTTTGGCATAAAACACTGGAACACATAGTCCAAAATGCAATTGTAATCCAATTGAGGCAATTTTGTAATCCACACAGGTAACGTGTAATCCACATGGATAATATAAAATAGCAGCAAATAGAGAACACTTTTTGCAAAGAGGGCTCCCAAATAACCTGAGAAGGGGGGAAAAGGAAAATAGTCATGCTTAGGCGCAACTGGGAATTTTCTGCAGAATAGGGGAGGAAGTCCTGACAAGCCACGTCTATCTGGGTGAGAGTCAAACAGGGGCAATAAAAACAAAATAAACTAAGAACAAGTGCCAACTAGCTCTCATCCGTCAGGTGCAGTCCATGTTGTGGCTCCCATAGGTCCAGACTCCAGAGGTGTCCTTTAAACCCTTCTAGCCAGTAGAAGGGTTCCTCAGATGAGGGACCTGAAGTCCTCCTCACTGGAACTGCTGCTAAATGACATTAAAAGGACGCTCCTGCCTTCTGTAGGCCAAGCTAGCTGCTGTGTTTGAGCTCCACTGCCCTCTTCTGTCAAAATTCAGACTTGACCGGGTGGTGGTCACACTGGTGAGTGCTGCAGCCACTTGCGTCTTCACTTTTCCAGATACTTCTGCCGGGACAGCAGGTGTAAGGACTTCTGGCTGCAGCGGTTCAGGCAAGGCTGCACTCAAGGAAGAACCACCAACTCCCCAGGCTGCTGCTGACTTCATTTTCCATGGTAGTTGGTACTGGATCACTGTGGACTGGAAAGTAAAGGATGATGTCGTCAGCTGACCCAGGTGAAAGGACTGTGGTGGTGGTGGCAATCCAGGGATCAGAAGCCCTGGCTGTGGATTCTCCCTGAAATGGAGGGTGCCATCTGGTGACTCCTGTAGGCAGCACACGCATCCTG
Organism: Rhinella marina; assembly: GCA_900303285.1. Lineage (NCBI taxonomy): Eukaryota > Metazoa > Chordata > Amphibia > Anura > Bufonidae > Rhinella > Rhinella marina. The sequence continues at coordinate 8,896 of ONZH01009298.1, read as the reverse complement.
CGCCTGCTGGTTCCTCCAGGCAAACTTCTGGTGGTGATGTAGGGACCAGGGGCTTAGACAATAAGGGAACCCCGGTAGCAAAGGGGCCTTTCAGGGATTCCATGGGGGTATATTCCACCCGATCCCCCACATATAGGCTGTGACGGGGTTGGAGCAGGTATGGCCATTTCACAGACCTGTGGCCCACAAAGTACTCCTTGCCATCCTCGTCGTCCGCAAGAAAGCCACAGCTTCACTCCATTGAAAACTATAGGATGGTTCCCTTACGCCGTTCCAGTGTAGGGTCTCCTGGCCTCGGATGGTCCAGTACTTGGATGACTCAGTCCTCCACCGCATTCTTGTAGTTCCATAGGGTCTGGGCGTGGGCCGTCACTGATGCAGGCATAATGGGATTCTGTCACATGGAAGGTGTTGTTGATCTCCTCCTGGGCAGCGGAGTGGATGCCCCAGCCGCCTCTGCCGCACTAGCCGGCATGGCGAACATCGAGTCAGGAGCCGGTGGGATTCTCTTGTCCAATTGTGACACTGTGATCTCCTCTGAACTGGACTGAACTGGATGGTGGGTCGGGGTACTCGCTACCAAACACCATCTCTCCCCACTTTAGTCTCAGTTGTTTCGCCATGCTGTGGTATCTTGTTCATCACTGGCTTTAACTTGAGAGGAGGGCGGAGTAATGAGGGAGGAGTCTTCACTCCCTATACGCAAATAGATAGTTTCCAGTGGTCCAGGCTGGTTTTTCCCGCTTCTGAGGGGAGTGTATCTTCACTTTCCTGCTCTTGAGGGGGCGTATCGTCATTTTCCCGCTTCTGGGGGCCGGTGGGGGGGGGCGCAAGAACAATATGCACGTAGTGTATGTAGCGTTAGCGTTCAAAATTTTAAGAACATTTAAGAATAATACAAAGTGAATCAGAATAAATCCGGATTCACTTCAGAGTAGGAAAAAAGGAGGATTTGTAACAAATCTACGAAGCGGTGAATAGATTCTATCATCTCTAGTGACCAATGAATTTGCACATTCCTTTGTGTGTAGTGGCGCAATGACAGGGAATGGCGATCGGGCCGGCCCTGTCATTGAACCCCTCAGATGCCCCGTTCATCACTGATTGCGCCATCTGATGCTACAATTGTGTCATTTCAGGGGTTAATCATTTGCTTGTGGACAGGCCATTGCGGCAATCTTGATTGAAGACCACATGGTAAGGTGATGACGTCATCACTGATGACATCATCACACCCAGCCAGCACGTTGGCATGGCGATGTCACACATTACTCTGTGCCAGATTTCACGAGGTATCTTCAACCAAGATGGCTGCGATGGCTTCTCCACAAGCAAATGGATGAGGGGAGTATGTTGGAATTTATATTTCTTGGGGCTTTTAATTTGTTCAATTTAATTAAACCAGCATATACAGTAGGTGATCAGTACACCAATACACAGGCTATGACAACTATTTTCCTGTGAGTGATAACAAATTTAGGCCTAAATCCATTTCCTTTCATTTTATCTCCACATGGTGTCAATGTTTTGGAGGGGGGTTGTTAGGTATATTCAAACCAGCATATACGTGATTACTACACCAATACATGGGGTAGTGCCCAATATTATCTGATAGGCCCAAATATGTCAGGGCTACTGAAGGATTCCAAATGAAAGACCCAGAACCAGACAGTGGGTAGTAGCAGCACCAGTTATGCAACCAGAAGTAGCAGAAGTAGTAGTAGTAGGCCACAGTTGTCCCTGCTGGCTATGGAAAGGTACAACCTTATAATTGAGGAGAAAGAGGATGAGATTGTGGATTTGATGGCCCACTCTTATCGGTCGAGCAAATCGAGGTGACTTTGGAGTCAGAGCCATATCTGCTTCGGGATCTGGTCATGCCACAGACGCTGTGCGTGGGTTAGGCTCAAAACGTGCCAGTGCTAAGCTGAGTATGGCTGCCAATACCTCTTCAGCGTGAGTATTCCCTGTCTGGCATTTTTTTCTCCATGCTGCCACAAGACAAAAGCATTGCCTTGAGCAAGCTGTACAAGAGCAAAATAAGACATGAGCAGCAAACACAAACGTAGGCACAGCTTTATTGAACCACATAAAGTGGCATTACCCCATCCCATGGACAAACAGATGTGGCAGCCAGCCACTGCAACAGGAGTTCCATCCTTCTCTCAGCCCCCCTTGTGGCCACATCCAACGGGCAGTACGGTGTCTTTCACATCGTCATCATCCCTTTCTGCTTCTCCCACTCAGACTCCACTCCATTATCAGCCATCCATAATAGAATGCGTGGCCAGGAAACAATTGTACATGCCCAGAAATCCTGTGGAGCACAAGCTTAATTCCCACCTAGCCAAATTGGTGGCCACCCAGTTGCTGACGTACCATTTAATGGAGTGTGCTGTCTTAAGGAAGCTAATGGCATGCACTCAGCCTCACTGGAAGATTCCTAGCTGCCATTATTTCTCCCCAAAATCCACCCCTGCCTTGTATTTCCACATGGTGGACAGCATGGGCCACTCCCTGCGATTCTCGCTGTGCATCAACCATGGACACGTTCCCGTCCCCAACAACAGCAGGACACAGGGTCCCTTCCACTACTGCTCCTTCTTATAATATATTTCAAGTCAAGCATGGCCATGCCGTGTTGAAGCTGATCGGACTGGGTGAGAATAGCCACACAGGCAAGCAGTTGCTCGAGTACATCAAGCAGCAAACATCCCACTGGCTGTCATCTCACCGACTCCAACTGGGCAATGTGGTCAGTGACAATGGGCACAACATCCTGGCCATCCTGAACCTGGGAGAAATAACATATGCACCCTGCATGGTGCACGTCATCAACCTAGTGGAGTAATGCTTTTTTTTTTTGACTGAAAAATTTTTCTTTTATAAAATTTAAAGATACAAAATATTTGCCATAATATTTGCACAGATACAAATACAATATAAATGTCTCTATTAATGGCGATTATTAAAATAAAAAAAAATAAAAAAATAAAAATAAAATGACATAAGACATAAAGTGTACAACAAACATAATAGCGGGCGACATGTGTTTCATTTCCTGGATAAGCAATATATAACCAATAAAGCCAGTATGAATTGTGAAAGGTGCTTACAACTGACAGAGTCTAATGTGAAGTTACCACATCCTTGTTATATGGGGAGGAAATCCAAACATCCCAATTATTTATAAATTTATGGATATTATGATGGTTATAGGCGGCGATTCTTTCATACATGCAGTTAACATTAACATAGTTGACTATTTCGGCTATAGATGGAAGGGAGGAATCTTTCCAATATTTGGTTATTTTAAGCCTCGTAGCTATCAATATATGTGTAATGACAAAAAGGTGGGTTGTGGGAAATATATCAAGGTCTAAGGACAGTAAGGCCTGGTGCACAGAGTAACAGGAAAATGAGATATTCTTGACATTAAAGCTTCAACTGCTTTCCATAATGACCTAATTGGGGGGCACTCCCACCAGACATGAAGCATGTCTGCATTTTCCTTTTTACATCGCCAACAAACATCTGGGTGGTCTTTATATATTAATGAGAGTCTGTGAGGCGTCAAATACCATCTGTATCTTATCTTTATGGCGTTCTCAAGATGGTTAATACATTTAGAAACTTTAGGAATAATTGAATAAGATTCCAACCATCTGTCTTGGGAAATATCTGGAGCAATTTGAGAATTCCACTTGGTCAAATGAGTAAAATTAGAAAAATTAGAGGCTTCAATTAGAATAGTATATGCGTTAGAAATGGCCTTTATACATGGGTTTATATTATTGATAAGAGAATATAGTTTAGATTCTTCTGAAGCTCTTGGGAAGTTTGTTTTCTGGAGAAGTGATTTGACCAGGGAGTTATTCTGATTGCCTGACTGGAGTCGGGAAGGAATTTTTCCCCCTAAAGTGAGGAAAATTGGCTTCTACCTCACAGGGTTTTTTTTGCCTTCCCCTGGATCAACTTGTAGGAAAACAGGCTGAACTGGATGGACAGATGTCTTTTTTCGGCCTTACAAACTATGTTACTATGTTACTATGACTTGCATATATTGAAACTGGTTATTGGAGGGAATTCCAAATTTCCGCTGTAAGTCACAGAAAGAAAGAATTCCGTCCCCTGACATCAAATCTCCCAGGCTGGATATACCACACTTGATCCAGTCAGACATGTTCAGATTAGAAATACCCATTTCAAGTATTTTAGGAGAAATATGCTGAATAGTAGGGGTACTAATTATTTTCGTAATAGCGAGGGATTTCCAAACTTCCACACAAGCTTTGATGGTTTCAGGCAAGGTAGAATATTGGCAACCAAACAGTTGTGAGCCATAGAGAAATGTTGGGAAGTGTTTAGTTGGAATTAAGTTGTTTTCTATATCTACCCATAATTTAATAGGGCCGTTTAGCCAAAGGGAACGTAATTGGTCCACAATACAGGCTCTATAGTACTGAACCACCGAAGGTCATCCCATTCCTCCCTTCCCTATAGGATAAAACATCACATCTGCCTGAATTCTCGCCTTCTTATTATTCCAAATATATCTCCAAAGTAATCTGTGTAATTCTTTAAGGTTCTTCATAGGGATGTGGACAGGGAGATTACGGAACATATAAAGAATTGCCGGCATCACCATTATTTTAACTGTGGCAATCCGTCCCATCCAGGAGATCTCCGTCTTATCAAATCTGCGAACGTCTTCTTTAATTCTTTTAATTAGATCCGAGTAGTCGTTGATAATAGACTACTTGAAGGATACCTTATTTTGATGCCCAAGTAGGAAATGTATTGTGAGTTCCACTGGAATTGATATGTAGTTTTCAGAGAATCAATAATAGATCTCTTTAAGCCCATGTTAAGAACCTGACATTTAGTAACGTTGAGTTTGTAATAAGAAACGTTACCAAATTGCTGCAGTATTTTCATGGCTGCCGGGAGAGATATCTGGGGATTTTTCAGAATCAAAATTGTGTCGTCTGCAAACAGACCAATTTTATGTTGTCTGCTTCGTACTTTAGGTCCGGAGATCTCCTGAGAAGAACGGATTTACTCTGCCAAAGGCTCTATAGACAAAACAAAAATTAAAGGGGAAAGGGGGCAGCCTTGTCTCGTCCCGTTGGATATTAAAATCCCTGGATAGGAAGCCCGAAGTAAAAACTTGTGCAGACGGTTCTGAGTATAGGGAAGAAATAGCGTTAAGGATATTACCATCAAATCCAAATTTGTGTAGTACCGCTTGTAAATATACCCAATGTACCCGGTTGAACGCCTTCTCTGCATCAAGTGAGAGGAGGAGGAAAGGCGTTCGCCGGGCTTCAGCCACATGCACCAAGTCCAGGATCCGCCTAGTGCTATCCAAAGTTTGTCTGGCCTTAACAAATCCAGTCTGATCACCCTGGACTAATAAAGGGATTATATTAGAAAGCCTATTTGCAATGAGTTTAGCATAAACTTTCAAATCTGTGTTGAGTAATGAAATAGGCCGAAAGTTAGCAGGGGAGTCAGTAGATTTGCCCGGTTTGGGTAGTGTTACAATAATAGCTTTTAGCATTTCTTTTGGTATATGTTTCTTAGTGATGATCTCATTATACAAATTACAGAGATAAGGGGCAAGGACTCTAGAAAATGTTCTGTAATATTCATTGGTAATGCCGTCTGGCCCTGGGGACTAGTTTTGATGTCTTGAGGGTGTTGAGGATTTCACTTTCAGATACAGGAGCATTTAATATGTTTAAATGGTCTAGGTTTATTTTGGGAAGGTGAATTTTAGATAAAAAGGAATCAATTTCTACCGCAGAAGGTTGTATTATGTCCTTATCCTCTTTTAGGTTGTAAAGGGATGCGTAATATTGTGCGAAAGCATCAGCTATGTCTTTAGGATTTATAATCTTCTGTTTCATGGAGTTATATACACTCACCGGCCACTTTATTAGGTACACCTGTCCAACTGCTCGTTAACACTTAATTTCTAATCAGCCAATCACATGGCGGCAACTCAGTGCATTTAGGCATGTAGACATGGTCAAGACAATCTCCTGCAGTTCAAACCGAGCATCAGTATGGGGGAGAAAGGTGATTTGAGTGCCTTTGAACGTGGCATGGTTATTGGTGCCAGAAGGGCTGGTCTGAGTATTTCAGAAACTGCTGATCTACTGGGATTTTCACGCACAACCATCTCTAGGGTTTACAGAGAATGGTCCGAAATAGAAAAAACATCCAGTGAGCGGTAGTTCTGTGGGCGGAAATGCCTTGTTGATGCCAGAGGTTAGAGGAGAATGGGCAGACTGGTTCGAGCTGATAGAAAGGCAACAGTGACTCAAATTGCCACCCGTTACAACCAAGGTAGGCAGAAGAGCATCTCTGAACGCACAGTACATCGAACTTTGAGGCAGATGGGCTACAGCAGCAGAAGACCACACCGGGTGACACTCCTTTCAGCTAAGAACAGGAAACTGAGGCTACAATTTGCACAAGCTCATCGAAATTGGACAGTAGAAGATTGGAAAAACGTTGCCTGGTCTGATGAGTCTCGATTTCTGCTGCGACATTCGGATGGTAGGGTCAGAATTTGGCGTCAACAACATGAAAGCATGGATCCATCCTGCCTTGTATCAACGGTTCAAGCTGGTGGTGGTGGTGTCATGGTGTGGGGAATATTTTCTTGGCACTCTTTGGGCCCCTTGGTACCAATTGAGCATCGTTGCAACGCCACAGCCTACCTGAGTATTCTTGCTGACCATGTCCATCCCTTTATGACCACAATGTACCCAACATCTGATGGCTACTTTCAGCAGGATAATGCGCCATGTCATAAAGCTGGAATCATCTCAGACTGGTTTCTTGAACATGACAATGAGTTCACTGTACACAAATGGCCTCCACAGTCACCAGATCTCAATCCAATAGAGCATCTTTGGGATGTGGTGGAACGGGAGATTCGCATCATGGATGTGCAGCCGACAAATCTGTGGCAACTGTGTGATGCCATCATGTCAATATGGACCAAAATCTCTGAGGAATGCTTCCAGCACCTTGTTGAATCTATGCCACGAAGAATTGAGGCAGTTCTGAAGGCAAAAGGGAGTCCAACCCGTTACTAGCATGGTGTACCTAATAAAGTGGCCGGTGAGTGTATATAAGGGATTTTATGTTTTATTATCCTATTTTGAAACTTATTGGCTAATGTCTTTGTCGCCCTATTCCCTTGGCTATAATATGTAGCTCGGTTTCTCCTCATATAAAATTCCAATTTATGACTATGTAATTGGTATAGTTGATATCTGAGGTCTCTAAGCTCCTTGGTAATGTTATAGGAATAGGACTTTTTATTTTTTTTCCTCCAGTGCATCTATTTTGATAATTAAAGCTTTGGAGAGTTCTGATCTCTTCTTTTTATCATAGGAAGCAAATTTAATAGTTTCCTCTCATCACAGCCTTATGGGCACACCACAAGGTAGTTTTAGAGATTTCAGGGGAATTATTTAAAACAAAAAATTCGGTAAGAGCCTTTTCTGCCTCTTTAGCGTAATGTGGGTTAGCAAGGATATAATTGTTTAGTCTCCACACATAGTTGGGAGATGGGATATCAGGTTTACTGACAGTGATCGAAACTGGAGCGTGGTCCGACCAGGTAATTACTCCTATCCTAGATGAGGATATTTTTTGTAACAACCATTTATCTACCAAAATTAGGTCTATACAGGAATAGGACTTGTGTGGATTGGAGAAAAAAGTATAATCTTTCTTAGATGCATGTAACACGCGCCATGCATCAAATAGATCTTCAGATAACAGAAGTTTTGAAAAGTTAGAACTATTTGGAAATGAGGAAGTGGATGATCATATATCCATAACCACGGATGGAACCATATTGAAATCACCGCAGATCAGCAATAATCCCTGTCTGATACTACTGATTTTAACCATTAGTTCCTTCAGAAAAGCATATTGCTGAGAATTTGGTGCATATAACGAAACTAGTGTAAACAGCGTATCATTAATATTACAGATAAGGATGACGTATCTGCCCTCAGCATCAGCCACCACTCGCACCAACTGAAACGACACTGTGTCACGGATAGCTATAGAGACACCTTTCTTTTTTGAGCTGGCAGGAGCTGAATAAATATAGGGAAATTTTTTATGTTGTAAAAGGTGAGTATTAGAGATGAGCGAGCATGCTCGTCCGAGCTTGGTGCTCGTTCGAGTATTACGGTACTCGTAAGTGCACGCTGCTCGGACGAGTATCTCGCCATGCTCGAGGAAATGGCATCTTTCGCATTTTTGGCGCCTATAAACTCAGCCAATCACAAGCCAGGAGACTCTGCGGTACACCCAGCATCACGTGGGGCCCTTACATGTCGATAGCAGGGGTTGTCTGGCCTGATCAGGTGACCCTGGAATATACTAGTGACTGCCCGCAGTGCTCGGCTCAGATGCTGTCTGGATGTCGTTAGGGACAGAGCTGCTGCGTTTCAGGGAGAGTGTTAGGGCCTGCATTTAGTCCTTTGTTAGGCAGGAGTGATCTCAAAAGAACCCAATAGGGCTACAAGACATTTTTTTTGTCTCCTAGCAGGGCTGGCTGGCTGGCACTAGTAGTGCAGCTTTCGCCATATATAACACTTTTTTTTGTTATTGTTTTATCTTAGTGATACAAATCCATTTCATACAGCAGTGTGGAACCATTCTGTGTGTCACAGTTCAGCTGTCCACTCACCACAAACCACAATCCGTATTTTCTGTCCAGGTGACCCATACTGTACGTCACATAATCAAATATGGTCTTTTGCTTTCACTGATACAGCTACATTACAAAAATCTCTGTGCGACATTTGTCTGGGTTGCAGTCAAAATAGCCACCGTCAGCAGGGGCTGAGTTTGCTCT
>ONZH01009297.1:0-46641 GCA_900303285.1 Rhinella marina | reverse complement strand
CGGTAAATAAAACACAGTCCAAGATACATGGGATGACCAGGACCAGCAGAATAATCACGGGGTGTATTAGCAGATGAAAAGGAGGTCGCTTTTGGGCTGTACCCGAACAGGCTCTCCACCACGACACTTCTGAGCTTTGTCCAGAGCCTGGGAGATCCCTGTTATTTTAGTCCGGTCGTGCTCCAGCTGGATTGTGGCTCGGTGCTCAGCCTCTTGAAGACCTCTGATAATTCGGTCTTCTTCACCGAAGTCTAACAAGAGCCGCTTGAGTTCTCCGCCAAAGCCAAGTGGGATCCTCTGAGCCTCACGGGAGTATCGGGCGGATATCGAGTCTTCTCTCTGGCGTCATCGGGGTCCTTCCTTGTTGTTCTGCGACATCGATTCCTAATACGGGATTAAGGGTACAATACGCTCCTGGGAGGATTTCCCCTTTTCGGTGCAGTTAAGTCCGTAGATGGAATAAGTATATTGAGCCCTTGATACCAACACAATACCCTTGACCCATGTATCTTAGGCGGGATGAGGGTATTGGGTTGACCTTCATCTCACAGGACCCTCGGAGTCCAACACTGTGTCTAAGCACCCGATCCTGACTGCCCTGACAAGGATAGCATCCTCTTTCTCCAACATCCCTCTGTATCAAACAGATAAGGATGGCCACCCTCATAAGTTAGGATGTCCGAGGTGAGCTGTGGATGAAAGTACCGTCTTGTTTGTTCATTTACTACCCCTAGATTGATGCACCGTAACCTTGTTTGATCTCTCCTGATACGGGTGCCAAAGATGACGCAGTGCAGGTGAGGTTCTGGCACCCATGCCATTGAATCACCCACCAGTTAGTATGATTGGCTGCAAAAGGGATATCAGGGAACTTACCCTTTGCTGGAGGTTAAATGGAAAGTGTCCCCCGTGTAAGAGGACACCACATGTTTCAGATTGTCTGAGAGTTCCCTTGGACTTGCGTACATGCCAGGGCAAGCTGAGCTCTGTCTTGCTCTTCTAACAGACCCACAACAAGCCTTCTAAACTTCTCTCGCAGAGCAGAAGATAGAGAGGTTGTGGCGTTGATGTGCGCGTGCTGTAAACCCTCTAAGACATGGTTTACGTCAAGCTGGCGTCTTAAATCCTTCCCCGGCATGTCGCGCAACGTCCCCGAGCTTACTCCTCAGAACCTCCATATCCATGGTGTTCAGGGCACCTACCCCTAATGCACCCTCCACCCAATCCCATGGAGATCAGATCTCTCCTCCCCCTGAATTTCCTGAGTCGGAAATCCTCTTTTCTCACCTCTTGCCCCGCCTCTATCCAACCTCTCATCATGTCGACCTGGTTCCTCACAAACTCCTCACACCTGTGATCCCAGTGGTCCACCCGGAAGTCATCTACGGAAATTCGCCAAGTATATAGGACAAATTTTGTCCCCGTGATGATCTTCCATGGGGATGACAGCTGAGGAGCTATGGGGTCTGCCAAATGATGGATAGAGACGTTGCAAGAGTCCCGATGTGGTTTGACGGGTTGAAGATGTTCTACTTCATACGGGACCTTGACCACTGTAACACAAACTTGGCCTCTACCCCTGAACTGATACCACTGGTCACTGTCTCCTGTCTGTAACGCTAGGTTCCCAATAGGTTTGGAACTGGACAGATAGACCCACTGTGTAAAGGACCAGCACCCTTCATCTACCGCCTCACAAAAAGGCCATTCAAACGGACCATCTATATTGATGTTAAAGTTAATGTCCCTGCCTCTGGGGTCTTTCCAATCGGAAGACACGTACCTACCTCGGTATTCCTCTGTCATAGGGGTGCCATCCATCCATACCTTCACACTGGGGATATCCACCCCATTGCATACTATGTCCCATGTCCAGGGATTAGTATCCGACATAACCATCTGTGTATCCGGTTCCCAGTGGGCATAGGTGACGAAATAGTGCCCCGTCACCTCCGGTACACAGTCGCTCCTCATGATCTTGATCATGAAAGACCGTATGGATGGAGACCCCCTTACCAGAGTATACCTTGGATCCTTGGCATCGGTCCGTACCTTTAAAACTGTTGCTCGATACAAGCCCTCCAGTTTTACCGGACCACTCTGATCAGTCCACAAGGCCTGACCAGAGGTGCTGCAGTTTAACCTTAACATCATTACACTGGTACGTAGATAGTCCGTGGACACATGTCCTTGGACGTATTTGGATTCCCTGGTGATGATCATCTGAGAATCCCTCAGCATGCAATATGCTTTTAGGGTGCCTTTTACAGGTATGGGCCTATCAAAGTACGTCCTCATCCTCAAACCGCCTTGTCCATCCTTCTTTGGGAAGGTAGCCTTGAGGATGTACCATCCACTGTACTCTGCCCCAGTGACATCGTCAGGACTCAGAACCCCTTCTTTGTACACAACACCGTGTAGGTTGGCTTCCACCTGCTTGAAGGTGCAGGTGGGGGTCCCTAGACACCCATCTTAAAGACTTGATAGGTGTTGGTTCAGAGTCCCGAAAATGTCTGTATTCCTTGAGGCAGAGGGCGTGTAAATCATGTTGTATGGCAGACACGTTCTCCACAGGGGTGTAGTGTTGTGCTAAACCGTCGGCAAAACCCTCCCCTCTGGTAACCCATACATATACCACTGTCCGGGAGTAAACGTGAGGTTATTGTATGGTTCCAGGATTTTGCCTCCTAAACACTCCACTCTTATGAGACCTGAAACCCTAAATGACATCGTACCATTGGAAGATTCACGATCTCCCCCGAAGAGCTGCGTCTGCCATCACCATGCTCGCCACTAGCGTCAACCTGGAGAAGTACCTTGTTCAGGTGGTTCCCTACTTTCCGTCTTGGTTGTGCTGTGTCGCCGTGATCTGTCGAACAATATTGTATGTGTTGTGATTAATGTCCTGGACCCACCTTCGACCAACCAACTCCTCCCCCCTTTTTTACCCAAACCAGAATTGCACTAATTCTGGGTTGGGGAAACTCGGGTGGCTTTGGCTTGGTCGATGTGTACCCAGAAAGTGTCCTGTCGTCTGACTGACCTCTTCTTTGTTGTCAACGGCCTCTGTACTTTAAGCATGGTATCACCCATTGCCTCCAGGACTTGGAAAGGTCCTTCCCAATTTGCGTCCCATGGACCAGCACGGCGGAAGACTTTTACCATCACCAGTTCTCCTACAGAGGGCATTGGTGTTTCCCCCTGTAGATACGGTTTGTTCAACCGTATAGCTGCATTGGGCAGTACCTCCTTCAGGTTCTGTTGAACCTGTTGGAGGAACGTGTCCCTGGCGATGGCATCCTTAATGGGCCTCAGACACTTGAGGCTCATTGGGCAAACACAGGGGCATTTTTCGTCCGGTCATGAGCTCGTATGGTGTAATACCGGTACTCGATGCCTCTGTGGCTCGGATACCCATCAGCACTGCAGGAAGGGACGTCACCCATGAGGACCCCCTCTCCAACAGTGCTTTACCCAGCCGTGGTTTTGAGGGTTCGATTCATTCGCTCCACGATGCCCCGCCGACTGCGGGGTGGTAAGGGACATGAAACCTCTGCTTTATGTCCAGAAGTCCACAAAGTGCTTTCATGACCTTACCCGTGAAGTGGGTCCCTCTGTCGGATTCTATCACTCTGGGAATACCCCATCGTGATAGAACCTGTTCCCAGAGGACCCGGGCAGTCGTGGTCGCTGAATCATTGACTGTGGGGATGGCTTCTACCCACTTGGAGAAGACGTCCACCACCACCAGCGCGTAACGGCAGTTACGGCTTCCCAGCGGCAATGGTCCAATGAAATCGATCTGTATTGCAGACCATGGACCTTCTGCTGGCGGAACCCTCTGTAACACTGGCTTTAGGGCAGAAGCCCTTGGGTTCACTTGAGCACACACCAGACACTGCTGAGTGACCTCCTCTACCGTGTTGGACATCCCTGACCAGTATAATTTGTCCTTCAAGAGGGACAAGAGCTTATCCCGGCCAAGGTGTCCAAACAGCTGGTGATTGAGTCTTGTCAGCTCTGCTTGCAGATGCTGCGGGACTACGGGTAGAGGAAGGGCTTGTGTACCGGTATCATGGCACAGAATCCCCTGTAACATTACCCAGGGATGCTGTGGAGCTGTGATGTGTGTCATCAGAAGAGGATCTTTTGCCTGTTCCTCCTCAAATGACACAGGGCCATCCTTAAGCGTTGTTTGTCTCACTGCAATCCGGCAAGTAGGGATTTGTTCAATGCCTGGTTCCCGAAGGACCCCAGACACTGCTGCCATCTTGGCCAATTCATCTGCCTTATTATTCCCCATGACTAGAGGTTGGTCTCCTCTCTGGTGTGCTGGGACTTTGATGATTGCTGCCTCCGCGGGATGTGCCATACCCCACTCCCACAATTCCTGTAGGACCGTCACGTGAGCCAGAGGTTTGTTCTGGCTGTCCACAAACCCTCGCCTCTTCCAGGTGTCCAGGTGCAGCGTGAGGGATCGAACCACATATGAGCTGTCGCTATATATCGTTCGATTCCCTGGAGGCTGAAGGAGGAGGGCCTCCTTGACAGCCTCCAGTTCCGCCCGTTGTGCTGACAAGTGACCTGGCAACCTGACGAGACTTTGAGTGCCTGTGGTTTCGTCCAACACCGCAAACCCTGTCACATAGGTGCCATCCAGACAGAAACGAGAGCCATCGACAAAGATGACCCTGTCTTGTGGATGAGTGACAGTCCTGAACATTTGAGGTGCTGGATCTTGTGACGGTTGTCCACAGTCATGTTCCGTCCCGGCCATATTTCAATAGCTGAGACAGAACATACTTTGCCTTGTGGTCCACTTTCAGATTCCGGCCACTGAGGTCCATGATCCACCTCCCGAATCTCTGTTGGGAGACTCCAGGGAGTGTGTCTCGAAGCAAAAAGGACCAAAGGGGAATGCGGAGTCTGTAAAGTGAGGGGTTTTGAAGCCTACAATATGCTCGGTAGCTTTTACCGCATAGTGTATGGCTGCCAACTGTTTGGCACATTCGTCGAACCCTCGTTCAACCGGCGAGAGGAGCCTGGAAAAATATCCTAAGGGTCTATTGTCGTGTCCTATCTGTTGGAGAAGGACAACCGAAATAGACTCCGTCCCAGCATACGCCTGTATGGCCATTTCCCCATCGGGGTTTGGTGTGGCCAACACAGGGGCAGATGAGAGGTCTCTTTTCAGAATTGAAAAGGCCTCTTCCTGGAGTTCAGACCAACCCTTGAGTGAGGGTTCTTCTCCTCTGAGGAGTTCATAGAGGGGTTTTGCTTTGGCAGCAAAATCCTCTAAAAACTCCCTCATGAAATTTGCCACTCCGAGGAACTTTCGCAAGTCCTGCAGAGTACCGGGCCGAGGTAACTTCACCATGGCTTTCCACTCGGGCTGCCATGATCCCCTTGGTTCCAACGAAATCTGGACCCCAAGGAAAGTCACCTCAGTCCTGGCCAAATTTGCCTTGTGTGGACTCAGCTTGAGTCCAGATTGTGCTAGGAGTCCCAACAGCTCCCTTAGCAGAACCAGGTGTTCCTCCAGGGTTTCCGTGTGCAGTAGCACGTCATCCACATATTGCAAGAGACATTCCGGCCGAGAAAACACACTCAGCACTGCCACCAATGCCTGATGAAAATATGTAGGACTGCTATGGAACCCCTGGGGGAGTACATTGAACATGTACTGCTTATCCCCTACTGTAAAGGCAAATTTGTACCTACATCCTTCCGTGAGTTCAATGGAGAAGAACCCGTTGGCGACATCAATGGTCGAAAATATGCGGCTTTTGCCACTTATTCTCGCCATTATGTCGGGAGTCTGGGCGACAACAGGGGCTGACATCGGGGTGTATTTATTCAGGACTCTGAGATCAATGGTGAGCCTGAACGCATCAGTACCCTTTTTCTTTACTGGCCATAGGGGGTTGTTGCACTTGGAATTACCCTCTATGACCACGCCCCTCGCAGCCAAATCCTGGACCGTTTCCAGTATTGACTGGTTGGCTTCAGGCGGGAAGCGATATTGTTGTTGAGGTGGTGGGTCCGGTCCTTGGATATCCACCTGAACGCCAATCAATCTTCCGCAGTCGTTCTTGCTTTGGGCCCACAGATCCGGATGCTCGTACACAATGGATTCGAGGTCTCCATTGTGCGAGATCTCTGGCCACTTGTGTTCGAGAACATCCACCGTGTTCTCCACTGCTGGAAAGGGTGGTCCCAGACACTGGCGTCGTATAACACACACCTTGGATTGTCTGGGGCCCTTCCAGACAATGCAATTTGCCAAATCAAGGATCCATCCGTTCTGGGTCATTACATCGGTTCCGATGATGTTGTCAGAACCGGGGTAATACCACATCGGTATCTTGAGGGTCATGTATTTGGCAACCTGCACTGTCACCTCTTCGATCCTGTGGGCCTTTACCCCCCCTTGTTGGTGATCAAATCCGATCACCCAACACTGAGGGCTCTTGGGGTGCAAATCATGTTCGACGTTGGTGATAGAAATTTCCGCACCTGTGTCAAGCATGATTTGCGTTTCCTGTTCCTTTATTTTGGCTTTTATATGGGGTCTCCCCGAAGAATCCAGTATGACAGGACATACTGGCGCCAAATCTTTAGGGATCCCTGCCCTTCATTCCAGATCGACCAGACTCCCAGTAGGTACCTGTGTGGTACATACTGCCACTTGTGGTTTTGTGGAATCTTTAGATTCCACCACCACCTTGTCTTTTTCTGGGGTATTTACAATGGCCACACATTTGGGTGTCTGGCCTTGTAAGTAACCCTGGCTCCTATCTGCCTGCTCTCCCCCTGTTCTGGCATAATTAGGTTTCGACTTGAAACCATTATTATTGCCAGATTTCTCAGGGTAGCGGATGCGTACCAGTTGAGGACAGTTCCTCTTCATGTGTCCGAACTGTAGACACTGGTAGCATCGGATGCTCCCTGTCCTTTCCAAGGGTGGAGCGGTGGGGTGTACAACTGAATTTGGTCTAGCATGACGTACACGTTCATCTTGTGATTTAACGTGTACAGGTACATGCTCCCTCACTTTCACGGACTTTTTACTGTGCAGTATATCTTGCCTACACTGCTCAATAATCATGGCCGCGTCCGTGAGTGATGGCTCCCTAGCTGCACTCAGCCGGATTGCGGTATCAAGGTATGGGAACTTCTCCACAAACATGCGGATCATGCCTTGTGGGACTCCTATACCTTGATCCATGGTTACTTTCCTGTACATGGCTTCAAACCTACTACACAACGACAAAGGCTCGTCGTGTATAGTAGGCTTAAACTTAGTCAGGATCTCCGGAGTAACGTCCCCATGACCTGTTGCCAATTTCATGAGTAAGGACAGACGATCTTCCTCATCATGAAACCGCCCATTCCTGGGTTCCATTCTCCCCGTTGCCTCATACCTTTGGTTAAGGTGTGTCGGCAACCACAGCTTAAACAGCTCCATACGATGTTGAGGAGCCACCGAGTATTTATTACAGTGACCCTCAAACATATCGCATGCCGTAAACGGATCTACAGTGGGATCATATTTTGGGATCTCCTTGCAGATCCGTAACAGGAAATTTATCCTTTCCATGTTGCCATGATTAGGATAATTTTCCTCCGGCCATTCCGGACGATATGGAGGACTGGAAGAGGTGTATCCAGGTTCCCACCTACTTTCATATCCTCCACTGCCGTCCTGACCCTGGAAACGGTTGCTATGTCTGTACTCCGTTGGAGTAGGAGTAAAGCGTAGCCTCCGTTCCACCTGTCCTCCAGCTTCTGAAGCCCCGGATCCGTGCTCCGTATGAGACGTGGCCTCCGTTGCCATCGTCTCCCCCTGTGCCGTTCCCGAAACACAAACCTGTTTCGTAGGCACGGGTAACCTGCTCTCAGTACCAGGCCGTGACAGATTACTAATTACCAGCTGCAAATCCGCAATGGTTTGCGTCTTTGCAGCCAGATCCTCTCTCAGAGAGTTAGCCAGCGCATCCATGGATGTGGCTCTGTTTTTAAACTGATTTATCTCAGTGTACAGCCGGAGGAGTTCCCTGTCCATGTCGGAATAATAGCTCTCTTTCTCCGAGAGTCTAGATTCCAACACACAGATTTCTCTACCCCTCTCGACTGTACACTGGGTCCCTTCTTCTATTTGAGTCTGAAGTGTGGCTATGTGTTTAGAATTGTCTACACAGCACTGGCAGTGGAAGTTCTCCGGTGTGGAGACCTTCCCTGTCTGTGCTGCATTTACTGTCTCCACGTGTTGTGGCTTCCAGATGCTGTCCTCAAAAGTGTGAACTAATTTGGCCAGCATCTGGAGGCGTTTTGTGGTTTTGTGGAAGATGCTTTTGCTTATGCACACTTTGTCGTGTGCATAAGCTTGGTCTAACAAAGCAGACCAAAGCATCTCCGTTGACTTGTATGAGGTGGGGAGTACTGGGTGAAATGTGCTGTGTTTGCTTAAGTGCTGCAGTGTGGCAAAGGTCATACTCACTTTTTCGGTGGCCATTCTGCGTGGAGTCGTCGTCTGCGTCCTTCTAGTTTCGGAACTTCTTTTTCCCGTCCAGCCGGAGACCTTCACCCGTCTACGCTGCTTGGAAAAGATCCTCTTCCTCCGGAACACCTGACGTCGACTCTTCTGGATCCACCCGAAACGTGAATTGACTCTCGCCGGTCAGTCGTGCAAGGGAATAAAAACACGTTAGTTTTAGATTCGCTGTTTGCGGACGTTCCCTGTGGAAACTGACACCCACACTTGTGCTATTCGTCCAACTTCAAGGTCGAGGAGCACAATATAGCACGACACTGCACCGTGTCCCTCCGCTATTTGTCCGCTCCCTATCCGCCTATCTTAGTTGACGCAATAACACAATTGTGGTGCGTTTTCACAGAACCACAGTCCACAAGCAGTTCGGGCTAGCTCGCCAATGTTAAAGGGTTAGTTGTAATGGCAGGGAAGGGGTTAATGATATGGCAGGGGGTAGGGCAATCAGGGGTTCAAGGGTCTGGAGTCCAGGGGTTGCAGGGCAGGGCTGTAGGGGTTAATACTGGAGCAGGGGTTGCAGGGCAGTTGCAGGGGTTAAGGCAGTCTGGGTCAGGGGTGATGCAGGGCACCAGGGGATCTGGAGCAGGGGTCTGGAGCAGGGGTTGCCAGGCAGCAGCAGTAGGGCAGGGTTGCAGGGGTTACAGGGCAGTGCAGGGGTTCAGGGGATACAGGTACTCAGCCAGTCTTCCAGGGGGGTTGCTCCAGGGGCTTGCTTGGGGTCTTCTTACTGCTCGTTCGTCCAGGGGGTCTTGTAGGTGGGGTGGCACGGCTCAACACTGAAGAGCGCAGCGCGATCGGGTTATTTAAACCCGGTCGCGCTCGCTCCCGTGCTCCCGCGCTGCCGGTGTGCGCGCTTGCGAGCGCACGCCGGCAGCCCTGTGCGCACGTGGTCTGGCGCAGTGAAGTGACGTCACTGCGCCAGTACGAGCGCACAGGAATTCACAGGCGGAGGATCTCTTTGATCCTCCTGCCTGTGAGTCACCCTCGTATCTCCGGTGCTGTAATTACAGCGCCGGAGGAGGGAGGAGGACAGAGACAGGGAAACCTTTTGTTTCCCTGTCTTGTTAATTACCCCCAGCAGCGCTGAGGGTGATTAACAGAAGGGACAGAAGATCGATCGATCTTCTGTCCCTTTGAAGTACCTGATACTGAACCAGTCATCAGGTCTCCATCTGTCCCCAGCAGATAGGCGATTGTCCATCTGCTGGGGGCTATGGGGGGGGGCACCTGGCTGAATGTATGTATCTTAGATACATGTTCATGACTGGGAATCATGCACATGTATCTATATACATTTGGGGAATATATTAGGGGTATATAAATGAGAAAGGGGGCCATATTATACATATAGATGTATATACATAAATATGGGGCATATATACATACATCTATATGTATCAGGCACTATGGGACTGAAGGGGGCATGAAGGGGACACATGAAGGGGACTGTGGGGCCATCTGAGGCCCAGACACGTATATGGGGCCAGAGACCCCAATGTGGGGTCATATATATCTATCTATATATATATACACATATATATATATATATATATATATATATATATATATATATATATATATATGCATGCCTAATTAAAGGGGCATGCATGCATATACATATATATATTACAGGGCCAACACTTCCTTCTACAGTCACACTGGAAGGTCAGAGAATTGACAAACCCTTATAGCTCCTAAAGAGCATTTTCCTGTGCCACAATATATCACTGAATCACTGCCTAATAAAGAACGTTTATATTAAAAAGTATTCAACTTTATTGGTATACACTAAAAATCCAAAGGACCAGGGGCCACATATTAGTCAAAATTGATACACACATAATAGGACTAGTGAGGGTGGAGAAAAAGAAACGTGACTTTGGCAGGTGTACGTGGAATCAATACACAGGATCCGCTGACCACAGTAAGGGTATTAAACTCAACCATACAAACTCCATCCCTCACCAAACGAAGGACAAAAGACAGACAGAAACAAAAACAAGAGATAGGAAACTGAGTTGAATATTATTCAGTGGCTCACCAATCTAAAGAATAAGAATATGAGGTACTCTCACCTTCGATCCAACCACGATTGTTAAAGGTAATGATAATATCAAAGAAAGAGGTAGGTGGAGCACACTCTAATTTGGTAGTTTGTATGGTATGTACTAAATAGTTGTAGTATATATATATATATATGTCTTACATATAGTAGTAGCGAGACACAGCATTTGGTAAATAATGTTATGTTTATTCCTCTTCTAAAAATGTTAATTCATAAACAGTAAACCACTAGTTCATATATATAAAAAGTTAACAAGAAGGATGTTAAAAAATAAATGAAAAAGTAGGAGTAAAAATAAAATATAAAAAATACAAAGATATATATATATATGGTCAAAAAGTAGAAAATGCTGGCCCAGCTTAAAAAATTAAAACAGTCTCAGTTCTGTGATAACTCCCGATGTAGTCTTATATGGCTCCAATAAAATTCCAATATAATCCACAATGTCCGTAGTGGGATTAACTAGGGTGTTGATGTAATACCTAGATTGAGGTTATGCGCTTTGGACGGGCTGTACTTGATATATTTGTATAGTTGGAGACTCAATTTATGAGTAAATATCATATAGTAATGTTCATTTACTCGATATCACGATACTGTACCTGTTTCTAGCAGCTTTTTCACTTTCACCTCCGTTGGAAGAGACGTGCTGTATGTTGTATTCTTTCAGTCCAACAGCGTGGCGATGGCTGTAGCGCGCGCTGTTCGGCGTTCGTGTAACGACCCACGTGCTGTATGCTGTGTTCTCTCAATCAAGCAGCGCAGGGGTGATTCTGGCGCGCGCTGTTCTGCGAATGTGCAGTTTCTGCTGTTTCCAAGTGTGCGCATTAGATGTAGGGCCAGTTACTTAAAGCGCTGCTGGCAATTAATGACAAGAGGATTGTGTTGTGTCTTTAGCTGTACAGTTCCTGCAGGAGACTAAGTCTCCTTTAGTCTCCTGCAGGAACTA
Organism: Rhinella marina; assembly: GCA_900303285.1. Taxonomy (NCBI): domain Eukaryota; kingdom Metazoa; phylum Chordata; class Amphibia; order Anura; family Bufonidae; genus Rhinella; species Rhinella marina. The sequence continues at coordinate 35,076 of ONZH01009297.1, read as the reverse complement.
CAGCTACTTTTTAATTTATTTTTTAACATCCTTCTTGTTAACTTTTTATATATTTAAACTAGTGGTTTACGGTTTATGAATTAACATTTTTAGAAGAGGAATAAACATAACATTATTTACCAAATGCTGTGTCTCGCTACTACTATATGTAAGACATAGATATATATATATATACTACAACTATTTAGTACATACCATACAAACTACCAAATTAGAGTGTGCTCCACCTACCTCTTTCTTTGATATTATCAAAAACAAGAGATAGCCACTCAGACTAAGCACTTGCTTCCCCCGCCTGGAGGTTCCACCAGACGTTAAGGGGGGAGGGGGGCAAATATCAACTCTTAATGTGCATAAAAAAGATGAGTGGTCTATAGACAAACGGGCCAGAGGAATGCAGTGAGGGCGCTAAAGGCAAAGACTGCAGGTAAACAGTGCTAAAGCCGCCACTTTATGCGCACATCATCCCCTAACCTGCAACAATCAGGCCACAGCATTGACAGCTTAGCGCTACCTAAAGGTTATTTTGATATGTTAGGTGTCTATCATTCTAACGCTTGTATAGTGCCCTGCTAAATCGCACGACGCGTTTCGCCTCATCGCAGGCTCATCAGGAGCCGCAGGAACCCACTCATAAGATACACAAACATATAATCGCCAAACACCTCGTGTGGTGAGGTGGTGGCATTCGGCGCTAGGGAGGCCGTGAGGCCGCCACTCACCTGCGCTGCTTAAATCCAGGAGGCCCGTCCCCCTGGTAACAATCTGAAAGGCTGACAGAGTACAGATGAGAAAGACTCCATTAACACCTTAGCATAATCAGGTAATGATCAGAGGAAACAGACAAAAGAAATGTGATCGTTTACACCTTCTGGACGCACAGTTCTAAGTCTGAAGGTCCATTGCGCCTCCTTTTGCAGGACCTTTTTATCAAAATCGCCCCCATGGGGAGATCTTCTAATAACTTCAATTGCTTCAAAGCTCATCATATCTTCGCGCCATCATGCTCATTATTTATATGGCGGGCAACAGAGGTATCCGCATTGTTCCGAATGTCGCTCAGATGTTCACCGACACAACGGCGGAATTCCCTAATCGTCTTCCCGACGTATTGTTGCCCGCATCCGCATGTGGCCAGGTAGATGAGCCCTCTGGTTTTACAATTGATGAAAGATGTAATAGCGTACTGTCTATTTGTATTAGTACTCATGAATGTGTTTCCCGTTTTAATGGCCCCACACGCCACACAGTTGTATATGTAATAGCCGGTCTGTCACTGACAAGATGACCGTCGTCGGGGTCAGATTTAAGAATCCCCCAAAAGTTAGTTAAAACCTGACTTAACCTGACTTACAGCATCATGCGCACCATCAAAAGTCGCAATTATGCGAACTTGGTCATCTACAGGGTTCCTAGGTTTTGGTTCTAGGAGCGTATCCCTGTTAGTTGACATTGAATGGTGATAAGCTTGCTTAAGGACACTACGTGGGTAACCTCTTTAAAGAAAACGATCATGGAGGTCATTTGCAGCCACCCGAAAATCCACCAATTGGGAGCAATTCCGATGTACCCGTAGGTATTGCCCTTTAGGAATACCCCTCTTCAGCGGAATACGGTGGCAGCTGTCCCACTTCAGGAGGGAATTTGTGGCGGTTGGTTTCCGGTACTAGCGTGTACCGAGACCCCCGTCAGATTCCTAAAAATGGTAAGATCCAGGAATGTGATCTCAGTTTCCTGGACTTCTGAGGTGAAAAAAAGACCTAATTGATTCCGGCTCAGACTGTCCACAAACAAGTGATACTCATCCTTTGTGCCAGACCATAGAATGAGCAAATCATCTATGAAGCGGAGCCATAGATTGATATGCTCCGCCCATATGTTGGTATCCGAGAAAACAACCTACCATTCCCACCAGCCCAGGTAGAGATTAGCAAAACTGGGGTCACAAGGGCTTTCCATTGCCACCCCCCTTAGTTGGTGGTACAATTAGGAAGCATTAGGTCCCGGTGTACCACTACAACGATCTGTGAATAAAGGAGGGACTATCTCCAATATCCAACCATCAAATGCTTTACAGGTCATTAATATCTATAAAAGACCATTGAATACAGTGGAGATATCTCTCCTAGAAAGTGTCCTATCTTTTGTCCCCACGGGATCCTTAAATATGTTTACATGGGTCAAAGATCTTACACTCTTTATCAGAAAACTTAAATGGAGGAAGTTTTTCTCCACCCATGATCGCCAGCAGTGTGCCGATTTGGGCATTGACTTGCAAGAGTTATTTGATGTACGCCTGTTGGCAGATCTGTGGGAGGAAGGAGGTAGAGGTTTGGGAGAGGGAAACCGTTCACGGACCTCAGGCTCCCATCTACTAAAAACCTGCCCCTAGGGGGTGGTACAGCCTTGGACATTTTTCTTAAAGTGGTCATAGACCAATTACGTGGTCTCGAGGACTACAGATGGGGGGACTCCAATTTATCTAGAACCGAGATGATGGCTCTCTTATCCCTTGAACGTGACTAATCAATCGTGATAAAGCCCTCCGATAAGGGGGCAATATCACTGTCTTGGATGTAGAACAATATAAAACGATGTGTCTTAACATCCTAAGGGATAAGGACTGCTATCGGGTCCTCCCACAGAACCTGACATATGTCTTCCAGATCGCTCTGAGAAAAATACTGGAAAAAGCATTAAATGACAAACTGATTGACAAGACTGAATACCAATTTTTGTTCCCCAAGCACCCACAGACTCCATGCTTCTACAGCTTATCCAAAATACATAAGGGTTTAACCCCATTGAAAGGAAGACCTATCGTCTCGGGGACGGGGAGCCTGACACATAACATAAGCATATACGTGGATACCATCTTACGGCCGTTTGTGTTGGCTCTCCCGTCCTACGTGAGAGATTCAATGGAGGTTATCAAAAAGCTGGACGGCATACATCTTGACGACAATGTCCTACTTGCAAGTCTGGATGTGGAGGCGCTTTACAGCTCCATACCACACCAAATGGGGTGTGGAGCTGTGGGCGCCTTCCTGAGACAGAGGGGTACACATCTGTGGGCTCAAAATGAGCTTATCCTGGAGTTACTCCAGTTTATCCTAGAACACAATGGCCCTGATTTATCACACCTTCACTCCAGAATTCTGTCTTCAAAAAGTCGCACGATAGGGCTTTTGCGACTTTTTGCGCATTTTTTTGCGACTTTTTGCATGTGTACACAACTCACTCCAGTTTGTAATATGGGTGGAAAAGTGGGTGTGGTTAGCCATGTTAATGAGTTTCACTCCAGATTTATCATTGCGACTTTTTAAAAAAAGTCGCAAAATAGTCGCAATCTCACTCCAGGAGGAGGGTGGAGTAGGAAAAGTGGAGGAGCTTCTCTAGACAGAAGTGTTAGGTTTAAGGACAAGCCACATTTATCAAACAACCTGTGACGTTTGATAAATGTGGCAGAAAGTACTCCAACACAGACTGAAGCAAAACTGACTTCAAATGTTTTCCTAATGATAAATTCCCCCCAATGTGTTCCTGTTTGACGGCCGCGTGTACCACCAGCTCAGGGGGGTTGCAATTGGGAGCCCTTGTGCCCCCTGTTTTGCTAACCTCTACCTGGGCTGGTGGGAGCGGGAGGTTGTTTTCTCGGATACCAACATATGGGCGGAGCATATCAATCTATGGCTTCGCTTCATAGATGATGTGCTCATTCTATGGTCTGGCACAAAGGATGAGTATCACTTGTTTGTGGACAGTCTGAACCGGAATCAGTTAGGTCTTTTTTTCACCTTGGAAGTCCAGGAAACTGAAATCACATTCCTGGATCTTACCATTTTCAGGAATCTGATGGGGGGTCTTGGGTCATGACCTCCATGATCGTTTTCTTCAAAGTGGTTACCCGCGTAGTGTACTTAAGCAACCTCTATTCTCTGTCCCAATAATTGTAATAATGCCCCTGCCTGACTTTGTTAGGCGCTATATGGCACCACCAGTACGTGCAATGCATGATATGGTCCTCTGGTAGCGATGCACATTAAGATGAAGTTATCTGCAGGTGTTAGAGCATGCCTCCAATATTTATAGACGGCATGTATTGCTTTTATGTCATCTGTAGTATAATATTACTACCCTTATACATAGCATATATGACACTAGGGCTATTTGATTTTGTTACATCATGCATTTGGCCGATCCTGGTGTGCGGATTTAGCTTTTTCCGTGGCTACAGTGGCCATTTATAGGATCATGGGTTGTTCTTGAGCTTAATGGCTTCTTTTGTATATTTTAGTGCTATTCCCGTTTTGCCTATAGGTTGTATTTACCGCCGCTATGTCCCTGTTATTAAAACTCATGTTTTACATGAGCGGTTCGGGTGTAGAGCGCACAGTGTGGCTTACATTACGGGGGAAGAATGCGGGGCTCCACCTCTTACCCCTGATTGGTCAGCAACGGTGAAACCCGGCCTAGGGGAGGGGCCTCCTGAACTTAAGCAGCACAGGTGAGCGGTGGCCTCACGGCCTCCCTAGCGCCAAATGCCGCCGCCTCACCACACGAAGTGGTTGGCGATTATATGTTTGTGTGTCTTGTAAGTGGGTTCCTGCGGCTCCTGATGAGCCTGCGATGAGGCGAAACAGGGCACTATACAAGCGTTAGAATGATATACATCTAACATATCAAAATAACCTTTAGGTAGCACAAAGCTGTCAATGCTGTGGCCTGATTGTTGCAGGTTAGGGGATGATGTGCGCATGAAGTGGCGGCTTTAGCACTGTTTACTTGCAGTGTTTGCCTTTAGCGCCCCCACTGCATTCCTCTGGCCCGTTTGTCTATAGACCACTCATCTTTTTTATGCACATTGAGGGTTGATATTTGACCCCCTCCCCCCTTAACGTCTGGTGGAACCTCCAGGCGGGGGAAGCAAGTGCTTAGTCTGAGTGGCTATCTCTTGTTTTTGTTTCTGTCTGTCTTTTGTCCTTCGTTCGGTGAGGGTTGGAGTTTGTAGGGTTGAGTTTAATACCCTTACTGTGGTCAGCGGATCCTGTGTATTGATTCCGCGTACACCTGCCACAGTCACGTTCCTTTTTCTCCACCCTCACTAGTCCTATTATGTGTGTATCAATTTTGACTAATATGTGGCCCCTGGTCCTTTGGATTTTTAGTGTATACCAATAAAGTTCAATACTTTTTAATATAAACGCTCTTTATTAGGCAGTGATTTAGTTTATAACATTTGAACGTCCAAACATTTAATTTTCTTCTGTGATTTGTTACAACATATCACTGAGCTTAAATATAGAGAATGTTGGTGTCATTGCAATGCCATACTGGACTCTTGCATCTTGTTTGAAAAAATAGACCATGTCCATTAAGTAAGTCCTACTGTAGTTATCTTTGTCTGCTCTTAAAAACAAAGCAGCAGTGGCGTAACTATCGAGGAAGCAGGGGAAGCAACTGCTTTGGGGCCCGAGCTCAGTAGGGGCCCGGGAGCAATAGCAGGGATGTGGCCAGCAGGGCCCTATTTTAATGTTTTTTCATTTATTTTATATTTCCCTGTCTGAGGAGAGCTGGGGGCTGTAACGCTGCGTAAACAAGAGGAGAGGGGAGAGAAGGATTCTCCTACCTCTTCTCTGCACTGCTGCACTCTGTTATCTGATTGGTGGAGCAGCAGAGAGCGGAAGCTGCTTCTCCACCAATCATTTCAACTGACAGACCCCGCTCCCACAGTACAAGAAGCACCATGTGGATGTGACTGACTGATTGCACGCCCACCCGCCTAGCCAGCCGACCACCTGACCACCTCTCTTACCTGCTTGCCTCATGTAGCGCTGCCGACCTCCTGCTCTGGCTGTGACAGACAGCCAAGAAGCTGGAGTAACCATGAGCAGCAGCGCTGTCTCAGCCCTCTGAGCACAACTGCAGCCTGCTGCCGACCTCTTGCTTAGGACTCACTGCAAGGTTGACCAAAATGGTGAGTCTGTGCCCCCCTGCCCTGTACTGTGCCCCCCCTGCCCTGTACTGTGCCGCCCCTGCCCTGTACTGTGTCCCCCTGCCCTGTACTGTGCCCCCCTGCCCTGTACTGTGCCCCCCCTTGCCCTGTACTGTGCCCCCCCTGTCCTGTACTGTGCCCCCCTGTCCTGTACTGTGCCCCCCCGCCGTGTATTGTGCCCCCCGGCCCTGTACCGTGGCCCCCCCGCACCCTGTACTGTGCACACTATGCTGTACTGTGCCCCCCTGCCCTGTACTGTGCACACTATGCTGTATTGTGCCCCCTGCCCTGCATTTTGCCCCTCTGCCCAGTATTGTGCCCTCCTGTACTGTGCACCCCTGTCCTGTACTGTGCCCCCCCGCCGTGTATTGTGCCCCCCTGCCCTGTACTGCCCCCCGGCCCTGTACTGTGCCCCCCCCTGTACTGTGCACACTATGCTGTACTGTGCCCCCCTGCCCTGTACTGTGCACACTATGCTGTACTGTGCCCCCCTGCCCTCTACTGTGCCCCCCTGCCCTGTATTGTTCCCCCCTGCCCTGTACTATGCACACTATGCTGTACTGTTCCCCCCTTCCTTGTACTGGGCCCCCTTTCCCTGTACTGTGCCCCCTGCCCTGTACTGTGCCCCCCTACCCTGTACTGTGCACACCATGCTGTAGTGTGCCCCCCTGCCCTGTACTGTGTGCACTATGCTGTATTGTGCCCCCTGGCCTGTATTGTGCCCTCCTGCCCCGTACTGTGCCCCCCCTGCCCTGTACTGTGCACACTATGCTGTACTGTGCCCCTCTGCCCTGTATTGTGCCCCCCCCTTGCCCCCCTGTACTGTGCACACTATGCTGTACTGTGCCCCCATGCCCTGTACTGTGCACACTATGCTGTACTGTGCCCCCTGCCCTGTACTGTGCACACTATGCTGTATTGTGCCCCTGCCCTGTATTGTGCCCTCCTGCCCTGTATTGTGCCCTCCTGCCCTAGTGTACTGTGCCCCCTTCCCTGTATTGTTCCCCCTGCCCTGTACTGTGCACACTATGCTGTACTGTACCCCCCTGCCCTGTACTGTGCCCCCTGTCCTGTATTGTGCCTCCCTGCCCTGTATTGTGCCCCCCTGCCCTGTACTGTGCACACTATGCTGTACTGTGCCCCCTGCCCTGTACTGTGCACACTATGCTGTATTGTGCCCCCTGCCCTGTATTGTGCCCTCCTGCCCTGTATTGTGCCCTCCTGCCCTAGTGTACTGTGCCCCCTTCCCTGTATTGTTCCCCCTGCCCTGTACTGTGCCCCCTGCCCTGTATTGTGCCTCCCTGCCCTGTATTGTGCCTACCTGCCCTGTATTGTGTCTCTCCCTGCCCTGTACTGTGCCCCTTGCCCTGTACTGTGCCCCCTGCCGTGTATTGTGCCTCGCTGCCCTTTATTGTGCCTCCCTGCCCTGTACTGTGCCCCTCCCTGCCATATACTGTGCTCTTCCCTGCCCTTTACTGTGCCCCCTTGACCTGTACTGTGCCTCCCTGACCTGTACTGTGCACACTATGCTGTACTGTGCCCCCCTGCCTGTACTAGGCCCACTACCGTGTATTTGTCCACCACCCTGTACTGTGCCCCCCGCCCTGTGTCCTATTCCGTACACTATGCCCCAATATAATACCGTGTAGGAGGCATATTACATATGTGCCCCCTTACCATAACCTGTACAGTGCTCCTAGTCATACCCTGTACTGTGCCCTCTTATACTCTACACTGTGCCCCTGGTCATATATTGTACTGTTCCCCTTATACTCTGTTATTCAGTCACTGTATGGCGGTGTTATCCAGTCACTGTATGGCGGTGTTATCCAGTCATTGTATGGCGGCATTATCCAGGCACTTTATGGCCATGTTATCCAGTTACTGTATGGTGGTGTTATCCAGTCACTGTATGGTGGTGTTATCTAGTCACTGTATGGTGGTGTTATCCAGTCACTGTATGGTGGTGTTATCTGGCCATTGTATGGCGGTGTTATCCAGTCACTGTATGGTGGTGTTATCCAGTCACTGTATGGTGGTGTTATCCAGTCACTGTATGGTGGTGTTATCCAGTCACTGTATGGTGGTGTTATCTGGCCATTGTATGGCAGTGTTATCCAGTCACTGTATGGTGTTGTTGTTCAGTCACTGTATGGCGGTGTTGTTCAGTCATTTTATGGCTGTTATCCAGTCACTGTATGGTGGTGTTATCCAGTCACTGTATGGTGGTGTTATTTGGCCATTGTATGGCAGTGTTATCCAGTCACTGTATGGTGTTGTTGTTCAGTCACTGTATGGCGGTGTTGTTCAGTCATTTTATGGCTGTTATCCAGTCACTGTATGGTGGTGTTATCCAGTCATGATATGGGGCTATAACGTTGTTTGTTATCGAGTCATGGTATGAGCTATTATCCAATATGGTGTTATTTAGTCTCTGTATGTTGGTAATATATAGTCACTAAATGTATTATTATTCAGGGATAGAACTAATATCTTTATAGTATATACAGTCATGGCCAAAAGTTTTGAGAATGACACAAATATTATATTTTCACATGATCTGCTGCCCTCTGGTTTTTATGTGTGTTTGTCAGATGTTTTTATCACATACAGAAATATGATTGCAATCATATTATGAGTAACAAAATCTTATATTGACAGTTAGAATGAGTTAATGCAGCAAGTCAATATTTGCAGTGTTGACCCTTCTTCTTCAGGACCTCTGCAATTCTCCCTGGCATGCTCTCAATCAACTTCTGGACCAAATCCTGACTGATAGCAGTCAATTCTTGCACAATCAATGCTTGCATTTTGTCAGAATTTGTAGGTTTTTGTTTGTCCACCCGTCTCTTGATGATTGACCACAAGTTCTCAATGGGATTAAGATCTGGGGAGTTTCCATACCATGGACCCAAAATCTCTATGTTTTGTTCCCTGAGCCATTTAGTTATCACCTTTGCTTTATGGCAAGGTGCTCCATCATGCTGGAAAAGGCATTGTAGATCGCCAAACTGCTCTTGGACGGTTGGGAGAAGTTGCTCTCGGAGGACATTCTGGTACCATTCTTTATTCATGGCTGTGTTTTTAGGCAAGACTGTGAGAGAGCCGATTCCCTTGGCTGAGAAGCAACCCCACACATGAATGGTTTCAGGATGCTTTACAGTTGGCATGAGACAAGACTGGTGGTAGTGCTCACCTCGTCTTCTCCGAATAAGCTGTTTTCCAGATGTCCCAAACAATCGAAAAGGGGATTCATCAGAGAAAATGACTTTACCCCAGTACTCAGCAGTCCACTCCCTGTACCTTTTGCAGAATATCAGTCTGTCCCTGATGTTTTTTTCTGGAGAGAAGTGGCTTCTTTGCTGCCCTCCTTGAGACCAGGCCTTGCTCCAAGAGTCTCCGCCTCACAGTGCGCGCAGATGCACTCACACCTGCCTGCTGCCATTCCTGAGCAAGCTCTGCACTGCTGGTAGCCCGATCCTGCAGCTGAAACACTTTTAAGAGACGGTCCTGGCGCTTGCTGGTCTTTCTTGGGCGCCCTGGAGCCTTTTTGGCAACAATGGAACCTCTCTCCTTGAAGTTCTTGATGATGCGATAGATTGTTGACTGAGGTGCAATCTTTCTAGCTGCGATACTCTTCCCTGTTAGGCCATTTTTGTGCAGTGCAATGATGACTGCACGTGTTTCTTTAGAGATAACCATGGTTAACAGAAGAGAAACAATGATGCCAAGCACCAGCCTCCTTTTAAAGTGTCCAGTGGTGTCATTCTTACTTAATCATGACAGATTGATCTCCAGCCCTGTCCTCATCAACACCCACACCTGTGTTAATGGAGCAATCATGAAACGATGTTAGCTGGTCCTTTTAAGGCAGGGCTGCAATGATGTTGAAATGTGTTTTGGGGGATAAAGTTCATTTTCTAGGCAAATATTGACTTTGCAAGTAATTGCTGTTAAGCTGATCACTCTTTATAACATTCTGGAGTATATGCAAATTGCCATTATAAAAACTGAAGCAGTAGATTTTTTAAAAAATTAATATTTGTATCATTCTCAAAACTTTTGGCCATGACTGTACTGTAGATTCCAGTACATGATACTGTGGAGTTCCCAGTAGAGTAAATGAGCCTTGTAGAACACAGTCCTTACTACTGATCACCAGGACCATATATTCCCGTTATAAAAAATAAAATAAAAAAAATTATACGTTAATGTATACGTTTTTTTTTTAACTGACTTTGCAGGATACAAAAGTGTGGTGGTGTGCTACTGTACGCTTTGGTATCCTTTATTTCCTAACGAATATGTAAAATGGATGGCAAAAACGTAATGTGAAACCACCCTTACATATGCACACATGCAATGCCAGGATAGTCATGGAGGAGGGGGTGGGGGGGTGCCCGTACAAAATTTTGCTGTGGGGCCCGGTCAACTCTAGCTACGCCCCTGCAAAACAGACTATTCTAGTTCACTCCTCACAGTATCTAGCACCGTCTTCAGCCTTCTCGGGTGTCTTCTGTGGAGAGAACTGTGATTACCTAATTAAAGGGGTATTTCCAACTGAAACTTTTATGTTATATGCACAGGATGTCTGATAGATTCCTGCCCTATGTCCAGGACCTTTGCCTATGCCAAGGAATGGGATCCCCTGACACCCCCTCCCATATACAAGCGTGCTCATATCTTTGTGTATCTCCCATAGAGGTGAAAGCAAAGGACATCCCATGTATTCACCATAGATGTCTGAGCTGGGAATACCATTTTAACAAAGAAAAAAGTAGATGTAGATATCAATACAAATTCTACAGTATATTCATATGTGAACATTCTCTTCACTAGAAGCCTGTCCTCAGTGCCCCCTAGAGATAAGAGCTTACTGTCCCTATAGGTAACTCCAGGCCTGCCCAGCAGACCAGAACCCCCACCAGACCTGACCTGTATACGGCAGATTAAAGTTCACATGTAGTATATTTTATAATGGCACTGTAGTAAGTCTTCCTAAGGATCAATGCTTGAAGTGCTTATTGTTACCTTTATACAAGAACAGATTTATAATTAATTCATTACAAATGCCTAGGCAGTGAAATGATTGTTTTAGTGATTGACATCCATATGATCATATACAGTTGTTTCAGGCTTATGGAAATTTACCAACACATGGTGGACATTTTTTTTTCTTAAAGTGTTTCTTAATTTAAAGGCTAATTCCAAAATGCATAATTTACATATCACATTGTGATTATCCTTCTACAGAACTATCATTCACAATTGTTCCTGTTTTGGGGTGGAGGTGGGGCAATCTCTTCTGTTAACCCAAGTCACTCTTTGCTCCTTAAACAGGGGTGTAACTATCGTGAGTACAGAGGTAGCAGTCACCCAGGTCCCAATACCTCAGTGGGCCCAATTGCCCCTAAAGAAGGCACCTACTGTATAAATGGCCCGTTGTAGGTGGAGGAACCTGTTATATATTTGGAGACCACAGCATCATGTTAAACACCTTCCTTAAATGCCCCTCATTTTGGAACTGATAAATTTTACTTAATAAATTTACCAGATACTCGAGAAAATTCCTAATGGTATGCCACACCCCAAAAATTGCATATTATTTCACAATTCCATGCTGTTTATATATAACTGATTCAAGCATATTGCTATACATGAAAAGGTGGATCTTTCACTAGAGATGAGTGAATCATCTGTAAACAAATCAAATTTGTTACAAATTTCCCCTAAAAAATGTGAATTCCAGTGAATCTGAAACTATAACGATTTGTTTCAGACAAAAAGCTCAGAATGGCACCTGCCATTTTACCGATCAGAAAACAACACAGCAAGGCAGGGAAGATGAAGAAGAAACTCAGGTGGCAGACAGCTAATCAGGAAGGCCTATACTGACACGTCATACCCACTATATAAGATCCCAACCAGGAAATGCATGTGTTTTTTGGGATTATACATTGTTGGCATAGAACGTCTGTCAGAGAGAAAAGAGAAATCTTATCTTAAACACAGAATACAGCTTAGTGTCGGGGGGTCAGGGAGTTAGTGAGGCAATAGCTAATTAGTTAAATGTAATTAATTGATAGACGGGACATAGGTTTAGCTAGGGACAGGACATGAGATGAGTTTAGTGTATCACTCAGTCATGCTGCCAGCCATTGTCAGTGAGTACTGCAGCAGCATTCCAAGCTATACCAGTCAGTTTTTTATAAATGTGTATCACCTCAATGTACATTACATAATTCACAATCACAGACACATATCTTCTGCACTATTAATTCTGAAGCTGATAGTATACCACCTGACGCATTTTTCTCATCATAATTCCCATGTATGGTACTGGACCCAGTCCAATTGATCTTTATAAAAGTGGGCTGATTGCTTAGCTGCTCTATTACTGTGTAATAGTGTTTCTGACTAATGGCACACTGAGTCATGGACCTATCAGGTTCTGATCCAGGGACTCGGCGCTCTAATTAAATCCCTTCCTGGCCATACAGTATTGCCAGTCATAGTTTTTGACTCACTTGCTGTCTTCCTGGTTCTTGTTACTGTGCTTATTTAGATTGATTGTGCTTCTAACCCTGGCTTGTCTTCTGACCACTCTTTGTCTCTCACTGGATACTGTGTACTCCGTCTGGTTCGTATCTTAGCTTGTCTTTTAACCACTCTTTGTCTCTTGTTTGGCACTGTGTGTCCCAACTGGTTTAGAACTATTTACATACTACTATGTATTGTGTTTGTCTGTGTTAGTCTGTCTCTGCATTTATATAGCGTAGGGACCATTGACCAGTTGCAGTCTAGCTATCTAGGGCTTGTACTGCAAGTAGGTAGGTAGGGAAAGCAGGCTGGGTACTAGCCTTAAGGCTCACAGTGGTTACACTGCTGGAATTGTATAAAAAACTTTATATGTGTAAGGCCCCATTCACACGACCGTATGAATGGGGCCGTATCTATCCGCAAAATTGCGGGAATAGATGAAGCCCCATTCACCTTTATGGGGCCGGGAGCCGCGGCATGGAGCTAGCTCCGTGCCGCGGCTCTTTTGAAGCATGTCCTACACTTGTCCATGAGCACGGACAAGTATAGAAATTTTCAATGAGGCCGCACGGCGTGTGTTCCGAGCGCTGCGGAACACACGCCGGGCGGCCCCCATATATTTGGTCGTATACGGTTGTGTGAATGGGGCCTAAATATAATGATGGTATATACTCATTATACTCATAGGTGATAAATCTGATGACCAGGCAGGAAGTATTGCAAACTGGCAGAGACATTCCTGGGAAACCTTTGCTGTTTGTGGGTGAGCATTATCCTGCTGAAAAATGCCAGTTGGAAGCCCTGCTATGAGAGGTAACACATGTGACCTCAAAATGTCCTGCACATACAATGGGGAAAAAAAGTATTTAGTCAGCCACCAATTGTCCAAGTTCTTCCACTTAAAAAGATGAGAGAGGCCTGTAATTGACATCATAGGTAGACCTCAACTATGAGAAAATCACATTTTCTGATTTTTAAAGAATTTATTTGCAAATTATGGTGGAAAATAAGTATTTGGTCAATAACAAAAGTTCATCTCAATACTTTGTTATATATCCTTTGTTGGCAATGACAGAGGTCAAACGTTTTCTGTAAGTCTTCAAAAGGTTGGCACACACTGTTGCTGGTATGTTGGCTAATTCCTCCATGCAGATCTCCTCTAGAGCAGTGATGTTTTGGGGCTGTCGCTGGGCAACACAGACTTTCAACTCCCTCCAAAGGTTTTCTATGGGGTTGAGATCTGGAGACTGGCTAGGCACTCCAGGACCTTGAAATGCTTCTTACGAAGCCACTCCTTTGTTGCCCTGGCGGTGTGCTTGGGATCATTGTCATGCTGAAAGACCCAGCCACATTTCATCTTCAAAGCCCTTGCTGATGGAAGGAGGTTTGCACTCAAAATCTCACAATACATGGCCCCATTCATTCTTTCATGTACACTGATCAGTTGTCCTGGTCCCTTTGCAGGGAAACAGCCCCAAAGCATGATGTTGCCACCCCCATGTTTCACAGTAGGTATGGTGTTCTTTGGATGCAACTTAGCATTCACTCTCCTCCAAACACAACGAGTTGTGTTTCTACCAAACAGTTCTACTTTGGTTTCATCCGACCATATGACATTCTCCCAATACTCTTCTGGAACATCCAAATGCTCTCTAACAAATGTCAGACGAGCCCGGATATGTACTGGCTTAAGCAGGGGGACATGCCTGGCACTGCAGGATCTGGTGGCGTAGTGTGACGGTAGCCTTTGTTACGTTGGTCCCAGCTTTCTGCAAGTCTTTCAATAGGTCCCCCCTTGCGTGGAGCCCCTGATCGAGGGAGATTATCAGTGGTCTTCTATGTCTTCCATTTTCTAATTATTGCTCCCACAGTTGGTTTCTTCACACCAAGCTGCTTGCCTATTGCAGATTTAGTCCTCCCAGCCTGGTGCAGGTTTGCAATTTTGTTTCTGGTGTCCTTCGACAGCTCTTTGGTCTTCACCATAGTGGAGTTTGGAGTGTGACTGTTTGAGGTTGTGGACAGGGGTCTTTTATACTGATAACAAGTTCAAACAGGTGCCATTACTACAGGTAATGAGTGGAGGACAGAGGAGCCTCTTAAAGAAGAAGTTACAGGTCTGTGAGAGCCAGAAATCTTGCTTGAAATACTTTTTTTCCACCGTAATTTGCAAATAAATTCTTTAAAAATCAGACAATGTGATTTTCTGGATTTGTTTTATCATTTTGTCTCTCATAGTTGAGGTCTATCTATGATGTCAATTACAGGCCTCTCTCATCTTTTTAAGTGGGAGAACTTGCACAATTGGTGGCTGACTAAATACTTTTTCCCCCCACTATATCAGTGAACTATTAGTGTCCAGCAACGGTGAAGTGCTTACCACCAAGCCTCCATATTTGAAACTAGATTCACTGGTAAAGACTATAAAGTTCCAGTTGGTAGCAGTCCAGGTTACTTGTTCACGACACCACTGCAAACAAAGGCAACGGTAGCTGTCCCTCAATGGCAGGAAAAGTAATAGATGCATTGACAGCAAATTTCCTTCTGGTAAGCACCTGGAAATGGTCCAGGCAGAGATTGGGTGTGTAATGAAAGTGCCACTTGTGTCTGGATTCTGGATCAATTCGTTCAAATGACTATCCTGCTTCTCTCAGTCCAATGATACACCCAGTCCAAAGCTTGTCAGCTGGACAAAATGTCTTTGAGTGTATCATAGTGCCATGTCTAGCAGTCAATGATCTCTCACCAAGAGGTATGCTACCCAAAAGTAGCCTTTGAAACCTTTTACATCATCTTGTGGCAAGTGTCCAATCAAACCATACCTGTAATTATTTACATATCTATCTGAGACATAACAGCATGCTGAGTTTTGCAGCAGTCTGACATTTCTCTCTGGGTGCATTATTTTTTTTTTGTCAATGAGTGTGTGTGTGTGTGTATATATATATATATATATATATATATATATATATATATATATATATATATATACCGGTATTAACACCAAACTTGTTGTTACTCCTCAAGAATGGATGATTTTTTAAAAAACCTTTTACATTTTAAATAGCATAGAAAATTTGACAGTGCTGTGGGTTTATAAATGGTCTAACGGGCTACTTGTTACTTGTTACCACTGGCTACTAACAATTTACCCACAGCTATATATGTTGTTGTCATTTTGGCATTACTAATGCTGTCTTGGCATTAGAGAGATTGAAAGGGGTTGGATACAGTCCTAGGGGACACCACGGTGACATATACAACTTTTCAGGGCACTTGAGACACCTTTAATTAAAAATATTCAGACCCATATCAAATGATTTGTGCAAATCTGATCGAAAATATCAAGAAATTTGCTCTCAATCTTTCACACAATGAACCGCAAATGTCCACCTGTGACCATCTAATTGATATCCTTTGGTGGAGGGAAAAAAGTCGGAGGGAGTTAATAGGGAGGTTCCCAATCAATACCAATTACCTTGGATTTTATTCCATTTTTGCGCTTGATTATGGTTATTATACTAGATCTTCTTATTCTCATATATTATTCTCTGAACTGTTCTCGTCCATTCAATTAATTATGGAAAGGCTCCTGACAGACACTTTCTAAGTATAACTAATCTAGCCAAAAATAAAGATCTAGTAATAACATATTTCTGTTCTTTGTTACAAACCAACCCCAAAGTTCAGTTCAGTCCAGTTCAACCCTAAAAAGAAATATGAACTTTTACTCTCCTCTCCCCTACTGCCAATAATGATTTAATTGGACAATTCCAGATTCACCATGACATTTCATACCCTTAGCCCTTTCTCTCCTTCCTATTTTCAACAAAGTTTGATTATAATAAAATTCTAATACTAAATTAAATTAGGTCATTTTGTCATTCCTATTCAGTCTCCCATTTGAACCTGTTCCACCATACTGATATCCTTCAGCCATTTTGACAACTAACATCAAATGTATTTGATCACACCCCTATAATATACCTATAAATATATGAACTATCTCCTTTCCTTAAATAACTGTGAAACAACTTTAATCCCTATACACCTCTAGAATGGTGATTAAGATAGTCCCCTAAATTCCTTTCTATAACAATTATCCCAGATATAAAATTAAAAACTCCTTTGATACCTAATATCGCTTTATACGCCACCCAATTCTTCATTAAAAGTTTACTAATTGGACATTTAAAGAAAGGTTCCTGCCCTAACTGTCCTGATTCTAAAAGAACAAAAATATCTCTAAAAGGTTTCCTACCAAACGCAACCAAGGCTTTCATAATACTAGAATCTTTCTAGCAATAGATGAATTGCAATTGTGATGCCACAAAATACCCATGAAAGTATGGCAGTGAAAAGCCACCTTTACTTTCTGGCTTACAGAGACATTTCTGTTTAATACATACACGTTTTCTTCCCCAGATAAGTTGATTCATCAGTGTCTCAGTAAGCTTGAATAATTTTTAATTGATTCAAACTGGACTAAATACTAAAAAAACAACAGCTGCAGCAGTATCACCATTTTAATAAGGCCAATTCTATCCATTGTGGAGAAAAGGCACTTTAGACGACTTACACTTTTGCTCTGATTTTAGATACCAAAAACCTTACCAAAAACATTCAATGCAAAATATGTATCAAATTCTACTATGACCTCAATTCCCAAATAATCAAAGCTCAATCCAAATTTTTAAAATTTCCCATTAGGCGTAGCACAATGTCATCCAAGGGGAGAACTACAGATTTAATACAATTAATATCTAACCCAGAAAATTTCTCAAATTCCCTCACTATACCAGTTACCCATGATTGATATTTGAGAGTCACTTAGATATAAAAGGATGCCATCAGCATATAAGAGCAGTTTGTTCCCTTCCCTGTCACATCCAATCCCATCTTACTAGTTTATCCTTTCCTATATAGTTGAAGAGGTTGGCCAATTTCTGGCTGCTTGTGACTTGCCTGGTCACATGACCCTCCACCAGCAGCCATTTTATGGACAGCACAAAACAATTTAGCAAACAAGGAGTCATACCTTATGAAATATAGAAAAAGGATGCAGAATACCAACAAAGGTTGTATCAGTAAGTGTCATATAATCATCTTAGAAATACATTGGTAAACAGTAACCAGAAAGTGGCCAACCCCTTTAATGGTTCAATAAATAGGGCAAATAATGAGGAGAGAGGAAATCCCTGTCTAGTTTCCCTAGATAACATAAATGAATTAGTAACCTGCCCATTAATTTTAACTCTTGCCGTAGGATAATTATATAGCTCTTTTTCACCCAATTATGAATAATGAAATAAGCACCCCAGCCAAACGTCTCGATCACTTTCCAAAGGAAAATCCATTCCACCCTGTCAAATTCCTTTAAGGGATCCAGTGGCAAAATAGAGTGGGTTTCCTCCTAGCCCAACTCACAAAGAGGCTTTGCAGGTTACAGTTTATGCTCCAACTAAATTATTGTAATTAGAGCAAATTATTGGGAAAAAACGTTTTTTAAGTCTAAGGGCCAATATTTTAACTAATATTTTAGTTCTGTATTCCTGTTGAATCTTATTATGGGCTGGTTTCCTGGCAGCAGCGTTTTGCCTGGTACCCTATGGGCACTCTCTGTATCAAAGGGGTCAGCCAAATTTTCCTTTCCAATAATGTCATGGAGTCACTTCTGCAAAAACTGGACAGCGTCCTCTCCCTTACTTCTTTCCTTGAGACCAATTGATCAACTGTTTTTTTTCCTTTAACTCTTTGGGGGAAGGGGGGGGGGGGATTTATCTAACCTGGTGTAAAAGAAAACTGACTTATTTGTCCATATCAACTAATCCGATTGCATTTTTCAACTAAAAATGAAATGAGGAATCTGTTTGGTTGCTATAGGCAACTAAGCCAGTTTTCCTTTACACCAGTTTTGATAAATTTCCCCTTGTATTTTCTTTTAGAGCACTTACCACTTTTAATGTATGTTATGAAGCTCTTGTTCCAGGTTTGCCATCTTTTTTTTCCCTCTATCTTGAATTCAGTCCCTTATTTTGTTGAATCAATGAGGTATCATTACAGGCTACTCCCAACTTAGACAACAGCACCTTGATAGAAGTTTTGCATTTTTTAACTGCTGCTAAGATCTCCACTAAAATTTCACCTTCCTTTTTATCCTTTCCATCAGCACCTTCACCCCTTCCACCTCCAGTGCAACAAATCTTGATCCTACTACATTGCCCACAGTTAATTCTATCTGGGTTCAAGTTCCTTAGAGCCAAGTGTGTTTTCTCTTGCAGTGATTTTCAAAACCTATTTTAACTGTCTCAGCCCAAGCTCACCCCCCCCCCGCCATTGCACTTAAATATCAGTCCAAGAATTCCCAGCTGTATTAATGCACAGGATTTCCTTATCTCGCAACTCCTCACATTCCTCCGAACCAAAATCAAGACATCTTAAAGGGGTTCTCTGGTCTTTTAATATTGATGACCTATCCTCAGGATAGGTCATCAATATCAGATGGGTGGGGGTCCGACACCCAGCACCCGCTCCGATCAGCTGTATGAGGAGACAGCGCACATAGTATGCATGTACCGTCTCATATCTCTCTTCCTGCTTGCAGCTGCTTTGCCATAGACATAGCTGCAGCACACTGCACGTGCCGTCTCCTCATTCAGCTGATCGGTGGGGATAGGTCATCAATATTAACAGCCCGAGAACCCCTTTAAGATACTATCTAATTGCTTCCAACAGTAAAGGGTAAAGGCTGTATTAGACAAGTAGATTTCCTACCAATGACGATTGACAATCGAATAGTTGGCAGCTCATTGGCTCATTCGAAAGTTCTCACAGAGCAATGATCGCTGTAGTAATCGATAATTCAATGATTATAAAGCCGTTAATCATTTGTCAATGCATATACTACACACAAAGATTATAGCTCATGGAGGTGGACTTTGGTACACCTACAACAGCACACCACACCTACAGTCTGATCTTCTAAGTAAGACTTATTACAAAACACAGATATTTGCTGGATAAACAAGAATTTTTAAGCATGCTGAAAAATCACAATCAGCGAGAATCAAATGATTTTGCGATCGCTGGAAACTATCACAGTGCAAATATCGCACTTTTGCGAGCGATAGTACAATTTTTCATTTCTCACAAACATCTGATACAGGCTTTAATCACAAATGGAGTGGTCTCACCTGTCTGGTAAAATGCAGGTTGATGTCCCTTCTTGTACAGATACTGATCTTTCCCATTTTGTTCTTTAATCCTCACTCTGCATTCAAAGCTAGTTAGAGTCATTTTAGGGAGGAAAGTGAGGGAGCATGTGAATCCCAGAGATGGCTTATCTAGGAGGACATTATTGCCCCAGAGAGACTGCAGGGTCCTAGGCCACAGAAGATCTGTAAACTAGGGAGTATTTGAGTCATCAGAGTGGTAAAGCAAGCTATCAAGCTAAATCAAGCTATAAAGACTGCTGCAATGTGGTGGGAAACATATTAATACATCATCACCACAAGTTAAGACAGGCATAGCTTAAAGCCGGCCCTATACAGTGGAAAACTACAGTCACAGGTGCCAGAATAAGGCCGTAAGGAAGGGACTACAGAGAGAAACTTTGTCAGCTAGCAAATTTCTGAGTGTCATCTTCTGCCACCATACCTCATTATTTGGGAAGAGAGAGATTACAGTTTGTACGAACTGCTGCTGGATGTGCTGCTGTGACACAACACCTCATCAGGGCCACTACCACTCCCATCCTCTGCACCGGCTCCTTAGAGACTCAATGGATATGTATCAATGTGTGCAGAATGAGCCACAGATCCTTGTCGCACTTCTGAATAGCATCCTTCACCACCATAGCATCCCAAAGGCTTGACACATCCACCACATTACCCTAGCACATGGCAAGCAGGATGATGCAGATAATGTCATGGGGGGGGGAGGGATGTGTGGCACATCCTACATCATGTCGTTCATGTTCCACCCACCATGTTAAATTTACATGCTTAACATCCTCTCGCCATATTCTGAAGCAACAACTACTGATTTTTTAGTGGCACAAACAACCTCCTTAGTTTTTATGAAAGCAAATGACTGGTTGTCATATCGTTGTTTCTGACATCATTGACTGAATATAATAGTAATAATAACATCGTGTTTAGAAACGTGATCTTAAACAATTTCTAATTACATTTTATGATTTATTTCAAGGTTGCCTAATAGTGGCTTCATCATAACAGAGAACTGGGTCATAGATAGTAATTTCAACCCACTGAGGTCTTCATTTATAACAGTGATTTATCACAAAAGGACAAGTTAACAACAGCAACAAATGATGGATGGTAGGTTTTTTTTTTAATGAAGATTAGAAAAAGAAAACGACTTTTTATCTGCATTTTTTTCTACCTGTCCAATGTGGTTTTCGGTTATATTGAAAAACAACAGATAGAGACACATGCATGTAAATGGCTTCTGTTTTAAAAAATAATTCTGATACAATACAGTGTGTCTTAGATTTAACTTCAGCAATACCAAATTTGGTATTGGTTTTGCTTTTTGGTCATTGAGAGACACTTATCAGGTGATGCACCACATGGAGTGCAGTAATGGCAGCCTTGCTTTTGTTAGGGTAGATTCTCACTTGTGCTAAAATGATCTGGTACGCTGTTCCAGCAGAGAACAGACTGCCGGAGTTCACTGAATCAGGCTTAGCTGTATACTGCCATTCGCCAACAGAAGACATTGACTATAAAGAGAACTGGAGGGGATCTGTCTGCTTTCGGGCATCTGACGGTTTTTCTCAATTTGAAACCTGGCATTTCGTGGTCAGATCTCTGCCGGATTCCATTATAGTCAAATAACATCAGCATCTGGTTAGGCCGGATCCAGTGCACTCTGGCAGGCCGTCCTCTGCTGGATCAGCTTGCAGGATACGTTTAACGCAAGTGTGAACCTACCGTTATCACACAAAGCTGCATTGTACAAAGACACATGATTGTAGAGAAAACACAGACATTAGAATAGGTGAATTTTTAAATGATCACAAAGAAAAACTAAGGGGGTCATTTACTATCAAGAAATATGCCTATATTAGGCGTATTTCTGGTGCCAATTGCGGCACAAAGGTTATTTGCCCCACAATCTGTGACTTTTCCCTGCTCATGCCAGGTCTAAAAAAAGTAGGCGGGGAAGAAGGCCCATCTCATTCATCATTTTATATACAAATGTAAGACAAGAAACTGGCTGACCTTTAGATTGGTGCTGGATACACTGAAGTTATGTAGAGGCCAGCGCCTCTTCATAACTTCGGAGGATCCACCGTCAGCTGTAAGGGTTTAAAATGCCGGTCTTAATAAACGACCCCTTAAGGGTATGACACTGGGGGTTCAAAGAACACCAAAGAGAATTTTTTTTTGTGTCACATGCCACCCCCCTGAGCTCTGCACAAAGTATAACAAGAGTATGTATTTGCTTGGAGTGTTACTTTAATAAAAATCTTTATTAGCTGTGAATGGCATGAACACAACAAATGTGAGCCTAGTGGGGGGCTATACTGAGTGTAAAAATATTGTATGTGCCTCTGGACTAAGAGGGATTTGCTGTAGGACTATAGTAACAGCAATAGTCTGTTTTGTTATGCATTCTATAGCAGCAGGTCAAAGTCTACCCTGGTCGCCATTTGGGCTAAGACTAAAGCCCAAACATTACAGAGATGTTATATGAAAAGAGAAATATAAATGGTTCTCTGAATATTGTTCAATTATAATTGAAATTAAATTAACATTATGCACGCAAAAAAAAATTAACATGGAAGCATGGTACGCATTTTACTTTCACACATACCTACACACAATGTGCAGCGTAAGACAGACATACTGTGCTTTCGGATCCCAAGCTTTTAAGAATTTTTTTTCTTTGTTTTATTAATTAAGTGAAAATAGCCCCCATCTGTGATTGGCTCGCAGGGTCTGATTCCCATTTAATCACACGGCGCCATCTGGTAAAGCGAAGATACATCTTCCACAGAAGACCATATGTTCTGTGGATTCATGCTCCAGGAACAGAGGCAACGCGTTATCAGGGTTCATATGAGTGTGACAGTAATGATAGAGAGAGGGAGGAAGCTTTACTCTAAACATGGCTTCTTCTAACATGCTGATAAATTAGCCTCATCATCCCTATTTCTATAAATTATGTATATGCCATACATGTAAATGTGTCCTATAGACATTATAGATGTGGATTTGCTTTATTTTTCTTTCATTCTGTTGGTGTTACTAAGGTACAGTGATACATCAGCTTTGAATCAGAATTACATCTCCATCTAAAATGATTTAGTTTCAGGACTGATTTCATATTCTGTTTTAATGGTTATGGAAATGTTACAGAATAACTCTATTTGCAGTGGCTGTGAAATGTTTTTCTGTTATTTTTTTAAGGAGAACTACCAGAAAGTCCAACGTAAAATAATGTTTAAATAACGTAAAGAATCTATTAAATCTCCTATGCCGGTGTCCCCATGGCAACATTTCCTGCTCCGGTGCTGGTACACCCACCGATCATAATTAATGGGGGCTCCAATTCCTTTGTGTGAATGAAGCCATATTGCACATCCGTGATCACCACTCCACTGACTTCTAGTTCACTGTACTGTACTCATCAGTCTCAAAGACACTATATGGAGCAGTAGTCACGTAGACACTCTACCATACCATTCACACAGGGTGCAGAGTCAACCATTCTCGTGGTCTTTGGAGCCCAGTGGTCTTAGTCCCAGAGATTATACTGTACATTTATCATTTCTTTTGTGTGTAGGTGATAAATGTTGTTTGTAGGCCAAACTCTTTAATAAATTTGTCTGCATTGAGCTTCTTTGAGGAATGTGTTGGGTCAGTTGTTACAATTTTACTCACATTTTTTGGTCAGTTTACTGTATTTCTTATCTGAAGAATATCATCAATTAGATTCAACCTGAAAATAGTTAGTGCAATTTATCTGTATATTTATTTCTTGAATCATCCATCATATGCTGCTTTGAATACAGTTATACTTAGTCTACGTTTATCCTTTACTCTTATCCTTTAGTCTACGTGAATGGTTGTAAGCAGCACTTTATTTAGTAATGCCTTCTATAAACTGACCAGCAAGTTCTTAAAAACTGTAAGAGCTGTGTGAGAGCAGCTTTGAGTGAAACATTGCTTGAGTGCAGACACCATCAACCTATTTCATTTGTGTAGGTCTCTGAGTTCTCAAGGAGCATCATGTCAATATGATGTGTTATAGATACTAGGGATGAGCGAATCGACTTTGGATGAAACATCCAAAGTCAATTCGCTCATCCCTAATAGATACATGATAGGAGATGACAATTGTCTGTGATGAGATTTATTTGTATAGTGCTAACATATAGTATTTCCAGTTACATTAGAGAAAGTGATTGGCCTCCCTGAAAAGGTATGTTTTAAAGCATACTTAAAACTGTGTATGTTGGGTATGAATTTAATGGTCTGGAGTAACAAACACATTGCAGAGAATTGTTGCAGCTCAGGAAAGGTCATGGAGATGGGAGTGAGAGGTTCTGATCAGGGGGATGTCAGTCTTAGATCACTGGCAGAGTGTAAGGGACTGGTAGGGTGACACAATAAGGGAGGAGATGTAGGGAGGTTCTCCACTGTGGGGAGCTTTGCAGGCGAGAGTAATAACTTAACTGAAGAATCACTCAAGTGGATGGGTGGCCAGTGCAGACTGGAATAAACTAGAGACATAAATATAGCGGTTAGACAGAAAGCTGAACATAGCCATTGCATTTCAGGTAGACTGGAGAGGAGAGAATTTGGACCGTGGAAGACTGATTTAGTAATGGGTTACTGTAATCAACAATAAGAGTTCTGGCTGTTTTCACTGTAAGAAAATGATGGATTCTGGAAATGTTTTTGAGGTGCAGTTGGTAGGCGCAAGCAAATGATTGAATGTAAGGTGAAGGAAAGATCAGAGTCAAACATAGCACCAAGACAGCGGGCATACTGCCTAGGTGTTATGGTAGTACCACACTCTGAGATTGGAATACCAGATTTTTGAAAGATTAAAGTCTTGGACCACCACAGATTTTAAGAACCAAAGTGCTTTGTAGACAATGGTATTTTCTCATCGCCATTTTCTCATTGCTCTGTTATAGGAACAGGACAACAGCAGTGCTGGACTCATCATAAGATGGACACCAACAGACCCAGATAGACTGTCATGATGTCTGTCATTTTACTGCACAAAATAGTGCACTATGCTGCACTATTTTGTTTTATCATTTTTTATGACATCTGTGATGGATACTCCAAATCGATTCTCCATTGCAGAATAGTCTAATTCTTAAAGGGAACCTGTCATCAACTTTATGCTGCCCAAACTAACAGCAGAATAAAGTATTGTGCGGGTGTGTTAATTTCAGCGGTCTGTCACTTATAAGTTAAGAGTAAGTGGTTGCCAAGAACCAACATCACAATCATTGCAGATTAGGCCTGGAAAAGAGTCATGGCCACCTGAGAAGAGTCCCGGTTATTCATGAATTCCTACTCTCCCTGCCCACCTGCTGATGACTGACAGTCTTCTACCTAGTTTTCTCCCTTTCTCTCTAGGAGAGAACTGCCAATCATCAGCAGATGGAGGGGGAGATCAGGAGATTACGAATAACCATGACTCTTCTCAGGTAGATTTCACTCTTTTCAAGGTCTGTGCTGCAATGATTGTGATGTTGGTTCTCGGCAACCACTTACTTTTAGCTCATGAGTGAAACACCTCTGAAATCAGCATTTCTGTCACTACTTTATGCTGCCCCCAGTGAGATCAGCATAAAGTTGATGACAGGTTCCCTTTAAAGCCAGCAGAGATTTCTGCTTGTGGAATTCTGACACACCATCCATTGAGTTGAAGGGCCATTTGTTTAGAACATTGTGTCAGATTTTCATTAACAGAAATCTATTAGGCTCTTGAGCACTACACCTTTTTTAGCCCTTTCATTCAAGAAAAACAGTTGTGGTCTGAGATTTTCTCATATGTCTCTCTGATATTTCAAAAGATGATTTTATCTGGATTTTCCCTTTAAGTAGTATTATCACTGAATTCCAACAGTCTTTACACATAAGAGCAATCCGTGCTGCCTGATGAGCCAGTGCTACCCTGTAATTTCTACTTACATAGACTCTAACCAAAATAGAAAGACAGAGACTCAGAATTTCTTAAATTAAAAGCAGGGCTCATATGGTGATGGAAATAAATGACAATGGAAATATAAGGGAATATAAAACCTTTAATAATCAGTCCTAGACTGATTATCTCTGCAAGCCATTTTTCAGTCACAGGCAACTAATGGGATTACTCATGATTAATGAAATATCTGCTATCCTTTTGATGACGAGGTGTTAAAGGGGTTTTCTTGACCTTAGATATTGATGACCTAAACATTTGATAGGTAGTCAAGATTCAGATTGCTGGGGGTTTATCACCCTGCACCCCCACCAATCAGCTGTTAGTGTCAACTACAGTTCCATGGAGTAAACAGCATATGTAGCCGGTACACCACAGCTTTGTAAATTGTGTAATGGCTGCTCTCAGGTGTTGCAGCTTTGCTACCATACACTTGAATGGGAGCTGATCTGACGTATCTGAAAACGACCACTGCACAGAGCTGTGGTGTTCAGGCTGCATACAATTTTTACACCCTGGAACCGTGTCAGCAGGTAATTGTTGGGGGTGCCGGGTGTATTATTAACAAATATACATTTTGTATGATTCGATGATTACACAAATGACACTTTTTTTTCTTCCACTTTGCTTGTATAACCCTACATTTTTTTAATAGTCGTACCCACTGTGTTGACCGATAAAGATGCATTCCAGTAGTACCTGCTTATACTACTTGGCAACTTGACAGATTAATTTACTATAAAGAAAAATGTTAATGCAATCACTAATCACTGAACACTAATGTAAAAGAGATAAAATGTAAGTTACCTATGAAATTATCCTTCTCTTTAGTCCAGGAAACACATACTTTTGGGCTCTGGTCCCCCTGCAAATTAAGACAGGTGTTATGCACTAATTAAACTACTGAAGAGTAAAAAAAACTCCACTTTCCCCTAGGCCCTCGTGTCATTATCAAGAAAAAGCCAAGACAATTCGAGAAAAGAAGAAAACTTTATTGTAGGAAATAGACATCTGCTGTTGCTTAGTCTGAGGGAAAGTCTTTTTTTTATTTTGTAGGTGTAGCAGAAATGTAGATATAGCAACAATACAAGAAACAGATACAGCTGACAGAAGTACTGTTCAACCATAACCACTTTTTCTGAAGCCTCAATGTGCAGCCGATAGCATATGATGCAATGATGACATTTGAGGTAGGATACTGTGGTTCACGTTTAGAGCTTACAAACCTGTACATATCTAGTCCTGCTCTTAGCTGAGAAGTAGATACAGTTGTATCCAGTCTAGTGAAAACTCTGAGTGCTAATAGTTCATCAAATGCACAATTATCTCTGTTTGCTACAATGTATCATTCTGCAGTCCAGGCTGTGTAGCTCACAGAGCATTGCCTACATTGGATACAATAGATACAAATTAATACTAGTTCTTAACTAAAGTAACCTTAGATCTATAATAATCAAGCATTTTTTACGAGAATCCAATGTCAGATTTGGTTTGCAATATATGAAAATTTGCTAACCTTATTAGATGACATGATTGCTTCACACTACTTTACCAGGGGGTTTAATAGCCAAATATAGTATTGGTTCTCCTTTGATCCCTGAGATATGGAAAATACTGATTTACACGTAGATTATGTTAGTATAACTTACCAATAAAAGTATAAAGATAAGAAAATTCTATAAAAGTCCCACCCTGGGGAAATTCAGTGTTACAGCAGCACAGAGAGTAGAAATACTCCAAAATAACAGTTACAGTGACAGTAGGATTCAGATAAAAAGCTAAAAATAAGAGATATAGGTATCACAGTTTAAAAAATTAATCACATCAAGAGTAAAATTGCCCTGGCATTACTTAAAGGGGTTGTGCAGCCTTTTTGTATTGATGACCTTTCCTCAGGATAGATCATCAATATCTTTTCAACTGGGGTCCAACCCCGGCACCCCCACAGATCAGCTGTTTGAAGAGGAGGCAACATTCCGTGCAAGGTCTAGTTTTTCTTCATTACACTGCCTTTTCGCCTCAGAAGCAAGTGTAATTACAAGTATTCACTCCAGTCACTTGAATGGAGTGAGTACTTGTAATTACACTACACCACTGCTACAGGGGAGACAGCGGGTAGTGTAATGAAGAGGAAGCAGCACTCACATGGAGCACCGCTTGCTCTTCAAACACCTCATCGGCATAGATGCCGGGTGTCGGACTCCTGACGATCAGGTCATCAATATAAAACCCTGCACAGCCCCTTTAAGGATTTGCTCATACATTAGCACTAGTAGAAATGTAGTAACCCATGCACTTGTAAAGAGAAGTGCACTATCCAGTGAAATACATGTCCATACATCATGGTGGCTTTTAGATTTCTATGCAATAATAAGGCCTTTAGCAAGCAATCCAAAAGGGAACCGAGGTTACCCAGTTTACAAATGTCATCATTGCAACCACCACTTTCTGAAGATACAAAATGATGGAACATTCAACTGAAAAGGCCTGTGTTTTCCCTCATGTATGGTACATGTTTGAAAATCTTATGGAAAATATGGGATAAACAAGTAAGGTTACAAATTCTGTTAAATTTCCTTTGTTGGGGATGGGGAGAGTAAATTACTGTCACACATAAATTATTTAATGATAAATTGGTGTAAGGGC
The DNA here is from genome assembly GCA_900303285.1 of Rhinella marina. Lineage (NCBI taxonomy): Eukaryota > Metazoa > Chordata > Amphibia > Anura > Bufonidae > Rhinella > Rhinella marina. The sequence goes on along the minus strand of ONZH01009297.1, from coordinate 6,704 downwards.
TGATTGACACGATTGTGGTCAGTTTAGGAAACATGATTCGTGTGTTGAACTCATCTCCTGAGCTAATAGTGCCTCCTCTGACCTAGACTTCATCATAATGTTTCATGATATAGCTGATATCAGATTGTGGGTCTATTGTACTGTACTCATATGATGCTGTGAGCACAGTACAGTGGAGCCACAATCAGATAGGAACTGACTGTATCATATATCACTATGATGCAGTCAGTTTGGGTCAGAGGAACTAAGGTTGGTCTGGGAGCTGTGGCCAACACACAGACAATGTTTTCCAGACCAAGCATGGTCATGTGAATCAGCCCTAAATAAAATTGTACATAACTTGTTCTCTTGTTTGGGGGTTAAGTACTTCTGTCACTGGGTAAACCAATAATCGGATTGCTTTAAAATGACCTTCCAGTCCAAAAATGTATTTGACTACACACCTGATGCCCTCCTCCATTGCATAGTTCTGGCCAACTTCTACACAAAAAGACTGCCACAGTCTTAGACTTTCCTGTGGAGATGCTCTGAGCAAGTCTAAGATGGCTTCCTCCAAAGCCCCACAGGACTGAACCAGCACCAATGCCTTCAGAGTCTGCAGATGCGATGGACGTGACACTGAAGTTGTCGGCCCTGGTTCATTCCAGGTCAGTGGAGGGGTAAGTATTTCTTAGACTTACTGAGATCATTTCCATAGGATAGTCGAAGATTGTGGGGGAATTTTGTGAAGGAGTTGGGAAACTCAATGTCTTCGATGGAGGTTCCATAATTTTTAAGATAGACTCCAGGTGTATCAACTATACATTTCCCATGTGTAGTCAAATTTTAGTTTTGGACTTGAAGGTTGCTTTAACTACCTACTCCTAAAATTATGCCATGAGATAAGTGGCACTGCAGGACAATGGTAGTAGCTTATGCCCCTCCATTGAAACATCATGCCTGTTTGCATGACCTGAAAATGCATATTAATGGAGAATTATGGGGTCCATGGCTGCCAGCTGATCAGTAGACAACTAATGTCTATGATCAACAGAGGCTAAAAAATGACAGTTGGTAATAACTGTTACATCGGGGGATTTTAGTGGGAGGTAAGGAGGAAAAGTCACAGAAAATATGACCGAAACAGTAATTAATGTTCTCACTTGTAATTCCCACCATTCAACAGCTTGAAGTCACATAAATTAAGCTGCAGGCATCTCAGACAAAGTTTTTTTTAAATAGAATTGGCATGAAGCAGACTCTGAATATAGGAATACATTTTATTTGACTAAAATGGAAATTTATTATGAAATGAATGTTTCCACTATACATTTAACAACCATTGTTAATAGCACTGGATGATCGAATAATGCCTTTTCTTATTAAAGAAAAACCTGTAATTATATTCTTTACTTGCATGTTTCCTTACCAGACTGTATGTAGTGCAATCTTGCTACAATGTTATGAAACGGATTATGATTAAGTCTATTGCATATGAGGGAGCAGTCTGCAAACTCCCCCATATTGCATATGATCTTGAACTCCCCTTCTTCATAGATAGATCAATAATAAATAATCAAAAATAAAAGACTAAATATACAGTATAGTATGTAGAGGTGAAATGATATACCATACTTAAAAGGGTATTTGCATCTCATACATTTATGGCATATCCACAAAAAATCTCTGTTAGATGAGCTAGACATACTTGTGTGATGTGCCTGAGGGCCAGCAGGAGGAAGACAGGCACAAGATGAAGTGCCACATAATGCAACTTTACTTGGTATTCAGGCATTCAAGTTTGGTATTTACAGATATGTACAAAGCAAATATGTAAACTGTTTTCTGCTTGGTGGTTACATCCTCTTAGATGAAGGCAAAGGCTGAGTTCCAAGAGAGGCAATATTCAAGAGAGGCAATCTTACTCGTTGCAGCTGTAAACTCTCTCTGTGGGACTGTTCACATCACTTTTTGTCCCACGTTTAACATATCTGTTGGGGGAAAAAAAAGGATGGAAAAACATATGCATTAAAAAGATACTTTTTTACATTATAGAACCCTGTGCTGATGTCCATCAGAGGCATCCATCTAACGTATACCGTATGTCATGTGCATACAGTACAGACCAAAAGTTTGGACACACCTTCTCATTGATTACTGCTTTGCACACTCTTGGCATTCTCTTGATGAGCTCCAAGAGGTAGTCACCTGAAATGGTATTCCAACAGTCTTGAAGGAGTTCCCAGAGATGCTTAGCACTTGTTGGCCCTTTTGTCTTCACTCTGCGGTCCAGCTCACCCCAAACCATCTCGATTGGGTTCAGGTCTGGTGACTGTGGAGGCCAGGTCATCTGGCGTAGCACCCCATCACTCTCCTTCTTGGTTAAATAGCCCTTACACAGCCTGGAGGTGTGTTTGGGGTCATTGTCCTGTTGATAAATAAATGATGGTCCAACTACACGCAAACCGGATGGAATAGCATGCCGCTGCAAGATGCTGTAGTAGCCATCATGGTTCAGTATGCCTTCAATTTTGAATAAATCCCCAACAGTGTCACCAGCAAAGCACCCCCACACCATCACACCTCCTCTTCCATGCTGGGAACCAGGCATGTAGAGTCCATCTGTTCACCTTTTCTGCGTCGCACAAAGACAAGGTGGTTGGAACCAAAGATCTCAAATTTGGACTCATCAGACCAAAGCACAGATTTCCACTGGTCTAATGTCCATTCCTTGTGTTCTTTAGCCCAAACAAGTCTCTTCTGCTTGTTGCCTGTCCTTAGCAGTGGTTTCCTAGCAGCTATTTTACCATGAAGGCCTGCTGCACACAGTCTCCTCTTAACAGTTGTTGTAGAGATGTGTCTGCTGCTAGAACTCTGTGTGGCATTGACCTGGTCTCTAATCTGAGCTGCTGTTAACCTGCGATTTCTGAGGCTGGTGACTCGGATGAACTTATCCTCCGCAGCCAGGGGGGATTGGGAATTAAAAGTGGCCCTGGAAAAAAAAATTAAAGTGGCCCTATGTTGTGGGCGGGCCCAGATTGAGACAAGGTGGGGCCAACATGGGTAGGCGGGGCCAGAAATACCATACAGCGAGCAGTAATGTTATACCATACAGCGTGTAGCAATGCTGCAATTTTTTATTTGGCTCAGTGCAGCACAATATACTGCTCCAGAAGAGGCCGAAACCTCTCTAAAAGCTGCCCCTCTGTGGTGCCCAGTGCCAACTGCCATGTCCTGTTCCCCTCCTCCACTTTTCTCTAAGATATAGAGAAAGGGGATGAAGACTTAAAACACAGGCAACAGCAGAGAGGCAGCCCTACCATCAGTATTCTGATGGTCTTTCAGAGTTACCATACATACAGGGGAGTGCAGCGTCACTTACCTCTCACATCCGGTGACGTCTCCTCTGATCTTCTCTTTCCTCATCTTCGCCGTTAGGACCAGACAACACATGATGACATCTTCTAGCCGTGTTCCATCTCTGCAGAGTTTCACACACAGACATCTTAGAGTCCTCAAATTTCCATCATCCTCCCCACCATGGTGCTCCAACATTGTCATCCTGCTGCTACCCCAATATACTGTAAAAATAATAATGCCCCCTATAGTGTCCCCAGTGGCAATAATACCTGCCCCCATCAACAAAAAAACTGCCTATAATTGCCCCAGTAATAATAATGCTCTCAGTAATAATAATACCCCCAGTAATGTCCCTATAGTGCCCCCAGTAATGCCCCCTGCCCCCAGTAATGTCACAATAATACCCCCCTCCCACTAGTAATGTAACTATACAGCCCCCAGTAATGCCCCCACTGCCCCCATTAATGTCCCTATAGCGGCCACACCAATACCCCGCTGCCCCCCAGTAATATCCCTGAATATCACAGAAATACACCACACCCCCAGTAATGTCACTATAGAGACGCCAGTATTGACCTCCCTGCCCCCAGTAAAGTCCTTATAGTGTCCCCAGTAATGCCCCCTGCCCCCAGTAATGTCCCTATAGTGCCGCCAGTAATGCTCCCTGCCCCCAGTAAGGTCCTTATAGTGCCCCCAGTAATGTTCCCTGCCCCCAGTAAGGTCCCTATAGTGCCCCCAGCAATGGTCCCTGCCCCCAGTAAGGTCCTTATAGTGCTCCCAGTAATGCTCCCTGCCCCCAATAAGGTCCCTATAGTGCCGCCAGTAATGCTCCCTGCCCCCAGTAAGGTCCTTATAGTGCCCCCAGTAATGCTCCCTGTCCCCAGTAAGGTCCTTATAGTGCTCCAGTAATGCTCCCTGCCCCCAGTAAGGTCCCTATAGTGCTCCCAGTAATGTCCCCCCCTGCCCCAGTAATATACAGTGGTCACTTTAATGCCCACCCCCACCACCTCCTCATTGTCAAATTGCTTGTAAAAAAAAAAAAAAAAAACTTACCTGAATGTGCAGACCTGCAGCAGCCTCTTCTGGCTTCTGTCCTGGAGCAGGAGGGGTAGGATGGTGACACAGCGTCAGTCGCGCTGGGAGTGGGAGGAGCCAAAGGCCCTTTGACATCTGGATGGCAGAGCAGTGTCTCTCCTGGTGTCCAGTGTCAAAGGACCTGGCAGCGGGAGGTACAGGGACGGGCTGCAGCACACCATAAGAGGGAAGGGCAGGCAGCACAATGATTAGCTTACTGCAGGGAGGGCGGCGGCCGTGGCTCTCCGGACAATACACTTACAAGCTACACTACAATACACAATGCGGTAGCCAACAGCCCTGCTGTGATCTCATTATCATGACAATGGTATGATAATGAGATCGCAGCAGGGCTGACTGCGGCCTGTAATGTGTATTGTAGTGTGGATTGTAATGTGTATTGTCCTGACAGTGACGGCCGCTGCCCGCCCTGCTGTAATCTATTACCCCCACTAAATGTCACGCTGGCCCACAGCATGCTTCAAGCCATCGGCCCACCGGGAAGTGTCCCGGTGGGGTACATTGCCAATCCGCCCCTGTCCACAGCAGAGGTGACTCTTGGTCTTCCTTTCCTGGGACGGTCCTCATGTGAGCCAGTTTCTTTGTAGCGCTTGATGGTTTTTGCGACTGCACTTGGGGACACTTTCAAAGTTTTCCCAATTTTTTGGACTGGATGACCTTCATTTCTTAAATTAATGATGGCCACTCATTTTTCTTTACTTAGCTGCTTTTTTCTTGCTTTTTTCAGTTGTTTCACACTTAAGTATATAATTCCACATGTGTTGATGCCTTCAGTGTGAATCTACAATTTTCATAGTGATGAAAATACAGAAAACTCTTTGAATGAGAAGGTGTGTCCAAACTTTTGGTCTTTACTGTATGTAAAAATGTGGGGAAAAAAGTGATGTGAAAACATGATTAGTCCCTTCTGGAAAGACCCTCTCTCAACCCACTGGCAGCTCCTGGGCTTCCCTCACAGCACTCCACAGCTGAAGCCAATACACTGCTCCACAGCATGATGATGCACATTATTCAGGCGTGCTGTTCAGTATGGTTTGGCATCAGCTAACCCTCCTTCATTACACCGTATACTACAGTCACTGGCACTCTGGACAGGACTGAGCAGCACACACTTGGTATCTGGTTTTCCTTACCAAGCTTTGCAGACACTCCTGCTTCTACTGCATCACTGTGCAACAGTTCATAGTTAAAAAATGGTTTCAGCCACATGCTGCTCTCTTCTACATTTAAATAGATCATGACAACGTGTATCTACGTTTTTCCAATTAATATGCAGGTTACCTCAGAGCATCACTGTGTCACACAGGTCCGGTTACTGGATCTACATTATTTATTATACTCACTTATATAGCGCTGACATATTCTAGAGGAGGCATTATTAAAGCGTTCCTGAGTCGTTGTTTTTTAAAAAGTTTGCATAATAGCTGTTTGACAATCATAACTGTGAAAGTCTTTTTAGAACTTCCTTAAAGTCTTTTTCACCGATATTATTCCCAGTTTCCATTGCACAGCTAGATGCATTTCTCTCACAAGCAGGGGCTGTCTTCCTTTTGTAGAATTTGCCAGCACCATTCTGCTGTGAAGTCCTTTCCCTTGGTCTCTTCTGTGTCTCAGTCAGTAGGGAAGGATTTTGCCTAACAACAAGCAGTGGACTGCAAACTAGGTGGCAGTGAGACCCCTAATGGCCATGGCTTTTTTCAGGTGGATGCAGGCATATTTTTTAAATGAAGTGATTTAGAAATTTTCTAGTTACCATTCTCTATTAAATGAAATAAAATTGTTTGAAATTGTAAATAAGATATTGCTGTGATGGCTACTGAACGTTATAGTCAGTAGGTTTTGCTCTCTGATTAAATGAATAGGTGTTTTGTACAGTAACATCAGTTGGTGGGTTTGCAGCGAGCCCAAAAGGAGCCAGTGCAGAAGATGGGAGCTGTAGTGGCCCTGATGCGATGAGGTGTCATGGTGTACTATCTCAAGTCGTTGCTTCTTGGGGGATTGGTGAAGGAAAGGTGGCAAAGGAATCAGGCCAGAATTAGAAGAATCAAATTTAGAGATGAGCGAGCATACTCGTCCGAGCTTGGTGCTCGTTCGAGTATTAGGGTACTCGTAAGTACTCGCTGCTCGGACGAGTATCTCGCCATGCTCGAGGAAATGGCAACTTCCGCATCGTGCTTTTTAGGCGCCTAAAAACACAGCCAATCACAAGCCAGGAGAGTCTGCGGTACACCCAGCATCACGTGGGGCCCTTACATGTCGTAGCAGGGGTT